>OZ025294.1:272385276-272985276 GCA_964019185.1 Maratus speculifer
GTTTTATTTTCGGGGAAACACGGTATATGCGAGTATATATTTGCATTCATCATGCATTAAAAATACCCACTCTTGTTCACAAGACTCCTTTTATGTAAAATACTTTATTTACCATTCTTTTTCTTTCATGAAAGCTGCAAACTTTAAATTTCGCTTACCTTTAAAATGTAATGGTAACTATATATATCCTTATTTTATTGGCGAAATATTACGACTAATTAATCAAAAATTATTCTTAAATTTTAGTGGTAGAAAAAGTATAAAATTTGGAAGCTGTTTTTCATACATTTTTATATTTTGCATTTTCAGGATTTTAAATAAATTGCAACATAATTTAATAGAAATCATAAATAGCAAAATATCATTACTTTCTATTCGCAAAAGGTACTTGCGATGGTTTGGACTAAATATTTTTGTGGTTTTGTCATCGCTGTTTTTCATGTATGAATTTCTTTCTTTTGTATTTTTTATAGTATAATGTCTAGATTTTTCACTAAGAGAATGGAAGATTTCATGTTTCTTTCGCGTGTTCGTCGCCCGTTCACCCCTCCATTGTTTTTCTTGGAGTCCAGTGAAATTCGAATTGTCTCGTTCTGCATCGTTAAGTGCCCAGGGTTTCATCGAATTCCCCGTGTGTGACTTTTTGGAATAATAGTTCCACCCACTCCTTGTTTTGAATAAACCCATGTATTCACTAGGAGTTTGTTTCGATGAAAAATTAATCATTTCTATAGCTCATGTTCTTTATGAATCAGAAATTAAATTTAAAAAATAGAAATATATTAATATATGAATATGGAAAATTAAAATTTTAATAAGTAAATTCAAAAATAATTACAAAAATGTATTATAATATAAAAAGAAATTAGTTTTTACACAATAATTTAGAAAAGATGGTAATTAAACAATCTTTAAAGATCTACTATTCAGTCGTTTTTACCATCAATTACTATATGCTGGTAAAATAAATAAATTTATATATGTGTGTGTGCGTAATTACCTGCGAAATTACTGATGGTAATTAGAGCTTAAATGGGGACTCTTTGTATTAAAACAATATAAGTTTAATCTTGACTATGCAAACAGACTATGTACACGATACATAAAACTATATACAGGGAGATGTAAAGGGGAAAAGTGAGGTTCATTGGGAAAGGAGGACGTGGCATGTTTACCGATGTCCCGTTCCTTGACCCGGAGGTCACGTCGTCTTTCGGGAGCGAACTCAGGTGTCCGTCAGAAGCAATCTCTCTCATCTTAGAATTATTTCGTGAGGTAGATCTATTGCTATAATCACGAATAATGCACCATATCACGAATAATGCCAGATATTGAATAATCTGCACCAAAACTTAATAAGCATCATATTATATCAAATACTAGCTAAGTTTAAAGTTTCATGAAAATCCATGCACTGGTTTTTAAGATATGGCTATTGTGAAAATTGGGAATAATGCAGCTTAGCAGCGCCACCTGTTGTGCGAGATACACCAAAAACTAATAAGGCCTAGCTTATATCAAATTCTCACACAATCTAAAGTTTTGTGAAATTCCGTGCATTAGTTCTTGAGATATAGTGCCCACAAAATTTTAGTCACATACAAGCAAACAGACTCACAGACAGACATTTTGTAAAAACATGTTTTTGGGGTTCTCTGATCCCTAGAATATGTGAATTCGTTGAAAACTGAATTTAAAAAAAAAATTCACGAATCCAATACTTTCTTCTTGTAAAGATAGACGAAAGTAAAAAAGAGACATCCTTTTAAGAAGATTATAATGTAGAAAAAAGATGTTAAAAATGAGAGTTTCCCTAGGAGATATTTTAAATATACGAATGCATCAAATGTCCATAGACTTAACATTACTGAGGACAATTAAGAAGCTGAGCGATCAGGCCCTTTAACGCAGAAAAACTGAAATAACATAGCTTAAATTTAAAAATTCAATTAATGTTTTTCCTGTCAATATGAAAAAAGATGAATTTATAAAAATTAAAATGGTTTATCGCGCCCATGGAAAAAAAAATCCTTTGGTTAAATTGTTGCATTGGGATTGTTAAAAAAATGTAATATTTGTCGAGATTAAAAAAGTTAAACTCGAACGAATTCAATGTAAAACGGACTGGAGAATATCATTATTAGCTGATTATATATTCAAGATACGGTGAGCTTTTCATAGTTCGGTTTAAAATCGAAAACACGTGAATTCTTCAGAATCGAAATTGTTGGATATTAAAATCAAAATAACAGGTATAGATGTAAGCTTAAATATTAACAAATATCTAAAATTAGGAAATAAAAAAAAACAGTTTTCGAAAAGAACAACACAGCTATTTCGTATATTATAACTGTCAGCTGCAACATTCCATTTATACTCTATTTACATTAAATTAATTCATTATGTCACGCCTCAGATTTACCGAAAATAAAATTCATAAAGCACGATACTGGAAATAACAGTATCAGGAAAAAAAAACTCTTCGTATTCATCTGTACACTAAATGACAGATTAAATAGGGGAAAAACTTCCAAAGGATTTTGCTAGTTGTTTGGGACAAGGTTAAGTTGCAAAAAATTCTCATACCTGCCTGTCTAAAAATGCAATTTCTATATAGTCGTAAGCGAAAACTGCAGGGGGTGCAACGGGATTTAATAAATGCGAGTGAAATAACTTCAATGTATGGGTTGAACGAATCTTTATTCGTAGCTCGGGACAAGCTACTGGCAGAAGGATTAAAATTACGTAAATACACTTTTAACTTGCAAAAGACTTTCATACTTGCCTGTCTAAAATATGAAATTCTGTGTAGTCATTATTATAAAGCGTGTATGAGGTATTTCCCTTTCTCCATCCCCATGAATAAAAGCAAAAAAAAAAATAAATAAAAAAAAAATAAAAAAAAATAAATAAATAAATTAGTATGTTCTTGCTAAATTGTCCTATTGGAATCTCCAAAAGTGTGACACATTTTATAAAAATGCGAAACAACATGTACATTTTTTACCTCTAATCACTGAGTTGAAAGTTTCTGAAGAAAAAATCGAGATTTTTGGAATACGGATAGTTTCGGCTTCATTTTCCGTAGAATTCTTCCCAAAAACGATTGTTCTGTGAAACTCAGATTTTGGGCTGAAAACGAAAACGAAACGGTTGATCTCTAGCCATAACACAGTTTGATGAAAAACAAATGCGTTGGTTTATGCAATTAAAATAATCAAGAAAAATTTTATTGTTAAAATCTGTACAATCTGTAAAACAGCAATTAATGCTGCGCACGAAATGATTTCTTGTTTTATTTCTTCACATTTTTTACTGAAAAGTCGATTGAGTTGAGGTCTTCATTTTCTAATTTTGTGCGCAGGATTTTTGTTTTCCTTTCTGTACTGTAGAAACACCAGGTTTTCGCAATTTGGTTGCATATCAAACTGAAGTTTGCTCACACACACGTTAGGTTGCCTTTTTAGATTGACTTAAAAACGACTTTTGTAACTGGACCAACAAAATGATAATATTATATAGCAGGATTAAAGTATTTTATTTTAACAACTTAAGCGAAAGTGTACTTAATATTCACCTTTACATTTTACACGGAGTTCATTTTTTACAAGATTTACTGACGTACTCCTTTATCTGCGCACATCCTGCGCATGTAAAACAACTGCGACAGGTAGTTTTAAAAATAATCACAATGTTGGCACTGAAAGAATCGCAAAGGGTTAAATATGTAGGCCAAACAACCTAGCTACGATATGCCGTTTTGATTCTTGTAAGTAGATAAATGCTATTAAATGAGGCAAACTTGTTCGAAGCAACTGTTTGTTCAAACGCATAGAGAATCTTGGTTTTGCAGAATTTTTTATACTCCGTTACTTCTTAGGGAATGCGACGGAATCAACTAAAGTACTGGGAGCGTATTTTTATTCTGTTAGTGACATTCTACATAATGTAAATTATATTCCAAAATGAGGGAAGTTTTGTGCAGTACGGTTTGAACTTGTACGGTGGTCAACATTTCATTGTTATTTTGTTGAATTTTTCCATCAGTGTGTCAAGTCCGCTTCATATTTGAAAAATATTTTCGCTATACCATTCCTTACATTTTGTCCCATAGGTTCTGAATGACCCTGTATATTTCACAATGCTTCTAAAACGTTTTCAAGGAATAAGCATGTTATTACAAGTATGTGGAAAATGAGAAAAACATAACCTAAATAACTTACTAACTTAGTTTACAAATGCTTTTGAAACTTCTTGCTACAGGATATATTTGAAAAAGATTCTTTAAATAAGTGAATATTCTTAATAAAATAATAATTCTTGTATAAATACTGCAACATATTTCTATGTTTATATTAAATGAGATTCGATCTAAATATCTTTAAAATTTGATTACTGAGTTAGATTTAGATATATAAATATTTTTTAACGCTCGATAGAAAGAAATACTCAAAAGAAAAAAAAAATCGGAACAAATTTCGAAATTAAAAATATCCTCATAAAGAAAACCTGAAAAATAAATAAATAAATAAATAAAAAATAAAAATAAAAAATGAGCCTTTCTAGAGATCAACATCGGCTATGCATTGCGAAAATAATTTTAAAATATTAATATGCAAACGAGCTATTTAAAAATTTGATTTTATCCCCTTAACTCTTACATTTGTGACAGCATAAATTAACTAGTCAGGTGTTACAATCCCGAAATTTTCTTCTGTCTTATTCATGTTAATAATTTCAAAAATCGTTATCGCAATGCCAAAATTAAAGGGCAATTTATGTCCATCGTCAGGATTCTAATGCTATGAAATTCCTTGCATTAGTTCTTGAAATAGGAATATTGCGTAGATCGTGAAAAATGTAGAATAAAAGTGTCATCTTTTATTTGATTTATAGTAAAACACAATAGCAATAATATTTATCAAGATAAATTTGAATCTGAAATTTGATAAAAATTCATCCATTAGCTCTTGAGATAGAGCTGTTGGGGGAATCGGGAAATATTCTGGAATGAAGCGTCACCTATTGGCGATTGATACCAAAATGTAAACAGAATCACTTCATATGAAGGTTTAAATGAATGCGCAGTTTGATGATGATAGGTGCATTAATTCTCGAGATACAGCTACAGCAGAAATCGCTTAAAAGACAGCATAGCAGAGCTACATATTGAGCAACTTATACCAAATTCAAAAAGTATCCATTCATGTCAAGGACTAACTGAGTCTGATGTTTGGTAAAAATCCATGCATTAGTTCTTGAGATAGAGCTGTTGCGGTAATTGTAAAAAAGGCAGCATATAAGCCCCGCCTGTTGAGGGTTTTGCACCAAACTGCAAACAGTATCCTTTTATGTGAAATACTAACAAAATCTGAAGTTTGATGAAAGTATGTGCGTTAGTTCTTGAGATAGAGCTGTTGCAGTAATCGTGAAAAAGGCAGAATAACAGCGAGACCTGCAGAGCGATTTGCACCAAAATGTAAACAGCATCCATTCATGTCAATGATTTACAGGATCTGAAGTTTGGTGAAAATCCGTGCAGTAGTTCTTGAGATAAAGCTGTTGCTGAATTCGTAAAAATGGCAGGTTAGTAGCGCTACCTGTTGGTCAATTTACACCAAAATCTAATCAGTATCAGTTTATATCAGGAACTACCTGAAAATGATTTTTTACTAAATTTCGGGCATTAGTTCTTGAGACAGAGCGCCCACAAAATTTATGTCACATACAGACAGACTCACAGACAGACATTTTGTAAAACTATGTTTTTTGGAATCTCTGACCCTTAAAACGTGTAAATCCGTTTAAACCGGAATTCTAAAATTTTTAAGAATCGAATGCTTTCTTTTAAAGATAGACGAAAGAAAAAATACGGGCTAAACACAACACCACTTTTTTCCACACTAAAATATTTCCCTTACTTAATCGAAAAATATCTGTAAATCAATAAAGATAAATTTACAGTGGTATAAAAAAGCTTTTAATAACAAATCCAAGCAAAGTGTTCTTGTCCGAATCCAGTTCGAACAATATTGTTAAGGGTTAAAATTCTAAAACTCCTTTTCTAAAAACTCTTTTCTAAAAATTTATACCTTTTCTTATCATCAAAACCTAAAAGTAAATTTTGCATTACTAAATCAGCAAAATTTTCGATTAAATTTTTTTGATTGAAGAAAAGAGTAAAAGTTGGCAAAAATGAGCTTTTTTTTTCTGTTTTCTGCATTTTGTTACGTTTGTTGTCTTGTTTCCTCATTGTATGAAGGTAAGGAGGGAGACTTATAAAACTTATATTATCCACTAGAATTTACTATATGAAGAAATTTTTTCTAATAAGGATAATGTTATTCCTTCTTTAACCCATTAATGCCCAAATCATTTTCTTTATTAAAAATGAAATTTTGGGTTTCCCACCATTTTTAAAAGACGAATAACTTTTATCTTAATTTGTATAGTGAATTTGTATAGTGAAAAATAGTGCTTATTTATCTTTTTATTTACTGATGTGAAAAGTGCTTTATTGCCTTTTTTATAAACGTCCCTAAAAAGGGACGCTAGGCACTAATGGGTTAAATATATATATATATATATATATATATATATAACATAAAAATAAAACATGCATTCTTACGCTTTTTGTCTATTATTATGTGTCTATTGTTATTTGCTTGTTATGCCTTTTTCCTAAATTATATAAATTACATACATTGTGTTTTCACAACCTTTCATTAAACTGCTTTGAGTAGCGCGTGCTGAAAATTAGACGGAAAGTAACATTTGGTATCGTGTGATCAAATAGCCGCTAATAACCTCTCTGGGAGTATATTTTTTTTCTTCTGTATAAATAGTGCAAACTGAGAACTAACTATAACGAATGCTGCAGGTTTATTTCCATTTTGATAGACCTGGATAGTAGAATTTTTTTTATTTAATATATAATCATTTATGATGAAAACCTATAGCTACACGGTATCTTTGAAAACTAAGTAGTATATAGATCTGCTTTCACTAATTAATAATCTCATTAACACATGTTTCAACTATCAAAATTGTATTTTCACTGACAAAGCTAAACTTTTATTAAATAATCCTTAATTTATTGTAATTCACTAAGTCCGTATAAACAATGAAGTCATTAGTGATTATATATATATATATATATATATATATATATATATATATATAAACACTTATCATATTATTATTTTTAAGCTATTAAAATTATTATATATACCGTAATTTCGGGTGTATAAGCCGCGGATCAAACAATTCTTTTTGTACCCAGAAATCTTATTTAGTGATTGAAGACAAATATTTACGGCGATCTAACTAGTTATATATGTTTCTTTAAAAATTCTGGGTCGAAAAAGAATTGTTTGGTCTGCGGCTTATACACCCGAAATTACGGTATATGTAAAAATGATTTTTCATAATATTCTAAGTCATATTTTTTGTATTCTTCTCATAAGTGAAATGCTAACAAATGAATGTTTAAATGCTTCGTATTAACACGATACAAGCCGCTGACACATTTATGCGTCATTTATGTTATTTGTGTAAAACTATCGCTAAGAAATTCTAAATTTTCTGCAGAAAGTTTGACTTTTCAACAGTTTTTTTTTTTTTTTTAAATTGCTATAATGATATTTATTTCGTGACTAAAATAAAGAAAAATTAGGGTTAAAAGTTTTCTGGTGCAAACTTAAAATTTCTGAAAAAAAAAAAAAAAAAACAGATTTGGCAATACTGTTTGGTGCTAATATTTCTGTTCATTAAAAATAGTACTTAGCATCCAGAAACTGAAGCATTTACTTTTTACAAATAGAAGTGCAAATTAAAATTTTAATATGTATTCTTACAGCTAATAACTCGCATATAACTCCATATAGCAATAATATACTCCCTCTGTCCCAAATTAGTTGCGACATTTGAATACTTTTGTTCTGATTATTGATATTTATGATTTCATGTTTCTGTTTTAATGTTTTTGAGAGAGCTTTACTATCTATCTACAAAATTTACTTACCTAGCATTCCCCACGACATTCCATAAATCAGTATTGAAGCAGTTTAAAAAATCCCGTTTCACTTGCTACAAAGCCACGCCCATATTTGCTAATATTCTTTTAACAGTAATCAAATAAAACTATATTCAAGCTAATCAATTGTAAATTCATTTTCAAACATTTCATTCTAACATTTCTGAAAAGTATCCTTTAGCTTGAAGATGCTGCAAACAAAATCATATTCTTTTATTATCATTTTTTTTCTATTTGGCTTGGCTTATTTACAATTTCTTTTTTTTTTGTGAACTTACATTCTAAATATCCTCATATTTTATTTTTGACGCCTTTGTCTGTTTCTGCAAATGGAATGTGATGATGAACATCACGATGAACGTTAAATTTAATAGTTGCAGCATTTATGGAATTATGGATTAGCTTACCAATTTTCAATCCTCTCTGCAAACATTCCAGTACAGAAAGCTCTTCTTATTATTCATTTCCTTCTTCAGGATATTATTTCTTATTTCGATTACTTTATATTCGAGTTTCATTGCTTTTGGCACCAGTATGCATCTTTATATTCATTCTAGTATAAATTTACTGGTGTCGATTTACTAAAGTGCATCAAAAGTTATCTATGACTCTGCCTACTTGAAATTTCGCAACTAATTTGGGACAAAATTTTCAATCTAAATGTCGCAACTAATTTGGGACAGAGGGAGTAACTCATAAAGCACGTTCAGTAGGCGTTATATTTCATTAGCAAGCATTATATTACTTATATGAATTTTCTGTTTCTCATATTCATGAGAAGTGTATGTGCTAATAGGAAAATGGATGATTTGTGAAGTTTGTTTCTGATGTAGTGATTCAAAAGGAGTTTTTGAATATAGTAGGGATGAGAATTTTCCGCGGTTTTCCGCGTTTTTTCCCATCAGTATAATTTTAGAGAAAATGTTATTTTAGTCAAACGAAAAATACTGCGATTTAACAGAACAATGTTTTCTCTAATATTATACTGGTATGTAAAAACGCGAAACACTCTCATCCCTAATATAGTCTGTCTCAAAAGTTTAAGCACAAGCATAAAATATTGATTTTTAATGAATTATAAAAAGTTAGAATTAATAAAAAAAATTTATTTACATATTTCGCAATATTATTTAAATAAATGATATCAAAAATAATAAAAAAAAATTACATAATTTTAAAAAATACAATTAAAAAAAGTTATAAAAAAACTGTCTCAAAAGTTTATGCACAATGTCAAAAACAACCATATTTATAATTTTTACAGAACTTTTACTAACAAATTTTTATTCCATGTTTTCGGATTAGTTCAAATAAACGTGCTTTCGTCGAAATTATTAGTTTTTGTGGGGTTTCTGGTGGCAAAAAATACCATGCTTTCTCAGTAGCTTCTTGAGGTTCTTCAATAGAGTCATACTGCTTTCCATTGCCTAAACTTGAAGGGTTAAAATATCCCAGACATTCTCAATCATGTTTAAGTCTGGACTTAAAGCTGGCTAGTCAAGTACTTTATCATTTTTCTGAAAAATCCAACGTTTTGTAGAATGGGATACATGGATTGAGGCATTGTCTTGCAGAAAAGTTCATTCAAAACCCCCCAAAATGTCACCGATTGGAAGCAAATGATGGTTTAGCGTCTCTTGAAACTTTTTTGAATCTTCTCTTCCTTTTAGAAAAGCCAGAGAGGGCTAGCAAATGTCCCAAATGCCCCCCCCCCCCAAACCATAACGGATTTACCGCCTTGCTGCCTGCTGAAAAATGTTCTTCGGTTCTTGCGTAACTCATGCCAATACGCGTTCCAACCATCAGGGACATCTAAGTTTCACTTTTTCTCATCGCTGAATAAAACAGTAAGCCATTCGTTCCCGCAGGTCATGTGTTTTTTAGCCCAGTTCATTCTTACCTGTTTGTGATGTAATTTAAGAGACGGTTTGCGAGCCAATTTCTTTTACATGATGTAATCACACGCTTTAATACGTCTATTTACAGTGTCTTTGGACATCTGTACTCTGAGATTACTTTTAATTTGCCGTATGGGGACATATTTTGTCTAAATACCGATCTCCGTATTTTCCGATCAATCTGAACAGTCGTCATACGTGGTCGTCTACATCTTGGTTTCCGCTTAAAATTATCATTTCTAGAAAGTACTTGATATATACATAGCTTTGATCAATTTAAAGCTTTTGCAATTTCAGAAACAGTTTTATTTTTAGATTTCAATTATAAAATCTTTCAAAATCTCACATTTTGTGAATTCTTTACCCTTTGTCGTGTTTAAAACATTAGGAAATAATTTCTCCACCTTTTATACTTGCATAAAAGTGCAATATGATGTCATACAACGTCATTACACAGTACCAATCCCGTGTTTCTAAAAAAAATTGAATAAAGTGCTTAAACTTTTGAGACAGCATTTCTTCAAGAAAAAAAGAAAAAATAAATAAATATAAATATATTTTTTATTTTAACAACCCAAAATGGCTTATTTTACTTTATTTTGATTAAATGTTGAGTATTTATTGTAAATTAACATAATTTTTTTTCTTCTTCAATAATTTTAAACCAGATTTGCAGAGTGCATAAACTTTTGAGACAGACTATAGTAAAAGTCATTCAGGATAACTTTTATCAGCATTTTTTCTATTTTCAGAGTTTTTACTCTTATTTTAAAAATGTTGCAATTAGTGGCATAAAAGAGAAGAAATACTCTTAAATGATTGTATGACTATCAAAAATTAAAGAGTAACTATGGTATAAACAATAAAAAGTGAAATTTTAACCTTTTTCAAAGTTATTAAGCCATATGGGTAAATTCGCACTATATTTTAAGCTCATACAAAATAATCCATTGCAAAAAAATTATTATAGTTAGGACAATTTAGAATCAATTTTTTTTTCAATAAAAAAATTTAAGGACTCCTAATTTATGTTTCCCAATATCACAAGGTTTGTATAGTATAACTTATGATATTAAAACGAATATTATGCATAAGAAGATTGGAAGTGTTCAAATAAATCATAAAAATGCATTGAAAAATAGTTTTCCATGTTTTAACTCATTGAATTATACATGGAAAAAATAGTACTAGTATTAATCAAAAGGGAATAAAGAATGTGAAATGTATGGGATGTCAAATTTCAGTAGCCCCTATCCAAATAATGCCCTTAAATGAATTTTATGTATTTTACACTTATTTTTAAAAATATTTACTTGTTATTTCCAATGCATATTTTCGACATTTATGCGTGCACATATGGGAAATTTTTAAAAAGAAAATGGTAATTTTCGCGCAATCATGATTTTTATTTTTGAAATTTTTTTCATCATTATTTCACATAGATTTAATGAACAGAAAATTACAGAAAAAGTCCCACCTATGCGTGTTTCTTATGTTTATAACTTCATTTAATGGCATAAAAGTCAGTGCAGTAGTCTTTTGAGAAAACCAGGTTTTACAAAAACAGAAAAAAACATTTTTACCTCATAAAATGTCAATATTTAGTAGATGATAATTGGGAAAATATATTGTCAAATAGGTAGTCAAATCTGGAAAAAAAATCAGGAAATTTCATGAAATGTACGTTTCCAATGCTTATCCGATTATGGTCTTTATTATCAACATATACTATAATACATACTAGAGTGGATCGAAAAATCGAAATTCGGATAATTGAAACGGCGCGGGGTGCAAAAGTTGCCTTTTATGCATACTAATTCACATATGTTTTTTATTGAAATCCATTCATATCTTCCGGTGCCCCAAACGCCTCAAAAATAGCTAAAAATTGCGAAAGTTGCCTTATATATATATTAGTTCAATCTTTTTTTAAATTTAAATCCATCCATGTCTTCCGGTGCCCTCAAGTGCCCCCAAAATAGTAAAAAAAAAATGAAATTTTATAAAAATTTATAATTTTGGTTTTTTAATTTATTTTAAATTATTTTATCAGCGGGATAAAAAAGATGCATTTTATAGTATATTAGCATGCATCCAAATAATTTTCGACTTTGATAAATTTATTCCAATGCCCCAAAACTTTTAATTATTTGTCGAAAATCAAGTTTCATGCAAATTTTGAGCTAAAAAATACAAGTAAAATTAACAGTTAAAGAATAATTTATCTAACGTAAAACGTAGATCGAGAGGATGAGAAATCGTTAATCGTATTTTATTAAATGTATAAAATAAACTTTTTATACTTTATTATTTGGAAGACAACATAGATAAAAGCGTTCTCAGCAATGACCAGCAATATTTATATGATATTTGCATAGCAATATCACGTGGTGAATGTGGTTCTGATCTGGCATTAATGAAACCTGGTTCAGTTTATCACTCAAGATGGCTAACAACTGCGTGTAGAATTTTAAGGTTGTAAGTGGCTACAGAAAATCCTTCTGATAGTCTCATCACTCTTACAACATATATTATGAAGGTATATGCACCTATATGGTTTCATATCAAAACAAAGCCATCCATAAATGAAGGAGCGCGTCATATTTGGAAACTTGTCACATATTCTAGATATTTGGAACCCAATTTAAGAAAGATCGTAGATGCTGTTATTCAACGAAATAGTTTTTTTTTTTTTTTTTTTTTTTTTTTTGCCACCCTGAAAAATTGCTATTGTCAATGCTCACAGATAATACAGAGCATATCAGATCTTTAGCAATGCGAAAGCTAATTTGTGCTAGAAATAAAAAGAGAAAATCACCAGAAGTGAGAATTTTCAAAGTACCCCAAATAAACTACAAAGCGAAAGATTATTTTGAACTTATTGACTGGCAACCAGTTGGACGTTTTGAACCACCTCTTTTGATGAATGTGCCTTGCGAAGAAATTGAGAATATGATAGAAGTTGTAGAAACGAATGAATGGTCAAAATATCCATGACATACCCAAGCGGTTGAAAGATGCGTTCGACTAGAGTCTGAGGCATCAGAAACTGTATCTGAACAAGAAAAGAGACACGGTTTTATATTGAATAGAATAAAATCAAGAAGACATATAAAACACTTTGATACCAAAAAAGATTACAAACTTTAATAATATGTAAATTTCCAAATTGAAGGATTTAAAACTTTTCTCTACGTAAGTTCGATTTTTGTAATTTTTATAATTTAATGCTTTGATTCTTAAATTTATATGTCGCTTATTATTGTAAAATTAATGTTGTTTATAACCTTATACGTTATTAATTAAATTGTTTTTAAAATTTGTAAGTAGTTTTCGTAAATTATAATTCTTAATACATTTTTGTAAAAATTTCAGTTTTTAATTATAATTGGTGCATCAAAGATGTGAATGGATTTTGATTAAAAAAATATATCCGAACTGCAGAGTTATGCAGTATAGTAATAACAACTTTCCAACCCAGTGCCAAATGAATTTCAAAAGTAAAATAAAATAAAATAAAATAAAAATAAAATAAAACAAAAAAAATTTTTTTCAAGAAAATTTCAATTTTAAACTATTTTTGGGGCGTTTGGGGCACCGGAAGGTATAAATGAATTTTATTTTTAAAAAATATATAAGCTAAGATAGATAAAAGATAGCTTTTGCACCCCGCGTCAAAAGTAATTAAAAAAAATAATAAAACAAAAAAATATAAAGAAATCATAAAAAACTCAATTTTTAATTATTTTTGGGGCGCTTGGGGCACCGGAAGACATGAATGAATTTTAATAATAATAAAAAAAAAAACCTGTAAACTAGTATACATAAAAGGCAACTTTTGCACGTCGCGCCGATAGTGATTTCTAAAAAAAATTTTTTCCTATACTTTTCGATCCACCCTAATACATACATTTATTTAAATTCAATACATTTAAAATGTAATGTTAAATACATACATTTACTTACATTTTTAGTCTGCATATAATTTGATAGTAATACCTGTAATTACTAAAAAACAAACCAACGTCTAACATTCAGCCGACTCAAATTTAAACTGAAAACAAGTACAGTAGTACTGTCTTCTAATTTTACATTTTACTAAATATTAGTAAACAAATAATCGCAAAATATAAACACATTTATAACATTTAGTTAATAATATGTCCGATATGAATGATTTTACATATATTTTGTGAATTTGATCTAATATTTAAATTCGTGTATCTCATTTTCAAATTAACACCCCATTCGAAATTATACACATAAAAAAATTTTCGTGTTGATATTTATCTGTGCGTATAGATATTTCATGTACACAGGGAGATTGTATGGATCCGTTGCTGCGAAAAAAATTCCGTTTTTATGCTTTTTTACAGTGTGAGGTAATCATTTACGAAAAAATATCTATATAGAGGGCGTTTCACATAGCGGATAAAAAATTTCAGGATCGGATAGCGAACACCTAGACGATAGAAAACCACATAGCAATGCATTGTTGGAAACCCTTTCCTGGCGCTATAGTAATGACACAAAACATGAGAAAAAAAAACACGAACAGGATGAGAAATCATTTTTATTCTTCTTCTTACAGCAAAAAACTAAGAAATAAGAACAAAAAGGTAGACAACGATTGTCTTTAAATAAGATGTTGTTCAAAATTACGTTCCCGGGTCGTGATGCAGGCCTCGCATCTTCGATGTATGGAACATCTAATGTTCTCCAAAATACCAGGCATGTCCCAGACGTCCTCAACAGTTCCCACGATGTGGGCCACAGGTTCTCCAGAACTGTCTAACATCGCCCTAGCATTTTTGTGGGTCTAAGAATAAGAAACGTGTTTTTTTTTTTAAAGTTCGTGTCCTTCCTTTCTTGTGTTTTTTTATCTTTACTATCGCACCAGGAAAACATTTCCGACCATGCATTTCTCTGTGATTTCTCATTATCTATGTGTACCTTATTACGCCCTAAAGTTTTTAACCGCTGTGCTGAAACACTCTGTTTATATAAGAGAAAGTTTTTACAAAATTAAAGAATTTCTTTAAACCAGCTGAAGTGTAATCCGAAAAATATAAAGGATTTTTAAAATCATTTATTAAATAAAAAGTTCCACGTGTCAAATTATTTTATCATAGCCTTGTGTTATTTAGTTTACATGATCATTTCTAGTAAAAACTGTATATATTGTGTCTACAGTTTTTCCTTCCTGTCACCAGAAGTTTTATTTAATACGTTTCCTACAATAATAACATTTTAATTATGTTCTTCTAAGCTCATTTATTTTGTAATGGTTTCCAGTTGTCGATAATGAAAATGACGAAAACTAAATTATTTAACTGAAATCGTTTATATTCAAAATTCGTTGTTTTAAATATATAAAGATTACAAAAATTTTGAACAAGTATCAAGATTTGTTACTTATATAAAGAATGTTAAATATTAATAATAACAATACCAATAGTGGTAATAATAGAAAAGCATCTTGATGTCGATTAGCTAAATAGCAATTTTCATCTTACCAAAAGCATAGGTTCGGTAGGTGTTTACATAGGAGACTAGTCACGCGTAACTAGTATTCCGCGCCAGATATCCAAAACTACAAGCATCGCATGAAATTTAAATGAATCCGTGAAAGATTCACTATTTACGGAGGTCTCGAATATAGTGAGAACATTCGATATTAATTTTTATAGTAGGTATCACGCAATCACTTTAATATTTAACTAAGGTTTCATACAAAGAGATGAGATTAGAAATTTTAGTTTTTTTTAAACGTCACACTGTAGTACATAGTTCCACTGATTAGTCGTGTAGTATGAGTTTTGCATTCCACTATTTCTTTTTTGGTACAGTTTTTTTTATGTAACTTTATTTCGTCTTACATACAATTTTGCAACCCGGTCAATCGTCATCCCTCTCCCATCAATCCCTTATACTAGGCCACTTTCTCAGACATTTTAAATTGACTCTTAAGAAAACTTAATTTTTCATTATAGTAATTTCTTCAGAAAGTTTTCTCTTTTGGCGTATTAGAATGGATGGTATCGATCGAGATAAAGTCGTTTGAAGAAATGCAATAAAAACAAAGTGCGATAGAATGAAATTGATCCAGATGTCAATAAAGATTTCGACATCGTAATAGATCCCTTTCTTGTGTCGTTTTCAGGTCTCCCGATGATTACTAGGCTTGTAGTGGTACTTACGGATCACCGGTAAAGAGAGGGTGGTGGAAAATTAGAGCGAGAAGTGATCTGGCGAGAGCTGCTAATTCGGGAGAACAGGGGTAATTGACTCGTCCGTGGTGATCCCTCATTGCAGCAGTTTGGAGGGTGACACGGCCATCATCTTCATAGATTGGGCGCCATTGCCTCGGTAGCGGGTGGGTCGCGCTAACGACCGGCAGTCGGGCCTGTTTGGACAAACTCTTCAGTCGGTTAGAGTCGCGCGGCAGAACGGGATGATACGCGGAATCGGAAACGTTTTCTTTCCTCTCTTATACTTTTCTTCCGCTTCTTCTTTCTGCTTAGGCTTTTCTCGAAAAGCATAGTGGACATTTCTTTCTTCTCTTTGTCTTTTTCATTTGTTTTAATGGATATGCGTAAACAAAGTAATTAAGGTAAGGTCCTTCAATTGGTTAAATACCTTTAAAAAATAATTAAGTGACAAGTGTACTGAAGATTCGATGCAATTTTGTTTTGTTATTTTTATTTAATCATTTTTCGCTTTTTATAATATTTTTTTTCACCGGACAATCGAAAAATTAGCCAAATACTTTAAAAAAAAAAAAA
Organism: Maratus speculifer; assembly: GCA_964019185.1. NCBI lineage: Eukaryota > Metazoa > Arthropoda > Arachnida > Araneae > Salticidae > Maratus > Maratus speculifer. The sequence goes on from OZ025294.1 coordinate 272,401,995, forward strand.
AATCATTAAAAAGGAATTCCCAACTTCCATTTCCTTTTTTTTTTATTTCTTTAGGACAGTAAATAAACAAATTTTACTTTGCGTCCCACTTTAAGAAAATGAGATAAATAACAAAATCAAAAATGATTTTTATTTTGCTTTTTATTTAATTGCAAATTTTTGCAGGCTACTAAAAAATTACTCCCATGTACTTCTAATAATTTTTAAATTACTATCATTATTACTTTTTTTATTCTTTTTTTCAGTTTGCCGCTATTCAGCTCTTATATTTTTTCTCTGCATGATATTGCCCCTTCTTTGAATAAAGCAAACAAACAGAATAATTGCCAGGCTAATATTTTTTCCTTGAGACGAATCCTCTTTTTTTCGTTGATACTTTTATAAGCGGACATAAAATTTATAAAATTCTACAATGCACAAAAGATGGAGTGTTTTTGGACAAGAATTCAACTATTACTACATTCGTACTGATTGTTAATTCTTTGCTGCTAGCGTTACTTGGATATCATTTAGACGTTATTAATTAAGTTGAAGCAAATAAGTTAAACTAAATGACATTAAAAAAATGTTATTACCAATAATATTCGATTTAAATTATATTTGTACTAAATTATTTTTAAACATAATCACAAAATATGTGTTCTATTTTACTTGTACTTAAAATTCTTCAATAACAAAGATAAATTTACATTGATTTTTAAAATGAGTGTTACATATAATTTAAATAATCTCTTTCTAACAGAATTTCAATGGTAATTTCAGAAAAAAAATCATATAAGTTCATAAGACTGTCTAGTTTTGAGATAAAAACGTAAAACTCCGAGGTTTTCCATCTGTGACTGAACTTAAAAGTGTTTTTTGTATTATAGTCTGTGGAATCTTTTCGTTCTCACGCGAAATTTATCTGAAGAAATTTCTTTATTTGTATTTCTCTTAACTAAACTTTTATAAAAGTAAACAAAGCAAGACAGAATTCCCTGTATTTTAGAGCACGTGAAATTTTATACAAAAAGAGTTTTTACTTCTGAGTTCGTGTAATTCTTTCCTTTTTTCCCTATATTACTTATTTTTTTGTTTCCGCTTGAAAATAATTTTAATGAATTTCACATTCAATTATTGGAGGTAACAATGATTATTAAAAAATCAGTGCAATATAATTTTCAGAAAAAGAAATAAGTGCTACATAAATTAATTAATTGCTGGATAAATTATTAATAAATGTACACATGAGGACTTGAATTTAAAAATTCGCCTTATCCAAAATTTTAAAATTGCATTTTATCTTTCAATCAATTTTTCTCTATTTATCTATTGATAAATCTGCATCAAAAAACACCACAGTCGGCAAAAGAAAAAAAAAAACTAGTTTTATTCTATATTTGGGGCATTGTATAATCTTGGTTTACAATGAAAACAAATGGATGCAATCGGAGATTTTTCGCGAATTCCTAAAATTTGATTTTTTGCATTGTTAAGAAATTTTCTCTGAAATTTCAGAGAATCAAGGGTAACCCCTTAAAATTACATAGAACTTAATTTAATTTATTTAATTTATTTAATTTATTTTATTTTTTAAAATTTATGAATCACTCAAACTGCAGAGAGCTTCAGAGTATCACAATTTCTCGAGTAATTTTGAATTGCTGTGTCATTCGATTTTTTCCGAATTTGCTTCTAGCCGTTTAAGGTTTGAACCCGAGACCTCTGGATAAGTATCTTCCTGACTGAGTCATAGAAGCTGTTGACTTCGACTACACAATATGTCTTTTATAATTCACAGGGGAGAAATTTATTGTACTTGTGATATTCAAAAATTTTGCTTCAAATATGTTCGTTAAAAATCGTAAACGATTTATTGTAATTTAATTTAGAGCGATATATAATACCTATTATTTTTTAATCAATTTTAATTTTCAACTAGTTTAAGTAATAAATAAAACAATTCAATAAATTTTTTAATGCAAAAATTTGAATCTAATTAATTTTTTACAACCATAATAATATAGAGAATTTTTCGAAATCGTCACTCACTATTTATTTTTTATGTGCTAATATTTTTAAAAGATATTTTAATTAAGAAATAAGAAAAAAATAAACAGAAAAGATGTAATTTATAATTTATAATTTTTAATTTTTAATTTTTAATTTTTAATTTTTACTTTTCGTTATTTTATTTATTTTGTGTAATATGTTTTTAGAAGATTAATATTTTTTTTATTGCACATTTACCAATTAAATATTAATAATAACAATAACAGCTTCATAATAATTCCTTGCAATTTAGTTCCAATCGTTTAATTTTTCACAATTTGTCTCTGGCAGTCCTGGGGTTTGAACCTGAGACCTCTAAACTCTGGAAGAGCATATTACAAAACTTCTGGCATATGAAGGAAGCAAATGCAAAGTGATTGTCTATAAATATCCCTACTAACCACGAGGAGATGGTTTTTCCCTTTCAAAATTATTCTAAGTTTTAAAAAATCCATTTTTACACTAATTTTTCTTTATTTAAATTTCTAAAAAAATTGCAAAAGAATTTTATAAATGTGTATTTTTAATTATAAGTTTTAAAAAATATAAAAGCAGCTTTAAATAAAGACATGGAAACCTCTACAGAGAATTAGATGTAAGATAATTGAAATGTCTGTAAAATGATGACTGAGAAACTCGATCGAATGCATAGTCTAAATTTAAAGAGTCTTACCTTTTTTCTGTGTTTTTATAGACATTTTTAACAGTTTAGATAAGATGAGCTTTGAAACTCACGTCTTCATATATTTTGGTAAGCGATTTACCTAGAAATATACTCCTTTTTAAAAGAACAATCTATGTTTTTGGATAATATGTGTCAAAAGAATAAATAACCCTTAATCACTTTTTAATTCTGTATCAAATCCATTTGACAATATCTAAAAGTTGTAATTCAAACCTATGTTTTAGGTTTATTAATGAATTATTTCTTTTACGCTAAATTAACAACCCTATTATTTCAAATAACGGATCATTCATGAATATTAAGCGTAAAATTTTATTCCATGGGCGCTCAACGGAACGAGCCAAACATAAAAAAATGAGCTATGACATAGCAATTTCTTTAAGATATTTAGTCAGTAGCTATTTTATATTTCGAGCAATTCAAATCAGTTTCAATAATGAAAGGATCTGCAAGTGTAAACAAGAAATTTATTTCACAATTTAACACGATTTTAGTGCTCGAATCTGATCTGTTCAAAACTGCATCTTTTATGGAAATTTTTTTATAATAAAAATTAATAATAATTTAAGTAGCATCGCAACTAAGAAAAGATGTTATACATATTTTTATTATTAAAAATGAGTGCTTAAAAATATATAGCACATTTAAATGTATGGTGTGGATGTTAAATATATGCAAGAAGATTGTGTAGATTAAGATCATTGGTTTCATTTAAATTGCTACTTTTAAATAAATCAAATTTGTAAGTAACGGTGATGAATTTGGAGAAATGAAACTATAAATTCTGATTTATAAAAAGTAAAATAAATAAATATTCATTCTCACCAGAATTCAATTTTTCTGAACGTATATATGTCTAAAAAATTATATAGTAAATGTATACAGGGTGTCCCAAAAATGGCGCCTAAACTTTGCACAGCCAGATTCCTCGTTGGGAGTACATAAAAATGCCCGAAGAAATGTAGCTGTACGATCCATAGTTTAAGAGAGAAAAATGAAAAACAAAGAATAACGTCACAGCCGGTGCAAGGAAAAACGTTTTATTTGACACATCAACAGCAGTACTTGCAAATTATAAAGGCAGTTGTAAAGCCAGTTCGTAAGGTATTTCAATTACATTGACAGTACCTGAAATACATGTTGCAATATTTATGAACGGAATACATGATTGATAACCATGCGAAGAATAACGATAACTGCAAGGTGCAATAACGAGTTAGCACGCGCTTACACGACGCAATATGCACAGCGAAAGTTTTGAACGATACCGTCTGAAAAGATATGCAAATACTGTTATTGATATGTCCAATACGGCGTTTTTCCTTGCACCAGCTATGACGTCATACTTTGTTTTTCCTATTTTACTCGTAAACTAAAGATCGCGAGTTCTTTGGCCATTTTTTTATGTACTTGCAACGAAGTACAGACAGTACAGTGTTTGGGTGCTTTTTATGAGATACCCCCTATAACGTTTGATTTTGATAGATATTTTTTATTATTACAATCGTAATCGGCTTACAGCTAATTCCCATGGTTTTGATTTCTATTAAAAAAACGGTAAAACATTTAGGATTATCTTAAAGCCATGAAAGAAGAATAGAATAATTAGAGCACAGATTTAAATAATTTAACGTTCTGTTAAATTCCAAAAATGGGTAGAAATTTTAATCATAGTTGTTTATTGGGTGACTAAAATTTCGAAAAAATTATTTTTATATTTATTTTAACTTCAAATGTATCTAATTTTTTACTGCGGCAAATATCCAGATATAACATCATTATGCCTACACTGTAAAAAATGTCAAATGTTTCTGAATGTATAAAAATGTACTGTAATCAAAAATGAAAATGTGCAGTGACCTCTTCTAACTCACCTAAGGTTTCGAAAACCGTTCCTTTACCGTTAAATATTCCAAAAAACTATTTGTTTTTGAAATTTAAAGAAGAATTTATTAAAATTAATTTTTATTAAATGCCCGTCCTTTTCGGAAACGTTTCTAAGTAGCTTTTACAGTACAATAATCACTTTTCTCAAATCAAAATATCACTTTTTCGGATTCTATCAATTCTCAAGTAAACATTTTCAGCTGCATAACTGATTTTGTGCATGAAATTATATCAAAATAATGTTAATTTTCATATAATGTTAATACTGTTAATATTGTATGCTTGTCTATTAAACATGTTGTCTGAATATCAAAATATTTTCGTATGAATTGGTTGCATCCGAAAAAGTGATATTTTGATTTGAGAAAAGTGATTATTGTACTGTAAAAGCTACTTAGAAACGTTTCCGAAATGGACGGGCAGCTAATAAAAATTAATTTTTAAAAATTCTTTTTTAAATTTCGAAAACAAATAGTTTTCTGAAATTTTTAAAGGTAAAGGAACGGTTTTCGAAACCTTAGGTGAGTTAGAAGAAATTACTGTAAATTTTCGTTTTTGATTACAGCACATTTTTATATAATCAGAAACATCTGACATTTTTTATCATGTAAATGTGACGACCCATAAATGCGACAATGTTCTTTACTTAAAAACTTCTCGCAAGAATCGTAAATGAATGCTGTATAACGAGGCATCTAGTCTTAAGGAGGAAAACCCGAAACATATTTCTACATTTAAAGCATTTTTTAAACAAAATTTCCCATTAAAATACGCATCGTTCATTATGTAGCACCCCAATCTTTCCTAAAATCGGCTAAAAAAACCAAAAGTGGCTCACACTTTTTCTTTTCTAACTTTGACAATCAAATAACCTGATGTACGTAAAGGATTATAAAGTCTGTTTCATTTGCCTCAGGTTTCATTTACCTCTTAACTTAAAACATATCTAATTTCTTACTTCGGAAAATATCCGGATGTAAATCATTATGCCTAAATGTGATAACCCATAAATGCGACTATATTCTGCACTTAAAAATTTCATGCAAGAATCGTAAATAAATTCGGTATTATGAGGCATCCGATCTTAAGGAAAATTACACAAATATATTTCTATATTTAAAACGTTTTTTAAACAAACTTTCCCATTAAAATACACATTGTTCATTATGTAGCGCCCGAATCTTCCCTAAAAGCGGTAAAAAAAAATCCCGAAAGTGCTCAAACTTTTTCTTTTCCAACTCTGAAATCAAATAATTTCATGGATAGAGAAATACGCGTCTTTAATTTTTTTTATTTAAAAAAAATGGCGTAAGAATAGCTGCGCATTTCGAAGTATAGGGAATACAGACACATGATTAAGAGATTCGTATTCGCAGTATTTTTATAGGTTGAAAATTCTAATAAACCTTATATAGATTGAAAATACTTAAATTATTTTTATTTTTATTTGATAAATTAAGCTAATTGCACAAACACTGTAATATTCGGTAGCTTAAATACCGAATCCAATTAAGGTATGCTTAAGTCTCCAATTTTTGATCAGATTTTTATTAAATCTGATATTTTAAATCTTTATTTACCTTTTATTCATTAAAATGATAATTTTTTTACTTTTAGATTAGAATACGATCAAAAAGAAAAGAATGTTTAACAAAATGAATATTTATGCCCATATATGTATACTAAGCGATATAAAATGTTCAACATTTTGTGAAAGTGTGAGAAAAAGGAGGGGGATTAGGGGGCAGAATATCAGAGAATGGGCTTCTCTTTGTTTATTAAAGCCCGTTTAAAATATAATTAATAGATGCATTGCACGAGTTTCACTGTTTTTATGTCTAGTATTTTTATCATGTAAAATTTCATAATGACTAGCATTGTTTCTAATAAATATTCTGGTTAACAATGTTATGAATGTCTTTTAAATACTTTTTAATCAGTGAACTCCACAGAAATACGGATTCGCACTCACCAAAATTGAAAATGTGTGCGTTGTTTAATTAATTTTCATTTTTATTTAATAAAATAAGATTTTTGATAAAAATCACGATTCTTATTAGTAACCTAGTAAATTTTATATATGATTCATGAGATTAAATTTCATTATCATTATATTGCCAACAAAATCAACCTCTAACTGCTGCAGGCGATCTCATTGACCGCTTTTTTTTAATTATTATTTTTTTTTTTAACTTTTAACTTTTGTATCTTTAAAAATCCTAGTTCTTTCTTTAGAAAAGATTTAATGTGAAAAATTGCATTAGAATTAAAAACATACAAAAAAGCTTAGTGTATAAATAGTATTCATTGAGTTAAATTTTCATTATTAGAATACTCGTTTGAACACATAATAAGATCGTTAGAAATATTTAAATAGATAAAATTTAATTAAATTTAATCCTGTACAAAAAGTTTAGTGTACAAACAATATACTGTGAATTGATCAGTCGTTTAAATCATTTTTTGTTCGAGCGGTCAAGCAGATGGTTCACAGTTCTTATGTGACAATTTCTATTATAGCAGTGAATTTTCAAAGGAATGTTTTTAGATGAATTTGCATGTATAAAATGCATTGACATATTTAAGATTTTTGACGTTTCATTTAGCAAAAGACAGTCAATGTAATTCATTTAGCATGGACGTTTCGTAAATGCAAAAAATTGACCTAAATGCGAGAATAGTTCATTATAACTATAAACTACAGATAAAGATTTTATTTGTACAAAACAAGTTAGTTTTGAAGTAAAAGTGCGGTATACAATAGTTTTCTACTCAATAATTTTTTTTTAATAAAATGCCCACCATACTCTAAATTTCACAAAACTGTGTGGAATCGCGCCAGTAACGCGTGTAGGCACAATGACCTTATTCTAAATTTTGTAATAAACGTTCTCTACACGCTAATCACTTATACACTGGTGAAATAAATTAAGAGAATTTCCATGTTTTATCGAATTGCCTGAAAAGAACTGAACTAAAGGAAAAACCACTGCTTCTAGGTAAAAATGCAAATCTTGTACGGCAAATACGTAAGTGTGCACGTGTGTGTAGGTGGAGCGAGCAGAAAAACAGGCTTTATAAGCGCGTGGAGGGTAAGACTATTTGCTTTCGCTTGTACACCTCGGCAAATTTCTTGGTGTTATCTTGCAGCAACCGGTTAAATTCACATCGGAACAGTAACAATGAGTAACCACAAACGTTTAGATTATGGAATGTGGTGGCGAATTCTGAGGAGGCTAGAGGCAGGCCAATCGCAAATTCAGATATGCAGAACGTTTAATTTAACTCCCGGCGTCGTGTGTAACCTGTGAAAACAGTTCCAGGATACTGTATCCATCGAGAGAAAGCCTGGGCAAGGTCGTCTAAGAGCCACAACGACCACAGAAGATCGCCATTTGTCTATTTTAGCGAGGCGTAACAAAGGAGCTACAACTTCTCAGCTCGCTCGGGACTTGTATGCAGCCACAGGAACCCGTATAACAAGAATGACTGATTCCAAAAGACTGAATGAGAGATGGTTGTTTGCCAGAAGACCGGCATTTTGCGTCTGGCTCACGTCTACGAACAGCACAGTCCAATTGGCATGATGGAGGCTGCATAGTGATTGGAGTATGGAGCAATGGGCGACATTTCTGTTCACTGGCGAGTCCTGTTTTAGCCTAAGCACAGATTCTCGCCGTACTTTCATATGGAGAGAGCCAGGGACACGCTACCTAGCCTCCAATGCCCGCGAAACCAATAATTATGGCGGTGACGGTGTAATGGTCTGATCAGACATCAAGTTGGACGGCTGCACACCTCTTCACGTCTTTTACAGAAGCTCTGTGACTGGGGTGAGGTATAGTTAGGAGATATTGGAGCCTTATGTTCGCCTTTTCCGAGATGCAGTTGGCCCCGAGTTTATCTTATAGCACGATAACGCGAGGCCAAATAGAGCTCTTCTGGTCGACGAATTTCTCGAGAGTGAGGATATTCGCCGGATGGATCGGCCAGCTAGGTCTCCAGACCTCAACCTTATAGAGCATGTCTAAGACGCTCTGTGGAGGGCAATTGCAACTCGCAACTCCCCTCCGAGAACCATCCAGGAACTGAAAATAGCGTTGCTGAATGAATGGCACCAATTATCACAGGTACGGATAAACTGCCTTATTTCTAGTATGACATCACGCTGCGAGGCCTGTATACCTGTAAGAGGAGACCATACTCCCTATTAACCCATTTCTTTTGTGTATTCTGCAACTGCTGTTTCAGACCTTCAGCTCCCCATGTGTGTTATGCACGAACATGTGTATGTATTATAACTGTTGAATGTTTATTTTATTTGTATTTTATCAACCTATGTTCACATCAAATTTTATTAAAATCTCCCCTGTAGTTCTAGAGATAATAGACAAAATATGAAAATTCTCTTAATTTCTTACACCAGTGTAGATAGAACTATCTCAAATTTCTGCTTTCTATATGATTTTCAGCATTATATTTTATAAATTAATCTGGTCCAATAAATAAATAAATAAAGTTAATAAATAATACTGGCACTTCAGTTTTTTTTTGTTTGTTTGTTTCTTTTTGTTTTTGTTTAATTTAAAACAGGAATATTTATAAGCTACTGATGATAAAATGTAAAACGGAAACTTAAATTTTCATCACTGAAAAAAAAATGAGCAATTGGATTTTAAGAAAAAAAAAAGAATAACACCTAAACTGGGATGCTACAAAAGTAAAACGAAAAGTAGTACAATAAATCTAGTCCATATTTATAGGAGGAAAAATGTTTTCAATATATTAAAATTTGATAAGGAAATGCGGCGTTCGTGGGTACTGCGGAAGCGATTTAAATATATTTTAATAGTTCTGACAGTAGCTTAACTAAAAATTGAAGGTTTAGCTAAAAAAAAAAAAAAAAAAAAAAAAAAAGATATTTAAGCATTTATAATTTAGTGGAACTTTTCTTAATTAACTTTGCTACAAAAAGATTGGATTTTCCAGGAAAACAAAATTAACAAAATATAGCTACTTATTATGCTATAAGATATACTCAGGAACATTGAAAATATAGTGCACCAAGAACAAGGTATGGGAATAAAATGAAATTTAATACACATAATGATGCAGATCACAGATTCACTTGATCCCCAAATCAAGACATCTAAACAAATACAACTTATGCAATTATTTTAATGTAGTTCATTTTCACTAGCTCGTCGAAACAAAGCCTGCTGCAATATATACCGCAATAAGATCTGGTATTGAGTAGATTTGATGTCAGATGCGGTTCCAAAGCAGACCAGCCCACAATTCTTGAACAGCCACCTCTAACTGATGTAAGTAGGGGAAAAATGGGGCTCCGACCCCGGGAGGAGGCGTGAGGCGGGAGGAGGGAGGAGGGCTCCTCCTCCTCAAGCCTCCTCCTCAAGCCTCCTCCTCACTCCTCCTCCTCCTTCACAATCCTCCTCCTCAATCCTCCTCATTCCTCAAGGTTGTCTTATAAGAGAAGGGGTTAAAAAGGGGGATTAAATTTTTTTCGTGAAATTTGAATATTTTATGCTATAAGAGAGGGGTAAAAGGGGGATAAATTTTTTAAGTATACTACAATACGAGCGGTTCTTTTGACTGTTGATTAAGAGATGAATGATTCATATTAAATTAAAAATAGTAATTAATTAAAAGGTAATTAAAAATAATAATTAAAAATAATGAAGGGACTTAGAATTTTTCGAGCGGTATTTTTTAGTCAAGTATAGTACGTAGTGGAATTTAAGAAGTGAATAACAGCAATTAACGATAATTAGTAATTAATAAAAAAGTAATTAAAAATATTGAGTAAAAATAATGAAGGTAATAATTAAAAATGATAATTAAAAATAATGAGTAAAAAATAATAAAGGGAATTTTTCGGTGAACTTTAGTTTAAGGATCTATTTTTTCGATTTTAAGCCGAAATTTTGGGTAGATTGATTTTTTTTTTTTTTTTCACCGTGTTTTAAATAAGGGGTTAAGCGGATATTTTGGGAAGATAGAATATTTTTTTCTGTACTATTGTACGAGTGGTTTTCAATTTTAATGTGGCAACTTAAAAATTTTCAGTTTGGTGCAATTTAAGAGTTTATTTTTTCGATTTTAAGTGGAAATTTGGGGAGATTGATTTTTTTTTTTTTTTTCACTGTGCTTTTACATGATGAGTTAAGCGGGTATTTTGGAGGAAATTATTATTTTAGACTAATCATTCACGAAGGATATTTTGCAGATATAAATGTTTAATAGGGGGACTTTAACTTTTTTGCAATGAGATTGACGCGCACTCGTCGACCTAACCGTATGGAGTTTATAATTTTCTTCGAATCATGTGTGAATATTGGCTTAGAATATCTTAGAAAGACTTCCACCACCTTTATCTTTATCCACCATCATAAATAACACATGCTTGTAATGGGAATTTGAGAATAATAACTTTAAATATTAATTTAATGAAGGAACTTTAAAAATTATTTCGAGTACTATTTTTAGTTAACTATGTTATACACTTGATATTTTAGATTAGTTAAAAAATAACATTAAAATTTGAATGAGAAAATATGTTTCAAAATGGGATTTTACGTACTAACATTTATTTGCGCTCGTTGATCTAACCGTTCGGAATCTGTGATTTTCCTCGAATCATGTGTGAATAACTGTTAGATTTCCTTAGAAGGGCTTGAATAAGCTTCAACCATCATAAATAACGCATGTCTGTAACGGGAATTTGAACTTAATTTTTTAAATATTCATTTTAATGAGGTGACTTCGAAAACAATTTGTAGAACTTTTGAGTGGTAATAATTTTTATTGGGAAACTTAAAAGAATCTTGTGCTTTTTTGGGGACTAATTTTTAATTGTTGAAGTTTGCAATCTGTATTCGCATTTCTTTTGTGTGAGATTGTATAAATGTTGATGAAAACTATTTTTATTCCAATTAATGAAATTTAATAATAAAAAGAATAAAGTGTACCTCATCAGACACCCCTTTTTCAAAATTCGTGCATATTTTTAAACATAACAATGTGTTTAATATAAGTAATTTTTGTGTGTCCTTTCCTTTCTGAAAGTGTAAGCGATTTTTAACATAAATATCTTTTGGCATGTGTAATTTTTCCCTGGCAGAAAAATTTTCAAATAAATAAATTTTAATATTAATAGAATTTTTGACTTTCCGAAGAAAAAAAAAGGAACTTATTTTTAATGTTTTAATACTTGTCGGTTAAAAAAATTAAACTATATTTATTATTGAAATGAATTCATCTTCATTAATTTAAAAATATATAATATTTATAACCAGTAACGCGGAACTTTTTCAAACCCTGTTAATGAGATTTTATTTAACATTGTATTTTATCTTCAGATCAAAATAATTTGTGAAAAATGCTTTTAAATATTTTTAAAACTGTATTGAAAATAATATTTTACATACCTTAACTTGAATGAAATACGAATCGATGTAGAGTTTAATAATTATTTTCTCAAAGAGAGGATACTAAATTCATTGCAGTATATGTGTGTGTAAACCTCGATGAATCATTCTTATCTGCTTATCTGATAGCGTTTTCCGAAAAGGGTTGAATCTCTGAATCATAGCTGATAAGGAACTGGGGTTCATGTGTTATCTTAATTAATCTTAATGAGTACTATGTCTAATTAAAATTATTTGACTTGAAATAAAATAAGGTCTTTTGAGTAATATCTTTTGAAAATTTAAGATATAATTATTTAAATCAAATTAGAGGCTTTTTTTTTTTTTCTCATCGATTTGTTTTAAATAAAACTAAAATATTTATTTTTTTCTGTACTTTGTTAGCAAAATAAAGAGTGTAATACATTCATTTCGGATTTAACTATTTGAAAATTTAAACTAACCTATGATTAAAATGATTACATAAGGTTGAGTATGTGATCTAGTTAAAAACGGAACACGTATTCATATAAAACTTTAAATTCTTACGCTTTTGTGTATAATATAATGTATGTTTTAAATATTAAATGAAAAATATCAATAACAATAAATGAAAAACATTAACATTAATAAAATATTAATTAAACATAGCATTGATTTAAAACTTAATATTAATATAGGAATACACATCCGTATAAAACTTTAAACATTTATGTTTTGGTGTATAATATTATGTATATATATTAAATATTAAATGAAAAATATCAATTAACAATAAATGAAAAACATTAACATTAATAAAATATTAATTAAACATTGTATTGATTTAAAACTTAATGAAAAATATTAATTTGGGAATACGCATCCTTATAAAACTTTAAACATTTATGCTTTTGGGTATAATATTATGGATGTATTAAATATTAAATGAAAAATATGAATTAACAATAAATGAAAAATATCAATTAACATTAATAAAATATTAATTAAACATTGTGTTGATTTAAATATAGATTCAAAACTTAATGAAAAATATTAATTTCTCATGTAATTAAAATAACACTTTATAAATTAACGAATTATTAATTAATGAAAAATGTTCATTCGAAACAACTTGAGAAATACTCATTTGTAATGAAATATGAAAATAGCAACGAATAAAATATTAATTAAAAATTGAATGAAAATTATGCATTGAAAAAAATATAAAAATCAAATATTCTTACCTAAAAATTTCTCCCATCAGGACTTCAGTTGCGACCTTCCTCGTTGCTTGCTACTTGTAAACTGAGTGATAACACATAGGCCTTATCTTTTGTACCGTGATAACCTCGACCAATGACAATTTTGTACTTGCGCGCCCTCTCACTGAATAGACTGCGTGTGAAACGTGACGTAATCGTTATTCTGTATGCTGCTATCAACATATAAGAGATTGGTGTCTTAATCGTTTTAGTTAGTATTATTATTTTAAAATTAGTTTTCAAATGTCATTAATGGAAGCAGTTCGGTGAGTTGATGAATTCTTCACCCCGATTGAAGGAACAAGACATGGAAGTCTCAACAATGTTCTTATTACGCATGTCCTTTAATTAATTTTTAGAAATTAGATAATCTTTTAATTTTTAGAATTTAGTTAATGTTTTAATTTTTAGAAATTAGTTAATCTTGAATAATTATCTTTACTTTTAACAAAATATAAAATAATTAACATTTTATTAACAAGTCAACTCTTCTTAATTTGCGCGAAATAAAAACCAACTTTCTTCTTTACTGATCACGAAGGAAATGACCGATAACACACATGCTTATCTACCGTTATCTCCACGCATGCGCACTGCTGATAAGTGATGTGCTGATAAGGTGAGTCGAAAAGACTTCATTTCTTCCCAAGCAAGTGTGTGAGTCGGTTGTGTCTAGGTAAGTACCCTTCTTTTATTATTATTTTTCAATATGTTTGTGTAATAAAGGCAAAAAATGAAAACACAGTTTTTTATAATTTAAATTCCTTTTTATTAAAATAAACTCGCCCATTGGGGATTAAGTAATACATTGTTAGAAGGTTTTTTCTTTGGTTTTACAAAGTTTCTTCTTGGTGATACATTTTTCATTACTTTCTTCAAAGTTCCAGATGATAAATATTTGTTTTTGATTATAGTTGAAGGTACTCCAATTTCACGAAGCGCATGAAGAAATTCCGTCGGTACTTTCTCAGGTCTCTTATTCACATTAAAAATGAGATGAAAGAGTTCTGCTAAATTCGTATCTTGCAAGGTGTTTCCATTATAAGTCACTTTTCCAGTTCGATCCCAGCTCATCTTACTTGAATTAGATTTCAGTAACTTCAGCAAAGATTTTGCTTGTTTCATCATATGACTTGGTGCTGAGCTTATCACAAACGAGTCGTAATCCTCTTCTCCCAACTCAGAAGGTTTTTCGGACTGTTCAGGTTTCGTTTCAGAAGATTCCATTTCAGTAGATTCTGCTGCCACAGGTTCCGTTTTAACAGGTTCCGTCTCCAGAGGTTTAGACTTCCTTTTCTCTTCTTCATCTTGAAAAGGTTTCGATCTCCAAGGGACATTAAATTCTTGTAAATTCATTTTCCTTTTTAAAAGTTCATAGTACTGTTGAACTTTCTCATGATCGGGAAGTGAACTGTTGAGTATTTTTGACATTGCCACGTCAAAGTCAGTCATTTGCTTTTTCGTGGGGACATGTTTAGTCAACTCTTCTTCCGGTATGAGAGCGTATTTAGCTGCGAGCTCCATTGATAAGACCCGTTAATACACTCAAAGCTGCAGGAATTAAAATATTTAAAAATCCACCGTGTTGCACAATCAGCTGCTTTTTTGAAAAAAGAGTTCCTTTTTTCGTACCGATTTTTCGAAGAGGGTTTTTATACTTTTTCAAAGTCTTCTTTTGATAAGATGAGAGAGGTATATTTCCTTTCAGTACATTGTGAGTACACTCACAAATAGCTTTGACAGATCTTGAAGGTAGTTTTTTCAAAAGTTGCTTGCGTAAGGTTTTGGGGCAAGTCTTAATTAGCTCCAAATCACGCAGTTGTTTCTTCGTCAAGGTCATGATCTCAACTAAATTAAAATGCATATGTCTTTCTTTTTAAACCTTTTTTCATCATATATATGTATTGTCTTTGACCTGGCAGCACGAGTGTTCTCAGCCGCATTTCCTCAGGGGTTTCATTCCGTAAATCGACTAATAAATAAGAAAATGGTTTTTTAGTAGCATCTGTAAACACTTCTTGGAAAAATTTACTATTTGTTGGATATAATTGTCGACCTAAATGAATGATTTGACTCATGTCCCGGCGATTTTTAAACAAGATCAAATATTGACTGTTGAGGGAAACACCTCTCATTTCTTTGCCTTTATGAAACAGATTTTGTGTAATAAATATCACACTGATGTTTAAATGGTGACTTCCCTTTGTAAAGAGATAAGTCAGGCGATCGTCTGATCCACATTCAACCATGAGATCGTCTAAGATAATTAAAGAATTTGTTCCTAAATACTCAGTATAATTCGAAGGAAAACCTTCCACAAAGGTAACATCGGGTATTTCATCATACAGTTTTTGGTAAATACCGTAAAACCAAATCACTTTATCGGGAGGAGGATCAAACATTAGGTTTCTTTCTTTTAATAAATCACGTAGAAACCAACTTTTACCCACACCCGTAGGACCTGCAAGAAGCATAGTACAAGGGTGTTGAAAGCGTGGAAACTCCATTGAAAATAAACACAGACAAGTAAAACACACACTTTAAATAATCACAGACACATAGGTTCTTGGTTTAAATTAAGATTTATTGATAAAAATGAGCATGAATGCCAAATCGTTTGGCTACAAAATTATAAACTCGTCGGTCGTTTGACACATCTTCAGTAACAAAATGTGACAGAAATTGTCTCAGAGTTTTACCTCGACATCGAGAATACAGATAAAATATACAATATTGGCCGCAGACGGCAGTTATATGGGTTTGTAAAACAAGTGGATTAAACAAAACTCGTGAAAAACGCAATGCATAGTTCGATATAGGTCCTTGAAAAAAGGTAGGCTTATTTCCATAAGAATCGAAGAATTCCACTTCATCAGGTGAAGACAGGTAAAAAGCCACCCAGTGACTTCCGGCTTCTGTAGACTTGTCCACGTTGCAGATAAAACAGACAGGATAACACTTGATTCTTCTTGGTAGTTGATCACTTGGAAAAACACCCAAAAAGTAATTTCGGGTCACTGCTTCATGTGATAAAATGTTCTCGATTTGTAATGAATCCATTCAGTTGGGAAAGTCACAAATCACGTGACGCGATTTGTTGATTTCAATAATATTTTCAAATTCCGCATAAATCAATACAGTGGTCGTTTTTTCTAATGCTTCAGCGAATTTGATTTCAATTCGTAAATTTCCTTGATGTTGTAAATTCAAATGAGGTCCGTCGCAAAGGTCAGGGCTTAAGTCGAAATTATATAAAGTGTGACCATCAGCAAATTCTTCACGTGTTAAATAAATGCCAGTGTCGTGATTAAAACCAGAGAACAGTCGATGATAGGCTCTTATATAGTTGTTTCCATCGAAGTCCAATTCTAGGGGCTTACTGGGTACCGGTTGACCGTCCACATAGACGCTTAGGAAGTTGGCTTTGTGATGATAAAAATAAAAGGGGTTCAAATCGTATTGTCCTGTATAAGCACTATTGTCTAAAAGTCCAATAATAATACGTTTCGGCATGGCCCCTAAAAACACATTATCTTGCATGAATGATTTACTTCCAGTGGAGATTGAATAAGTTTTACATAGGACTCGATCAATGGGATATTTCGCAGAATTTTTTTCCAGGGCTTTTGCATGACCCAATAAAACACCAGGACTCACTTTCACTTTACGAACAAACACTGAAGCATGTTCTAAAATCACTTTATAATCTTCAAAGGGTTTGATCTTATCCTTCTTAGTCATCAAACAAAAGTCTGATTTGCTGCGAGTCATTTTAATTTTCAGATCAACCATATTCAAGAGCAGTCGATTTTGTTGGAAAATATCACAATGAATGGGTCCTATGTAAAACTTATTCAATCTCCACTGGAAGTAAATCATTCATGCAAGATAATGTGTTTTTAGGGGCCATGCCGAAACGTATTATTATTGGACTTTTAGACAATAGTGCTTATACAGGACAATACGATTTGAACCCCTTTTATTTTTATCATCACAAAGCCAACTTCCTAAGCGTCTATGTGGACGGTCAACCGGTACCCAGTAAGCCCCTAGAATTGGACTTCGATGGAAACAACTATATAAGAGCCTATCATCGACTGTTCTCTGGTTTTAATCACGACACTGGCATTTATTTAACACGTGAAGAATTTGCTGATGGTCACACTTTATATAATTTCGACTTAAGCCCTGACCTTTGCGACGGACCTCATTTGAATTTACAACATCAAGGAAATTTACGAATTGAAATCAAATTCGCTGAAGCATTAGAAAAAACGACCACTGTATTGATTTATGCGGAATTTGAAAATATTATTGAAATCAACAAATCGCGTCACGTGATTTGTGACTTTCCCAACTGAATGGATTCATTACAAATCGAGAACATTTTATCACATGAAGCAGTGACCCGAAATTACTTTTTGGGTGTTTTTCCAAGTGATCAACTACCAAGAAGAATCAAGTGTTATCCTGTCTGTTTTATCTGCAACGTGGACAAGTCTACAGAAGCCGGAAGTCACTGGGTGGCTTTTTACCTGTCTTCACCTGATGAAGTGGAATTCTTCGATTCTTATGGAAATAAGCCTACCTTTTTTCAAGGACCTATATCGAACTATGCATTGCGTTTTTCACGAGTTTTGTTTAATCCACTTGTTTTACAAACCCATATAACTGCCGTCTGCGGCCAATATTGTATATTTTATCTGTATTCTCGATGTCGAGGTAAAACTCTGAGACAATTTCTGTCACATTTTGTTACTGAAGATGTGTCAAACGACCGACGAGTTTATAATTTTGTAGCCAAACGATTTGGCATTCATGCTCATTTTTATCAATAAATCTTAATTTAAACCAAGAACCTATGTGTCTGTGATTATTTAAAGTGTGTGTTTTACTTGTCTGTGTTTATTTTCAATGGAGTTTCCACGCTTTCAACACCCTTGTACTATGCTTCTTGCAGGTCCTACGGGTGTGGGTAAAAGTTGGTTTCTACGTGATTTATTAAAAGAAAGAAACCTAATGTTTGATCCTCCTCCCGATAAAGTGATTTGGTTTTACGGTATTTACCAAAAACTGTATGATGAAATACCCGATGTTACCTTTGTGGAAGGTTTTCCTTCGAATTATACTGAGTATTTAGGAACAAATTCTTTAATTATCTTAGACGATCTCATGGTTGAATGTGGATCAGACGATCGCCTGACTTATCTCTTTACAAAGGGAAGTCACCATTTAAACATCAGTGTGATATTTATTACACAAAATCTGTTTCATAAAGGCAAAGAAATGAGAGGTGTTTCCCTCAACAGTCAATATTTGATCTTGTTTAAAAATCGCCGGGACATGAGTCAAATCATTCATTTAGGTCGACAATTATATCCAACAAATAGTAAATTTTTCCAAGAAGTGTTTACAGATGCTACTAAAAAACCATTTTCTTATTTATTAGTCGATTTACGGAATGAAACCCCTGAGGAAATGCGGCTGAGAACACTCGTGCTGCCAGGTCAAAGACAATACATATATATGATGAAAAAAGGTTTAAAAAGAAAGACATATGCATTTTAATTTAGTTGAGATCATGACCTTGACGAAGAAACAACTGCGTGATTTGGAGCTAATTAAGACTTGCCCCAAAACCTTACGCAAGCAACTTTTGAAAAAACTACCTTCAAGATCTGTCAAAGCTATTTGTGAGTGTACTCACAATGTACTGAAAGGAAATATACCTCTCTCATCTTATCAAAAGAAGACTTTGAAAAAGTATAAAAACCCTCTTCGAAAAATCGGTACGAAAAAAGGAACTCTTTTTTCAAAAAAGCAGCTGATTGTGCAACACGGTGGATTTTTAAATATTTTAATTCCTGCAGCTTTGAGTGTATTAACGGGTCTTATCAATGGAGCTCGCAGCTAAATACGCTCTCATACCGGAAGAAGAGTTGACTAAACATGTCCCCACGAAAAAGCAAATGACTGACTTTGACGTGGCAATGTCAAAAATACTCAACAGTTCACTTCCCGATCATGAGAAAGTTCAACAGTACTATGAACTTTTAAAAAGGAAAATGAATTTACAAGAATTTAATGTCCCTTGGAGATCGAAACCTTTTCAAGATGAAGAAGAGAAAAGGAAGTCTAAACCTCTGGAGACGGAACCTGTTAAAACGGAACCTGTGGCAGCAGAATCTACTGAAATGGAATCTTCTGAAACGAAACCTGAACAGTCCGAAAAACCTTCTGAGTTGGGAGAAGAGGATTACGACTCGTTTGTGATAAGCTCAGCACCAAGTCATATGATGAAACAAGCAAAATCTTTGCTGAAGTTACTGAAATCTAATTCAAGTAAGATGAGCTGGGATCGAACTGGAAAAGTGACTTATAATGGAAACACCTTGCAAGATACGAATTTAGCAGAACTCTTTCATCTCATTTTTAATGTGAATAAGAGACCTGAGAAAGTACCGACGGAATTTCTTCATGCGCTTCGTGAAATTGGAGTACCTTCAACTATAATCAAAAACAAATATTTATCATCTGGAACTTTGAAGAAAGTAATGAAAAATGTATCACCAAGAAGAAACTTTGTAAAACCAAAGAAAAAACCTTCTAACAATGTATTACTTAATCCCCAATGGGCGAGTTTATTTTAATAAAAAGGAATTTAAATTATAAAAAACTGTGTTTTCATTTTTTGCCTTTATTACACAAACATATTGAAAAATAATAATAAAAGAAGGGTACTTACCTAGACACAACCGACTCACACACTTGCTTGGGAAGAAATGAAGTCTTTTCGACTCACCTTATCAGCACATCACTTATCAGCAGTGCGCATGCGTGGAGATAACGGTAGATAAGCATGTGTGTTATCGGTCATTTCCTTCGTGATCAGTAAAGAAGAAAGTTGGTTTTTATTTCGCGCAAATTAAGAAGAGTTGACTTGTTAATAAAATGTTAATTATTTTATATTTTGTTAAAAGTAAAGATAATTATTCAAGATTAACTAATTTCTAAAAATTAAAACATTAACTAAATTCTAAAAATTAAAAGATTATCTAATTTCTAAAAATTAATTAAAGGACATGCGTAATAAGAACATTGTTGAGACTTCCATGTCTTGTTCCTTCAATCGGGGTGAAGAATTCATCAACTCACCGAACTGCTTCCATTAATGACATTTGAAAACTAATTTTAAAATAATAATACTAACTAAAACGATTAAGACACCAATCTCTTATATGTTGATAGCAGCATACAGAATAACGATTACGTCACGTTTCACACGCAGTCTATTCAGTGAGAGGGCGCGCAAGTACAAAATTGTCATTGGTCGAGGTTATCACGGTACAAAAGATAAGGCCTATGTGTTATCACTCAGTTTACAAGTAGCAAGCAACGAGGAAGGTCGCAACTGAAGTCCTGATGGGAGAAATTTTTAGGTAAGAATATTTGATTTTTATATTTTTTTCAATGCATAATTTTCATTCAATTTTTAATTAATATTTTATTCGTTGCTATTTTCATATTTCATTACAAATGAGTATTTCTCAAGTTGTTTCGAATGAACATTTTTCATTAATTAATAATTCGTTAATTTATAAAGTGTTATTTTAATTACATGAGAAATTAATATTTTTCATTAAGTTTTGAATCTATATTTAAATCAACACAATGTTTAATTAATATTTTATTAATGTTAATTGATATTTTTCATTTATTGTTAATTCATATTTTTCATTTAATATTTAATACATCCATAATATTATACCCAAAAGCATAAATGTTTAAAGTTTTATAAGGATGCGTATTCCCAAATTAATATTTTTCATTAAGTTTTAAATCAATACAATGTTTAATTAATATTTTATTAATGTTAATGTTTTTCATTTATTGTTAATTGATATTTTTCATTTAATATTTAATATATATACATAATATTATACACCAAAACATAAATGTTTAAAGTTTTATACGGATGTGTATTCCTATATTAATATTAAGTTTTAAATCAATGCTATGTTTAATTAATATTTTATTAATGTTAATGTTTTTCATTTATTGTTATTGATATTTTTCATTTAATATTTAAAACATACATTATATTATACACAAAAGCGTAAGAATTTAAAGTTTTATATGAATACGTGTTCCGTTTTTAACTAGATCACATACTCAACCTTATGTAATCATTTTAATCATAGGTTAGTTTAAATTTTCAAATAGTTAAATCCGAAATGAATGTATTACACTCTTTATTTTGCTAACAAAGTACAGAAAAAAATAAATATTTTAGTTTTATTTAAAACAAATCGATGAGAAAAAAAAAAAAAGCCTCTAATTTGATTTAAATAATTATATCTTAAATTTTCAAAAGATATTACTCAAAAGACCTTATTTTATTTCAAGTCAAATAATTTTAATTAGACATAGTACTCATTAAGATTAATTAAGATAACACATGAACCCCAGTTCCTTATCAGCTATGATTCAGAGATTCAACCCTTTTCGGAAAACGCTATCAGATAAGCAGATAAGAATGATTCATCGAGGTTTACACACACATATACTGCAATGAATTTAGTATCCTCTCTTTGAGAAAATAATTATTAAACTCTACATCGATTCGTATTTCATTCAAGTTAAGGTATGTAAAATATTATTTTCAATACAGTTTTAAAAATATTTAAAAGCATTTTTCACAAATTATTTTGATCTGAAGATAAAATACAATGTTAAATAAAATCTCATTAACAGGGTTTGAAAAAGTTCCGCGTTACTGGTTATAAATATTATATATTTTTAAATTAATGAAGATGAATTCATTTCAATAATAAATATAGTTTAATTTTTTTAACCGACAAGTATTAAAACATTAAAAATAAGTTCCTTTTTTTTTCTTCGGAAAGTCAAAAATTCTATTAATATTAAAATTTATTTATTTGAAAATTTTTCTGCCAGGGAAAAATTACACATGCCAAAAGATATTTATGTTAAAAATCGCTTACACTTTCAGAAAGGAAAGGACACACAAAAATTACTTATATTAAACACATTGTTATGTTTAAAAATATGCACGAATTTTGAAAAAGGGGTGTCTGATGAGGTACACTTTATTCTTTTTATTATTAAATTTCATTAATTGGAATAAAAATAGTTTTCATCAACATTTATACAATCTCACACAAAAGAAATGCGAATACAGATTGCAAACTTCAACAATTAAAAATTAGTCCCCAAAAAAGCACAAGATTCTTTTAAGTTTCCCAATAAAAATTATTACCACTCAAAAGTTCTACAAATTGTTTTCGAAGTCACCTCATTAAAATGAATATTTAAAAAATTAAGTTCAAATTCCCGTTACAGACATGCGTTATTTATGATGGTTGAAGCTTATTCAAGCCCTTCTAAGGAAATCTAACAGTTATTCACACATGATTCGAGGAAAATCACAGATTCCGAACGGTTAGATCAACGAGCGCAAATAAATGTTAGTACGTAAAATCCCATTTTGAAACATATTTTCTCATTCAAATTTTAATGTTATTTTTTAACTAATCTAAAATATCAAGTGTATAACATAGTTAACTAAAAATAGTACTCGAAATAATTTTTAAAGTTCCTTCATTAAATTAATATTTAAAGTTATTATTCTCAAATTCCCATTACAAGCATGTGTTATTTATGATGGTGGATAAAGATAAAGGTGGTGGAAGTCTTTCTAAGATATTCTAAGCCAATATTCACACATGATTCGAAGAAAATTATAAACTCCATACGGTTAGGTCGACGAGTGCGCGTCAATCTCATTGCAAAAAAGTTAAAGTCCCCCTATTAAACATTTATATCTGCAAAATATCCTTCGTGAATGATTAGTCTAAAATAATAATTTCCTCCAAAATACCCGCTTAACTCATCATGTAAAAGCACAGTGAAAAAAAAAAAAAAAATCAATCTCCCCAAATTTCCACTTAAAATCGAAAAAATAAACTCTTAAATTGCACCAAACTGAAAATTTTTAAGTTGCCACATTAAAATTGAAAACCACTCGTACAATAGTACAGAAAAAAATATTCTATCTTCCCAAAATATCCGCTTAACCCCTTATTTAAAACACGGTGAAAAAAAAAAAAAAAATCAATCTACCCAAAATTTCGGCTTAAAATCGAAAAAATAGATCCTTAAACTAAAGTTCACCGAAAAATTCCCTTTATTATTTTTTACTCATTATTTTTAATTATCATTTTTAATTATTACCTTCATTATTTTTACTCAATATTTTTAATTACTTTTTTATTAATTACTAATTATCGTTAATTGCTGTTATTCACTTCTTAAATTCCACTACGTACTATACTTGACTAAAAAATACCGCTCGAAAAATTCTAAGTCCCTTCATTATTTTTAATTATTATTTTTAATTACCTTTTAATTAATTACTATTTTTAATTTAATATGAATCATTCATCTCTTAATCAACAGTCAAAAGAACCGCTCGTATTGTAGTATACTTAAAAAATTTATCCCCCTTTTACCCCTCTCTTATAGCATAAAATATTCAAATTTCACGAAAAAAATTTAATCCCCCTTTTTAACCCCTTCTCTTATAAGACAACCTTGAGGAATGAGGAGGATTGAGGAGGAGGATTGTGAAGGAGGAGGAGGAGTGAGGAGGAGGCTTGAGGAGGAGGCTTGAGGAGGAGGTTTGAGGAGGAGGAGCCCTCCTCCCTCCTCCCGCCTCACGCCTCCTCCCGGGGTCGGAGCCCCATTTTTCCCCTACTGATGTACAAGGTGACACGACGGCTTCTTGAGTTTCTGTCGATCTCACGCATTCTCTATATGGGGCAAATACGGGAAGCGGAGAGGTCATGGAAAAGTCTGAAAATAACATAGTAAGTCACAACTCGAGCAGTATGCGGACGAAAACTACACTATAAGAAAAAATAGTAACGTTCTGTGTAAATTCACGAAAGGTTTCTCCTTTTTAAAGGTTTCTAGAACAACTTAGCAGTTTCCTGGGAAATTCAGGTTTTCTTATCTGAAACGTTTGATAATTACAAATGGCAACAGCATAAAGCTGACGCCGACGCCATTAATAGTTGTTTGTTTTTGTGTGTCATGAGTGTGTGAGTCGAAAATGATTTCCTTATATGAATGCTAATACCCTGTTCACACCACAAACATAAGATATCTTAAGATCACCGTGTTTGAAGTGGACCCTCCCGGAATTGGATGCCTGTTCACATTGAAAAATTTACCTAAGATATCTCAGCGAATGTCACTGTATCTCTGAACTGAACAAATGTAGCGTATGCGCATGCGCTTGAAATACAGACGGCCACAACAGCCAGTCAGTAAAAGCGAAACTTTGTAGCCAATGAGAGTAGGTGGTTGTTCCTGTATCTAGCCCGAGAGAGTTGAAACTCTCTGAGAGAGTTTGTGGAACTCTCTGAGAGAGTTCCAGGCCTGAGATATCTTAACTAACCGTAGTGTGAACGGGGTATAAAGAATCATTGTGAAGTACCAGGTGTGAATATATGAACTGAGGATAAACATATCAATCTCTGCTGTTGAGACCTTTAAGGGGAAAATGCTATACCCCTTTTGATAGATTATCTTCGGGGGAATACAAAACAATGGCGCGCGCGAAAGAAACGCATAGAGTACGTACGTGAACCTCGTGGTATTCTAAGACTGTAGTCTAATTGGGATTTCTTCGGAGAGCTGGTTAATTTAAATGAAACATATATTAATCAGTTTTTCAGAAATCCTTGTTGGACATAAATATATATATATATATATATATATTTCTTGATACTTCATCATGCAGTATTCATACCTCAACTAAAGGAATTATATGCTACGCAAAAGGGTAAGTTTTATTTATAAAATATGATATTCCATTTTTTCCGCTAATGTTTTTTACATGCTATATTATTTTAGGAACAAATTTTATTTAAAAAAATATTAATTTTAGCTACGTTTTAATGAGTTTCAATTTATAAAGTATACATTTATGTTTGAAACGTTAAATTAATGTTAATCCATATTTACGCTAGTTTCTTTTTTCTTTTTTTTTCTTTTTTACCGTACATCGATATAAAATGCAGTTGTATAGATTGTTAGACTCTGTGTTTTTCGCATTTTATTTTCTTTTGTATATAAAAAACCTGTAATAATATATTTTTATTTTTTTATACATTAAATAAATAAATAATGGCTTCATTAATATTTTTTCTTATTCTTGCAACAATCGTAAATATTAAATTTTTGTTAAAACACACTGAATTAAGATTGTTTTTTAAATTATTTTTTGTCAAAGTAAGTTGAACAACCGCCGTTCTTTTTGAAAAATGGATATGTATAAAATTCGTTAAATTGAGTAAAATTGAGATTACCCTATTTCTAATGCGTTTTATTGATAATCATCTATAACCAAAACAAAGCTTTAAGAAAATTCTGGAAGCATATTGATACATATTATTGTATTTACTATTGTTTTATTACATTGATATATATTATTTTTTTGTCAAAATAAATTGCATAACGGCTATGTTTTTTTTTCTTTTTTTTTAGTATGTGTATAGAATTTGTTTTAAAAATTGAGATTATACTATTTCTTATGTGATTTATTGCTAGTTATTTATAACAAAAACAAAACTTTAAGAAATTTATGGAAATATACAAGCAGCAAATTCGCAAAATAAAATTTTAACGAATTTAAATATTAAATGAGCTTATATATTACATGAAAGTAAAAAAGTATGCAATGTTTGTAGATTTTTCTAATTATCAGATGGAAATATTTAAATATAAACAGATAAATTTAAGAATATATTTTAAAGGATGCGCAAAATTAGTTAAAATATTTATTCTTGTTTAACAAATATATTATTAACTGTTGTATCATTTAAATGATTTATCCGGTGATTTTAATATCTTACAGCAGATAATTTCGAATGATATAAAATCATACATAAATGATCAGTTTAATTTCACCATGCAGAAAAAAAATAGTGTTATCAGAAATTTTAAATATGCTTCGAATGTTTGTTTTGGATGTGTGTTTGCTGTGCACAATTTTCTTGAATTAGAACCTTATGAATTTTATCTGATGAAGCATAGAAAATTTTCATAAATAGGGAGGGATGCCGATTTGAAAATAATATTTATCTTATTTACAATGTTGACAGTATGAGAAATTCTGTTTTTAATTACATTGAATCTATGAAAAATAACATAAAATAAAAATCCCGGATATTAATTCGAATTGAATATTTCCAGCTGAGCGAATTAATTGTATGCCTATGTCGAACAATTTAAATTGACTAAATAATTAAAAATATTTTTCAAAAGTAAACAAAGAAAAGAGTAATATTTTTAAATACTTGAAAATGGATTAATATATTTTGGCATCGAATCTAATGAATGTAAAATAATAAATAAATAAATAAAATACACAAATAAAGAATAATAAAATAAAATTTAGTGAAAAAAATATATGAAACGTTCCTGATTGTGAAAATAAATCCAGAAATGTTCCTGGGAAGTAATGGGCAGCTGAGTTGCCCATTATTTATACATAACGTTTCTGGAAAATAACAGAAATCTTACTGAATACTTTTGAAACGTTCACCAGAGAAGGCCGTGAGGTTCCTGTGAAATATCAGTAATGTTTTTGTTGTCGACAGAAACGTTCCTGGTATTTCACAGGAACCTTACAGCCTTTTCTGGGGAATGTTTCAAAATTACACAGTAAAGTTCCAGTCATTTTCAAGAAATGTTTCTTGGAAATAATAGGCAACCCAGCTGCCCATTTTTTCCCAGGAACGTTTCTGGATATTTTTTACAGTGTATGTTACTGAAAAATTGCCTCTGGAAGACCATTTAGCACAGGTACCACATAGGGTCAAAGAATGTCATCAACATTACGCTACCCACTAGAATTCCACAAACCACAGCTAGAGAGGATCGATTACCATAGTCTATATTTTCCAAGAAAATTATGCCTCCTGTAGGGATAGTGTGTCGCTCGACATCATTGGTAGACTCGTACTGTTACCAAGTCATCTTCATACCCGTACGCGGTTATTAACTGTCCCCCAAACGAATCAGAATTCATCTCTAAGCATCAGGTTTTGCCAATCAGTGGTCGTTTTGGGGACAGATGATAACCGTGTACTGGAACACACTGCCCGCACAGCATGCGAAATGGTGTGGGAGCAATAGCGTATGACAGCCAGTTTTCTCTACTCGTGGTACATGGGTTATCGTGAAGAAATTTCTCGACCCCACGAGGTACCTTTCTTAAATTGTCTTCAAGAAGCAATTTTCCAGCAAGATAATGCTCGTTCGATTACAGCTAAAGTTACTCAAGACATCCTAACTGATGTTCAGACTTTTCCATGACCGGCCCACTTCCCAGACTTGGTTCTAATAGAGAATGTGTAGAACTGGTTGATGTGCCAGATCCGTCGTGTCATTCACTGTTAAAAAAAAAAAAAAAAAAAAAAAAAAAAAAAAACTGTAAAGGTACTACACTTTATCTAGGAAACTGAGATTCCAAGAACTTTTCCTGTAACGATAACAACAAAAACTCAAGTTTTAGAATCGGTTGCATGGATTTTTCCTGTTATCGTTACATGAATGGTTCTTGGAATCTGTTTCCTAGAAAATGTTTAGTACCTTTACAGATTTTACAGTGTTTGGAGGTCACTGTTCACGATTTGTGGATCTAGCTACCTCAGGACAACATCAGATATTTAATCAATTCAATTCTAGGCCGTGTTGCGGAATAATTTGCAGCAAGCGGCGGGCGGGCCGATGCGCTATTGAAGGTGCATTGCATTATATTTGACTAATTGTAGAGACTGCATTTGCCTTGAATTTGGAAACAAGTGAATGTTTCATCTGTAATATGTATTTAATTTCACTTCTTTCCATTGCTCTTTTTTGCTGTGCTAATTCAGTGTACCTGAATTAATCGGTTTATACATATATATATATATATATATATATATATATATATACGGATTGTGCACTGTAAAAAGAAGTAAAGTTAATAAACTTTTTCTAGGAAACTGTCATTTCTAGAACTTTTTATGTAATTATAACAACAAAAGTTCATGTAACAGAATCGGTTACATGAATTTTCGCTGTTACCGTAACATAAAAAGTTCTAGGAATCCCAGTTTCCAGAAAAAAGTTAAATAACATTACAGATTTTTTTACGGTTCTCAAAAAAAAGGTATATAATTATGTGTTGTTTTCCATAGTACTTGCATTATTTATTAAAGCCCCAAAAAATACTTTTATTGCATCGAACTACAACTGCTTTTTACTTTATTCTATCTTTAATAATATCGACACTGTAAAAAAAAAAAAAAAATCTGTAAAGGTACTAAACATTTTCTAGGAAACTGGGATTCCAAGAACTTTTCATGTAACGATAGCAGGAAAAATTCATGTAACCGATTCTAAAACTTGAGTTTTTTTTGTTACCGTTACAGGAAAAGTTCTTGGAATCCCAGTTTCCTCGATAAAGTGCAGCACCTTCACAGATTTTTTTTTTTACAGTGTATTCGATTCGTAAATTTTTTAAATTCAATTTTTAACGGATTTCCACGTTTTAGAGGCCAGAGAACCCGAAAAACATATTTTTACAAAATGTCTGTCTGTCTATCCGTATGTGACAATAATTTTGTGGCCGCTCTATCTCAAGAATTAAAACACAGAATTTCACAAAACTTTAGCTTCTACTAGACCTTGATATAAACTAGATATGATTCGTTTTTGGTGTACATCGCTCAACAGGTGGCGCTGCTATGCTGCATTATTCACAATTTTTACAATAGCCATATCTCAAGAACTAGAACATGGATTTTCATAAAACTTTACATTTAGTTAGTACTTGATATAACATGATGCTGATTACTTTTTGATGCAAAACACTCAACAGGTGGCGCTGCCATGGTGCATTATTCTGATTACCTCAATAGCTCAATCTCAAGAATTAATGCACGAAATTTTCTAAAACTTTAGATTCAGTTAGTCCCTGATATAGACTAGTGTTGTTTAGTTTTTGGTATAAATCACTCTACAAATGGTGGTGATATGCTCCAATATTTCACAGTTTCACAATACGTGTATCTCAATAAATAATGCATGGATTTTCATGAAACTTCAGAAGCAGTTAGTACCTGATAAAAACTTATCCTGATTACTTGTTTGTGTACAGACCCGACATGAGGTGTTGTTATCTAGATCATTTTTTAAGATTTTGCAATAGTTCTATCTCAAAAACTAATGCACGGCTTTTCATCAAATTCAGATTCAGTTATGAGTTGACATAAGTTGCTGCTGACTGGAATTTGGTTTAAATCACCGAACAGGTGGCGCTGCTATGCTGCATTTTTGAGACAGTATTAGCATTTATAAGATAGACGAAAGTTTTGGGATTACCTCATCTGTCTAGTTTTAGAAAGTATCGACTATAAACTAAATTTTTAAGTCAGTCAATACTTCGCCACTTAGAAATTTTGTAAAAAAATACCACTCAATCTTCACATAAAATTAAGGAGATGGATTAAATTACATTTTGATTCCTTGGTATACCACGGTTGCCGAGATACAATCAAATTGATAAATTAAGAAGGATAACGTCTAAGAAAATGTTTTGTGTTTGTCTCCAAAATATTTCTTATGCACTGGAAAAAAAGTAAATACCCCCTACTAATTCCACAACAAATTATCGTCGCAGAAAGTTAGTAATACCGAACGATTGGAAATAAAGTCTGATTTTAAATGATGTACATAAAATTTATTTAGGGGCACCTACACTGTAAAAAAAAATTCAAGAGGTTACTAAAAATTTTTTAGTAAATTTGTATTCCACAGAATTTTTTAGTAACCATTACAAACTTTTTTTTTTTGCAAGTGAAACAAGCATTTCTTTTGTAAACTGAACAAAAGAATTTTTTGTATAACTAACTTAAAAATTTTTAGTATGAGCCACCAAGCAAATTTTAGTAATAGCTCCAAAATTATTTTTAATAACCATTACGTGCTCCCGAAGGGCAGGAGGTTCCTTCGAGTTGCATCCAGACTTCTGAAGCGGAATATTTTCGACAAATCTGCAATAGATGGCAGCACCAAACATTCCTAACTGCTCCGACAGGATTTTCATAATCCCTTTACTAACGAGTACTTACACTACATACATTCGGGGCGTATTTGGCAGTGGCCAATATCGAACCCGGGACCTTTCAGCCTGGAGTCCGTTACTATAACCACTATGCTATCAAGGCCACACCAAGTGAGTTTTAGTAATAGCTATTAAAAATATAAAACAATTAACTCTCTTCGTTGCTAACTTTTTTCTAGTAATTCTTACAGATTTTCTAGTAACCGACTAAGATTACTAAAAATTTTTTAGTAATTACAAGGATCACTAAAGTTTTTTTAACTAGATCGACCCCCCTTTTTTTACAGTGTACATATTAAAATATTCTATAAATTTGTTTTTTTTTAATTTCAATAGCAGTACCTAATTCTGACAGTATAAATGAACTCTACACTTTTCAGTTAGCCTAAACACAAATTTTCATGCAATTTGTACGATAAGTTTTTGAGAAATTAATTATTTTAAAATGAGCGTATTTTAGGGGTTGTATGTAAAGTGAAGTTCTGTACTCGATTGTTGACCGTGAGAACATCCTTCTACATCATGGTATGTTATTAAGTAGTAGGTCCCTAAAGCAAGCATAATTTTCCCACTCATTTGTCATTTTTCGATATTATTACACGAGAAGGATGCGCAGTACGACAAAATAAGAGAATAGTTACAAACATCAAAAAACCTCTAGAAAAGTGGTATGTATGGAAACATTCTCTTATTTTGCGAACTGCGCATCATGTCCAAATGGAAATGTGACGAATCAACCAATATTTTGAAAGCAGCGTGTTTCTACAAATACAAACATGGAAAGTTACGAATATTTTAGCAAGTTGCTAGCATCATTTTTGTTACAACTCAAAAAAGCGCATCTTCGATTTTAACATTTTTTTCTATTTATTTTAATTTATTTCTTATTTTATTTTTATTGTTATTTTTTTACATACTTTGAGTATTATTCTGTAAGTTCTGCGTTGATGTAAGTATAAAATTATTACATTAATAATTTTTCAAAAATATTTTTGTTTATTTTTGTATCTTAAAATTTGGGTAAAAATGTGAAAAAATATGTACGTAACATGAACAAAAATATTCTTCAATAATTAATGTTTGTTTGCTATATTTTTAATTTCTGTACTTTTGAGAAAAACATAGTTGAAAAATAGCAGCGTCGGCGGTTACCTCCCCAGTTATCTCACGGAGAGTTCAATGTCAGTGGTAAAAATACTCTATATTGTATTCTTATATTGAGCCTTCTTACCACACATGTTATTTCAGAGATCGGCAGTAGGGGCCATTTTACGAGCATTATCCGGCTAGATCCTTCAAGTATTCATTAGCGTCAAACCGTAACGAGTTCTAAAAGCTAAAATAGAATTTAGTTCATGATAGAGTTTGAAGTGCTATTTGATTTTTCAATTGTCATTTGACATTAGTTTTTATGGTTTGTAACTAATAAAAACAGGAACTCATTCCTAATAATCTATGTTGTCATGCATACATTAAAAATTCTGTAAAGAGAATTACAAATTAATTATTCATCTTTTGATTGACTGAAAAAAAAAAAAGTATTTTGTAAAAAAGACTTAAAGAGAATAATCCATTCAAAAGAAAACCAAACTGTCTTTTTTTAATTTTTAATGATTTTTACTGCGATAGAAAATTAACAACATATACATACATGTCTTAAAACTTTTTGTCACTTTGAATAATAATAAAAATAATAATATTTTTAAATTTTTATGCTCATTTTAATACAGCGACTTTTTACTTATGGCCTATTGAAGGAACCTATTTAAAGCAACCCATAAATAAAAAGTCATTTATTCACGCATATGATATGCAATATATAAAAAGAAACATAAAGGGGAATTTTTAAAATATAAAATTATTATAATAAATCTTATATATGATAAGACTAATATTATCCTAAAGAGACTAAACATTTAGATATTTAATTATTTTTTTATTTTTTATAATAAAAATCTAATTTTATATATAATCAATCACACTGAAAAAAAAATACCGCCTTCATCTAGAATGAATAAGTAGTCATTTTCTAAATCCCTAAACTAGAAATATAGATGTCAGAGTTATGCGAATAAGTCTAATAAAAAACAGTATGGATGAAATGATCGAGAATTTCTGATCTGTTGTTTTATAGATGAAGAAACTATATTTTACGAATTATAACTAATACGAATCCTTTGAACTGCGAGAAATTAGCACTTAATTTCCGGAACAGATTCATAAACTAGAATTCTTGTAATTGGAACAATTTTCTTGTGTTCACATTTATTTTCAGAAATTTTTAAAAGGTTTGACAGCTATAATATAGGATAAGGCTCGAGAGTTATTATAAGTAATTCAGCGAGAATTTACGAGAATTTTAAAGCTGTCGGGTTGCTTTCTGTTTTAAAATGGCCTTTTAAAAAATTCACTTGTCTAAAAATTTAAACCTTTCTTAATTTGTTTACCATCCGTATGAGCATAATTACTGTTATATTTGACAAAAAAAAAAAAAAAAAAAAAAAAAAAAAAAAAAAAAAAAGAAGAAGAAGAAGAAGAAGAAGAAGAAGATTGGAGCTTTTTTTAAAAGTCCTTCCGGCAATGCCGGGAGGAAGAGGTAACTTTCATATACTTATATATTTATTTATTTATTTTAAAGTAAGTTACATTGTTCAAAAATACTAAGCTCAAATTAGTGGAAATAATCTTATAAAATTAGTGATTTTATAAGATTGAATACTAGTTTTGTCAAGACTGAATATTAATAGGAATTTTTAGAAATTAGTCATCTTTTATTCAACCTGGTTTTATTTTAAGCGATTTAGAGAGTCACCAAATTCCACGATATCATGAAGTGTATGCCATTTTAAAGCAACATGATGGATTGTTCAGATCTGACCGTTTTAAAATGTCAGCCATAAGCAAAATTAAAAGGGCTATAACTCAATCATTTTTTAAGATATAGACAAAATAAAAAGTGTTCTGGAATCGTTGTTTTAAGTTTTAACACGTAAAAGAAAAATATTTTTCAACTTTTAATTTTTTCGCATTTAATTTAAAATTAAAAAAAAATTAAATTAAAATGGCTACCATTTTGAAACAAAATGGTGAATGATGCTGGCCAACGAACTCGGTCGAGATATTTGTATGTACTATGTACATACCAAGTTTCATTGAAATCGGTTCATAAATACGCGTGTTATCGCGTGACAAAAATCAGATCGTTTCAAAACGTCAGCCATAAGAAAAATTCAAAGTGCTATAACTCAATCATTTTGTAAGATATACACAAAATAAAAAGTGCTCTGGAATCGTTGTTTTAAGTTCTAACACGTAAAAGAAAAATATTTTTCAAATTTTGATTTTTTCGCATTTAATTTTAAATTTTAAATTAAAAAAAATTTAAAATGGCCACCATTTTGAAACAAAATGGCGGATGATGCTGGCCAACGAACTCGGTCGAGACATTTGTATGTACTATGTACATACGAAGTTTCATTGAAATCGGTTCATAAATACGCGTGTTATTACGTGACAAATATCAGACCGTTTCAAAATGTCAGCCATAAGAAAAATTCAAAGTGCTATAACTCAATCATTTTTTAAGATATAGACAAAATAAAAAGTGTTCTGGAATCTTTGTTTTAAGTTCTAACACGTAAAAGAAAAATATTTTTCAACTTATATTTTTTTCGCATTTAATTTTAAATTTCAAATTTAAAAAAAAATTAAAATGGCCACAAAATGGCGGGTGATGCTGACCAACGAACTCGGTCGAGACATTTGTATGTACTACGTACATACCAAGTTTCATTCAAATCGGTTCATAAATACGTTAGTTATCGCATGACAAAAATCAGATATATATATATGGTTATATATATATATATATATATGTGTGTGTGTGTGTGTGTGTGATGCATGTAGATCATAATTGCAGGAGTCATTACTTAATAACATAACAAAAGTTTATTAGAAGTCTGGGTTAAATAAATCTATTTACAGTATATCAGGGTAAAAGGGGGAAGCTTAGGCCATTCCGAGCAAGTCCGGGGCGCATTCGTCGTCCGGTGCGCTTAGACATGAAACGGAGAGATTTTGGGTCGTCTGCCCTGCATCACTCCCAGAACGAATATAATCTATTTTTCTTTTCTTTGCTATCAGGCTAACTGGATAAAACTTGATCGTCAGCAGATAAACAAATGTGTACGAGTCATTCGGTTCTCGTGGGAGAATGCTTAGTACAGCAATAATACTAATTGGATGTTTTGGCAGGCAAACTGCAACGTACATATATATATATATATATATATATATATATATATATATATATATATATATATATGCCAACATTTGAACGGAGGGTGGTTTTGGGGTCTGGGGGTCTGGGGGTCTGGGGGTCACGATCGGTGAAAATAAACCAAAATTTTCCGGAAGTGCTTTCCTCCGGACGGCTGCAATAGGTAGCTTTTTACTTTTTGTAATGAAAGCTACCTAAAACTTGAACTATTTTGAAACAAGTCGAAAACAGGCATAATTTATTTTATTTTGTTTTGTTTTTTTGAAATCGGATATTTGAATTAGAGAACTTTTATAATATAATTACAGCATAGAAACATGTAAGAACAGATGAGGTAAAAATATCACCTGTTCTCAGAAACCGGAAACAGCAGACGTTATGAAAAGCAATAACTTCCGAATAGGCGCAGAGAGTTTGCAGATAAAATGGCTTTCTCTTGAGCGTATAGTCAGTCTTGGTTTAAAACTTTAACTAAATATTTTTTCAAGAGTCCTTAAAAGTGTGATTCAGATGAAATATGCGTCCGAGAAAACTAAAACTGCTGTGGCATGTTAAAAGAATTCATGTCATTGTTATTTTAGTTATTATCGGAGTGTAGACATTTGTTCTTCAAAGTTAAGTTCGTGGTCAAAGTTCTTATTCGTGGATTACATAAAAAAGTATGAAAAAGTATATTTATTTCTCTTGATTTTCTTTAAATTTTATGATTTTATTCAAATAAATAACTGTCACTCAATAGCTTCAATCCAAAGATACAAAGCAGTTACATCAATTACATTTTGATAACATTTGTATATTTGTTAAATACCATTAGTTAAAATCACATGTTTTCTCAAATTTTAAAATGATGTGGAAAATTTTAATAGTTAAAGTTTAACATTATTAGCTAATATTTAAAGGTATTTAAATTACAAATTAAAAAAGCTATCTTACTGAATAAAATTATTTGCAATCTTAATTTTTAAATTTTATATTTTCAAAGGGAAGTTTTCAAAGTAATATCCAAGTCTGAATTCGCTAACAAATGAAAATACAGAAGTTCGCAACCAGTGATAATTTAACTATTATTTTGCTGAAAGATCTTATTTATTAAAAAAATAATGTATATATTTGAAAGAACGGAACTGAAAATAATTAATGATTGAATGAAGCAATATAAATGAATTATTTATTTTTTTATTCTGGATTCTAATTCTATTTCGTATTTCGTCTGGTAGGCGTAGTGTTAAAATAAGGCTTGATATTTATAATTATCCTCTAATCCTGAAAATAAAATAATAATAATATACCAATGTATGTCTCTGTTTTGTGTTTAAGTTCTGAATGATTAACGTGATTATTTAATACTTAAAAACTGACAATATTGATGTGAAGCATGTAATTTTCTACTTATTGCAAATTTGAAAAAAATCATTTGTTATTTTTTGTTTGAAATCATTTTTTACATGTCTAAAATTATTTATTCTAACATTCGAGTAAATGTTTGCATTTTCGACGTTAAATAGCATTTAAAATAATTATTCGATTTTTAAACACTGTTTCTTTTTGAATGTTTATCACATATTTTGCTACAAAACTATGCGTTTTCATATATTTACATAAGATAGTTTTCTAAATATAGACAGTGAAAATCAAAAATTTACAATAAATTCAATTATGGAAGCAACAGTGTTTTTTTTTTTTTTTTTTTTTTTTTTTTTTTTTTTTTTTTTTTCACTTTATTTTCAAAATAGAGCGATAGAAGACAAATGAGTGTATATTTTAGAATCGAAATATTTTAACCATTTTTTAGGTTGTTTTGTGTTATAGCAGAGCCCGAGGATGAATTGTCAAATTATAAAACATGTATCACTATATAATAAATATTCGATGCAAATAATATTTCGTGAGATATATGCTCCAGTTGTAATCATACAAGACGTATATGTACATGACATGTATAGAACATGTACTTATATTTAGTGTACGGGTATATATAAATGAGGTGTTCAGAAGTGAATCCGATTAGCTTCATTTTTTCATAGAAATTCATGTAAAGAGATGTTTAAACTTTTCTATGTATCTATAATGTGCTTATGAATTACCCTTGATTATAAGAAAATTAATCAAAGTATAATCAAAATATGGTGAAAAAATAGTAGATTTTTAATAGTTAAATAATTTTAAATGTTTTAAATTAGCGTTTTTAGTTGTTTGAGTTAATCGAATTGGCTTCTGAACACTTCATGTGTGTGTGTGTGTGTGTGTGTGTGTGTGTGTGCATATATATATACAGGACATATATGAATGTATCTATATGTAACATATATGGCACAAAAAAAAGTAAATAATACATATATAATGACGTGGCACATAACAGTGTTTGGAGTGTATTCATATCATATCATATGTATATATATATATATATATATATATATATACAGGGTGATTCCAAATTTTTTTTACAATAAAAGAGGGGTGATAGTTCACATCAAGACAAACAATATTAAATAGGAGACCAAGGGTCCAAAACGTTTTCCTAAGGAAATAGCCGCCATTAAAGTTTAGGGACCAAAATTTCAAATAAACATAAAAAACGGAAAAATCGGTCGATTGATTTGCGGTTTTCACTAAAATTATTCTTTATGTCGGCATTTTCTTGAAATTAAATTATAAAGATAACTTTCAAAAAATGCCGATAGAGGGCGCTTTAGACTTTGGAGTAACGAACAACTATTTTTTGCCGGTATTTTTTGCATCTCATTAAATGTTTTCGTAAGCTTAGACTCAAACTTAAATTTTGAGCTCAAAATCTGTAGTTGGGAGTGGTTAAGTAACACAAACTGAGCTGTGTTCAGAGGGTTCAAATTTCAAATGATCATAAAAAACGGAAAAATTAGTCGATTGATTTGCGGTTTTCACTAAAACTATTCTTTATTTAGGTATTTTCGTGAAAATAAATTATAAAAATAAATTTCAAAAAATGCCGATAGAGGGCGCTTTAGACTTTGGAGTAACGAATAACTATTTTTTGCCGTTATTTTTTGCATCTCATTAAATGTTTTCGTAAGCTTAGACTCAAACTTAAATTTTGAGCTCAAAATCTGAATAGCTGGGTGTCGTTAAGTAGACAAACTTAGCTGGGTTCAGAGGGTTCAAATTTCAAATAATTGTAAAAAACGGAAAAAATTGGTCGATTCGTTTGCGGTTTTTGCTAAAACTAATTTTTAAATCAGCAGTTTTCTTGATCAATCACTGTTTTCTTGAAAATAATTTTTAAAGATAAATTTCAAAAAATGCCGATAAATGACGCCTTAGACTTTGGAGTAGCGTACAACTATTTTTAACTGTTATTTTTTTAATCTCATTAAATGCTTTCAAATGCATAGACTTAAATTTTGGGCTGAAACTCTGAATCGTTGGGAGTGTTTAAGTAGGGAAAAATTGAATTGTGTTTGAGGAAAAAGAGGGTTAAATTTCAACTCCCGAACACACTTCAATTTGCGCTTCTTAACTCCTCATAACGATTCAGGATTTGAGCTCAAAATTTAAGTTTAAATCTAAGCTTCCGAGAACATTTGAAATGCTTTTGCAAGCATTTAATTAGAGCCAAAAAATAATGGTTAAAATGAATTATTGGTTACTCTGAAGTTTAAGGCGCCCTCTGACGGATTTTTTTTAAATTTATCTTTAAAAATTATTTTCAAGAAGATACTGACTTAAAGAATAGTTTTATTTTAAACCGCAAACGAATCGATCATTTCCATTTTCTATTATTACTTTAAATTTGAACCTCCCCCTCCCCCTTGAACACAGTTCAGTTTGTGCTACTTAACCACTCCCTACTATTCAGATTTTGAGCTCAAAATTTAAGTTTAAGTCTAAGCTTCCGAAATCATTTACCGAGTTGCAAACAATTCGGCAAAAAATAGTTGTTCGTTACTCCAAAGTCTAGCGCCCTCTATCGACATTTTTTGAAATTTATCTTTATAATTTATTTTCACGAAAATACCTAAATAAAGAATAGTTTTAGTGGAAACCGCAAATCAATCGACCAATTTTTCCGTTTTTTTTAATCATTTGAAATTTGAACCCTCTGAACACAGCTCAGTTTGTGTTACTTAACCACTCCCAACTACCGATTTTGAGCTCAAAATTTAAGTTTGAGTGTAAACTTACGAAAACTTTTAATTAGATGCAAAACATATCGGCAAAAAATAGCTGTTCGTTACTCCAAAGTCTAAAGCGCCCTCTATAGGCATTTTTTGAAAGTTATCTTTATAATTTAATTTCAAGAAAATGCCGACATAAAGAATAAATTTAGTGAAAACCGCAAATCAATCGACCGATTTTTCCGTTTTTTATGTTTATTTGATATTTTGGTCCCTAAACTTTAATGGCGGCTATCTCCTTAAGAAAACGTTTCGAACCCTTGGTCTCCTATTTAATATTGTTTGTCTTGATGTGTACTATCACCCCTCTTTTATTGTAAAAAAATTTTGGAATCACCCTGTATATATATATATATATATATACATATGACGATTTAAAGTTAGGGGGGCAGAAACGCCAGGTTTTCCTTTCTCCGCACAGAAGTCATGGCCAGCGAGAAAAAAACAAAATAAATAAATGCAGAAGGTCAAAATAATCACTCCTTGGATGTTGCAAGTTCATTTTATTAAACGGTAGCTAAATTATAGGGAAAAGCTCCTGTTGCAGACGATATTTTACCGAAACATCCGAAAAATATCCCATGCTTTACTGCATCAAGTCGTACTCATGCAAGAGCGCACCCAAGAATCCATCTTCTCATCTCCCTTACCACCTCTCGAGCTTCCTCTTTTAAAACTAAAAAGAAAATTCTAGAACATTCTGTAACCTCAAACCATCATTCTTTTATGTAAACAGAATTCTTGTCCAGCTTCGAGATTAAACACTTCATTCAGACGATAGTTTTATTTTAAAAAAATATTATTTAACCAATTTATAATCGACTCAGGATTTTAAATATCTTAGGCAGACGATTTTTATAGACTATTAATTTTAAGAGAAAAAGAAAAGAAATGAATTTATTGATATGCACAATAACAAAGGTAGACGGCGAGAAAATAAATAAATAGATAAAATAAAATAATGATATTTTTTGAAAGGTATGGTTTTGGAATAAATTTAATAAGACTTTCTTAAAAAGGGTTGATAAAAATACAGAAGAAATCAGTTTTATTTGGAATATTAAGAAATAAAGTTTAATTAAGAATATTTTTAATTTTTAGCCATCTTTTTAAATTTACGCATACTGGAATAATGTTTTTTAAGGCAAATTAAGAATTTATATCGTCTGCATAAAGATTAACAGATTAGATCTAGAAACAAGATTTTAATTTAATAATTTGAAGTAAGTACGGAATATTATTATAAGAAAATTAAGATAGTATAAAGGTTAGTTTTGGCGAAAAAAATTTAAAATTTGTAATATTATCCCCCCTCTGCAAAACTTTGTATGAAATTGATAGTTAAATAAAACTACAAATTCAGACAACAGAAATATAATAATTTAGAAAAGTTAAATTTTGGAATAAAACTGTCAAACTCAGGAAGCCAAGAGATGGAAGAAAAGAAAATTAACGCAATATAAAAAATATTAGCGATTAAAATAAAATAGTTAAGAGAAAATTAATCTGAATTAAATTTAGGTAGGAGCATTTCCCTGAAAGAAATACAATAATGTTACAATATCCCTTACTATTTGTAAGCGCATAGGAGAAAATACATAGAATAAAGTAAATAAGTATAAATATTTATAAGCAAGAAATTTTAAAAATATAATAAAAACAATAAGAAATCTCCTTCATGGGAGTTTATAGAATTTCACTGATTTAATCAGTAATTTATTTTAAACAAAGTCCTTCAGTGAAAAAAGTCTTTCAAGAATATATAAAAGAGTCTTTTTCAATGTCCAGTGAATACAGTCTCTTTAATTAAAGATCTTCAAATCTTGTTTAATCTTTGGTTTTAATC
Organism: Maratus speculifer; assembly: GCA_964019185.1. Classification (NCBI taxonomy): domain Eukaryota; kingdom Metazoa; phylum Arthropoda; class Arachnida; order Araneae; family Salticidae; genus Maratus; species Maratus speculifer. The sequence continues at coordinate 272,442,745 of OZ025294.1, forward strand.
TTATGTTTTTTTTTTTTTTTTTTTTTGTTGGATTCCAACATTTTTTAATAATATGTCAAATTTCTAATAATAAATATTATCACTTCAAAAATTAATAATAAATAATATAGAAAAATTTAAATAATAATAATAACAATAATAATAAGTAGCATAATAAGACTCCATATCCTAATATTTCTCAATAAGAGTATAATTAATACTAAACTTCATTATAGAAATCATAATAATAATAATAATAGTAAAACAAGAGTATAATCAAAAGAAAATATCACTATTTTTTTTATTATTGATAGGGAAAATATTGGTTGAGGATAAAAATAATTACATAGCAACTAAATAATTTTCTTATCTTCTAATAGCATAAGAAAGTATTTTTTGCTAGCCGAAAGTATACATAAAAAATATTAATTCCAAAATCCAAATAAAATTGAATATAACTATTTAGAAAATGGACTCTCAACCAGTATTTCCTTACAATAATTCCTCTCTGATACTCTTTTACAAAATTGTCAAGTTTGGTTATAAGTTTTCAAATGCCAAATGTAGAGTATTATTTTATCTACACATGGTTTATAAACTTTAATAATAAAATACAAATAGGAATAAAAAGTGTCATTCTTAATTGAGAAATGGAAATAAAAATAGTGTGCTTTTTTGAAAAACTTTTAATATCTGTAGTTTTCACAATCACTGAAAATCACATATTAAGTTATAGGCTTGAGTAAAGTCATCAAATTTTATAACTGTTATCACATAATATCTGTTGAATAAGTAGAATATTACTAATGTCAAATAAATGAGTAAATATAGTTAGACTTAAATACACTTAAAATTAATTTATCAACATCAATTTGAAAGCTTTTTCAATCAAAGTGCACACCTTATGCCTGCATAAGAAGCACAATTTAACCCCAAAAACAAGTAATATTCTTGTTGGCCACCAAGAACATACCTGCTAATGTTGAAAATTATGGTGATAAAATATTTAAAGAATAAGAATTAAAATTTAATCTACTGTCTTGACTTTAGTTTGATCTAGTGATTGTGATTGTATCTGAGGTTTTGTTTGTTTTTTGGGTTGCTCATGAAACAGTTTAAAATCTTCGGGTGAAAAATAGGGTCTTAATTTAGAAACATGCACAATAACGGAATTCTGTCCTGTCTCATAGTTAAATTTATCTATTTCATAAGTTACATCAGAAAGTTTATTTATAATTTTATATGGTCCAGAGAAAGTAGGTTCTAATTTTCGAGTGTTAGGGTATTTAAATTCTTCATAAATTACAGAGTCTTGTATTTTTAATGGGCATTCGACAAAATTTCGACCATAGAGTCTTTTACTTTTAAGGTGAAATTCATGAGTTCGCACTTTCGCAATTTTGAGGGCTTTGTCTACTGGTGTTGTATACATTTTAACTGCCTCACACAGAACCATTACCCACCTTTAAAAAAAATCTGAATCAGAATTATCGTGAAATTGTGACTATATTTAGCTGCTAATTTTAACCAGAAATTTTATCTAATAAAATAGGAATTGTAAATATAATAGTTATACCTTAAATTGGGATCAACTTTTTAATTCTATTATTTTATAAATCATAAACAGATTCAAAAATTTTAATTATAGGTAATTCCTTACTTAAAATCACAAAATTTACTAAAAAAATTAATCATATTTATCAGTCAAAACTCTAGAAACAGTTTTGTACAGTTCCATCTTTCTTACTGAACTTTAATAAATTATAAGAATCCGGGAGCCAAAGCTCACTGTCACTAGAAATTCTAACAAATAAATCAAAAAACATAAATGTTAACTTAGTTTTATAGCTCAAATGTCTAGTAATAACAACATCAATATAAAAATACTGCATTCTGAGAATAGTTCTTGATAACAAACAAATATCAATAAATTAGAAAATGTACTTTTTTAAAAATAACTTGAGCTTCTAAGTTATTTTATACTTCATTATTATTACGAATTTATCTTTAAACGTGCATAAAAATATCATAATAGTCTTTAATATGCAACAGTAATTGTCTTAAGAATATCATACTCTTCAATTTAATTCTTAAGAACAAAAATGTTTCAATCTCCAACAAATAATAATGATAATAATAATACTCATAAATAGATTAATAAATAAGACTCAAAGAAAAACAAACAAATAAATAAATAAACCTCACAATTAGAGAATAAACAATCTACACAAATGCATAAAAAGGATACAAATAATATTCAATTAATTTGAAAATAACTCACTCTTAAGAAGAATTTCTCAAGATGATCCTAGGAGAGACAAGAATAACGAAAATTATGAAAGTAAGTAGCAATCGGCGTTCAGTTGTCTCTAAAAGTTTTTTTTTCTTTTTCTTATCATTACTACCAGTAATACTTAAAGTCAATGATCGCATATTTGAGTGGCAACAAGACGAATGTCAGCCATCGTGGCGCTTCTATTCCTTATTAAATCCAATTCGAAATCACCAGGTCTCAAAAATTTATCATTATGACCAAAAATATCAAGCTTCAGGAATTCACGAGAAGTCGATTTTCGGCGATTCGCAAACCTATCATCATTTCGTTCCACAGCAGACTTCATTAGCAAGCTGAAAATACCATATAGAATGTCCTTCAGAACATAGAATTCAATCGAACTTCGGCGATAGCATGTTCTTCTTCGTTCCATAGCAAATTTCTTTAAAATCCAAAAAAGGCAGCACAGGCATAAGCAATCCTGTCGGACTTTCGAGTAGATTGTGACGATTTAAAGTTAGGGGGCGGAAACATCATCGCCAGGTTTTCCTTTCTCCACACAGACGTCATGGCCAGCGAGAAAAAACAAAATAAATAAATGCAGAAGATCAAAATAATCACTCCTTGGCTGTTGCAAGTTCATTTTATTAAACGGTAGCTAAATTATAGGGAAAAGCTCCTGCTGCAGACAATATTTTACCGAAACATCCGAAAAATATTCCATGCTTTACTGCATCAAGTCGTACTCATGCAAGAGCGCACCCAAGAATCCTTCTTCTCATCTCCCTTACCACCTCTCGAGCTTCCTCTTTTAAAACTAAAAAGAAAATTCTAGAACATTCTGTAACCTCAAACCATCATTCTTTTATGTAAACAGAATTGTTGTGCAGCTTCGAGATTAAACACTTCATTCAGACGATAGTTTTATTTTGAAAAAATATTATTTAACCAATTTATAATCGACTCAGGATTTTAATTATCTTAGGCAGACGATTTTTTATAGACTATTAATTTTAAGAGAAAAAGAAAAGAAATGAATTTATTGATATGCACACTAACAAAGGTTGACGGCGAGAAAATAAATAAATAGATAAAATAAAATAATGATATTTTTTGAAAGGTATGGTTTTGGAATAAATTTAATAAGACTTTCTTAAAAAGGGTTGATAAAAACATAGAAGAAATCAGTTTTATTTGGAATATTAAGAAATAAAGTTTAATTAAGAATATTTTTAATTTAGAGCCATCTTTTTAAATTTACGCATACTGGAATAATGTTTTTTAAGGCAAATTAAGAATTTATATCGTCTGCATAAAGATTAACAGATTAGATCTAGAAACAAGATTTTAATTTAATAATTTGAAGTAAGTACGGAATATTATTATAAGAAAATTAAGATAGTATAAAGGTTAGTTTTGGCAAAAAAAAATTAAAATTTGTAATATATATATACATACAAATTCCGGGATGATCTTGGCGAGATCATAACTTTAATTTTGTCATAATGAAATTTATAGAGACTGTTATAACAAAAAAGTACCATACTGTCTGTTTCCCAAGTTGTTTGAATTAACGGGCGCTTATTGTATTACAAAGAAATTTATATATATTTTACAGTAACGTTAACTTTGCTGTTAAAACACATAAAATATAATTAGTTAATATCGAATTCTCTATTTATCTATCACTCATTTTCTAATTGTTGTGTAGCTGAAAGAATCACCAGTGACATAGAACTCGTAATACGTATAATAAATGAGATAAATTAATTTCATTCAGTCTCTCTATAGTTTAAAGAATACAAAAAAATATTGTATAGAAGAGGATATTATTTTTATATAAATTTATTTCGATAATGCTTCAAGCATTAAACAGAAACGTTTCTTTAGTAACAATAAGTTGTAAAATATGCGATTTTTTAAAGGCAATAAATAAAAAATAGATAATTTTCAAAGTATTGTGTCAAATCGAATTTTTAACAGTTTTAATTTTTAACATTTCCAGTTATGACCATGCATTCTGTTTCAGGATATTATATTTTATAGTTAATGTGTCTTTAAATTATATTTCTAATACCTATCTTAGAAAGTCAGGGAACTAGAAATTCTGATTTATGAAACCTGAAGTCATTTTTATAAAATTTAGCCATTTTGAAAATCTAGTTCGAAAACCGTTTTTTTTCTAGTTCTGGGATCAAGAAAATTGTGGTCTACTCGATCAGAATATTAACTAGAACACGCTAACAAAGGGAGCTAGAATTTATAAGGATGACATGGAACTATCTTTTCTAGAATCACAATTTATTTTCTAGATGCCAGAGGCAGATTTTTTTCAGTGCATTAATGAATCTCTGAAAAAACATTATGAGTTAGACCCGTGTAAGCATTAGTAAAATAATATTTTAGGGAAATAGCCAATATTAGTTTACTTTTTATAGCTGGCATTTATACAACATTTACTAATTCATTAAAATGCATCATTGCATTTAGTATCATATCAGCAATTTTCAGTCAGCGCTTCAGTAGCTTTAAAAGTTTTCAAAAGCATCTGCTTGAAAAAAGGGATGTTAACAGAACCATTATTATAATGTTCTATGCTATGATAATTTAACTTATTATCCTGTAAAAAACATTTATTTATTTGCCTCTTTTTAAGATAAGCTGTATATATTTTGCCGAAAATTTCCCCTATGTAACACATACATTTGACTTCAAATTGAGCTTATCTATAAAGTAAATAAATGTATAAAAATTCTATTTTCCAATCACTTATGCCTCAACAGTTCACATTGAATAAAAATGATAATGGTTGCGAGACGCATATAATCAAAAATAATGAGTGAGAGGTCAATGCAGTATTGAATTAACTTGTAGTTGTGTGTAGTTTAAATTCAATCAGAGCAGTTCATAAAAAAAAAAAAAAAAAAAAAATATTTTCTTTTTTATACACGCTTTCACTGTGCACATAAAAAAATCAAACCATTGAAGTGATTAGTGCAAGGCAACTGAAATATCTTGTGACTAAGTTATTTGCGAAATACAAATATAGCAGTATAAACAATAATTGTAATAAGTGGCTGATTATAAATTGTAAAGAAATAAACTATTAAATGGGAAAAGCAGTTTTATTTTTAAGAGACATATATACTATATATTTATAGTTTGATGGGACATTTTTTATGATATTATCTAAACAAACTTTGCAAATTGCTGTTTGCTTTTTGCAACGATAACTACGGATATGTAAAAGATAAACTGGCATAATACTAACTTTTTAGAGATTTTTTTCTTTTTATTCACATGTAGTGTAATTTTCAATTAATATACCTTATTTTATCTTTTATTTTTACGAAAAAAGTAATAGTTTTGATTATTACTAGCTATGAGTCAACACACTGTATTAATACCAGTGCTTTGATGGAATTTTACACCTTGTTATTAATCTTAAAATATACAAGTAAATACTTAAAAGGTGTTGCAAAACTAGATATTATTTATTTATTATTTACTTTAGATCTTTCGGATGCCCTCGCATCATAGCTGCCAATTTTTAAGCATTTTTGCTACCATTAAAATTGTACAGAGATTTTACATTTGTTTAATCATAAGATTTCGACGATTAAGTAAGACAATATTTACTATAAAATTTTTGTGGTAGTAAAAATGCGTAAAAGTTGGTAGTTATGCCTCGCATCCATTTTCAAACCAATATAAAAGAAGATAATTAATTAGAAATCGAAAACGTAAAAACAAAAGAAAACAAAAACAAAAACAGCCCGCGTGTACAAACAAAGTTGCGAGGAATACATCGAAACACTAAGGATATTGTACCAGTGTGCGGGAATATTATAAGAGATGGCGTCATTACAAACAGCATCATTCCTAAGCAAAATTTCAATGGATTCACGGATAATTGAAGAGTAATGATTCGATATTGAAAAGATTACATTAGCTTTGTCGAAATGTATCAAAATATTTTCTTTTTGTTGCAGTCTAGATAAGGCTGTACTTGGCTTGTTATATTGTATATCAGAAAAATGCTCTTTCAGTCTTACTTTTAATTTTCGAGAAGTCTGAACAATATATAATAAACTTTTTTGATGTTCTGTTGTGAATGAAATCATGTAAACACCTGATTTTTCATAATCTGGAATTGGATCAACTTTGTTTTGAATTAAATCTTTTGATTTTGTAGGAGATTTAGCTATTAATTTAATATTATATTGGGTCGTTCGGAAAGTCTTTTCCGTTTGGGAAAATCAATTCGTACCGGAAAATTTTGTCCATTATTATCTAAATATTAGATATCGAAAACAATATCTAATAATTAAATAACAGAATTTTCAGGTACGAATTGATTTTCCCAAACGGAAAGGACTTTCCGAACAACAAAATATTTTAGCAAAGCATATCTCAGTCTCTCGTAAAGTTGTGGTATACATCCAAATTTGCAATAACTCAGCTTATTCAAACTGAATTCTGTTTTTGGTCTGGATTGTTTTGCTCAATTAACTAAACTATTAATAAGTTGATGAGGGAAATCATTCTCCAAAGCAACCTGTTTAATCATATTAATTTCTTTTTCTAGGTATTTATCTATACAGACTTCGAAGGCACGTTTAATGTAAAATTTATAGGTAGCAATTTTATAAGAAAATGGTGAGTTGGAATCAAAAGAAATACTATTGTTAGATCTGCATTGTTTTCGCTAAACAACTAATTTATCTCAATTAACAATTTATTTTCATAATTGTTTTTTATTAGTTTAATATCAAGAAAAGATAAACTACGCTCTTTCTCAATTTCTAATGTAAACTTGATCCTTGAACCAATTCATTAAGTTTTATCAGAAAATTATTTAAAGATTCCAAATTATAATTCCAAATTATGTAAATGTCATCGGCATATCTAATCCAAACTGATGGTTTCAATTCAAAATTTCTGATAATCATTGTTTCTAAGGGTCTAAGTTTTGAATAGGCTAGATATCCTGATATGGGCGATCCCATAAGGAGCACCATTTTGCTGTTTGTAATATTTAATGTTAAAAACGAAAACATTATTTTGCGTAATCAAGTTAACCCTTTGAGCTCTGATGGTTGAATTTTCTACCACTTAATTTTAATTCCGAAATATCACATTGGCACCGAAATATTAGACCACATTTATATGAAAAATGTTTAATGTATTTTTTCGAGTATATGCTAAAAGAAATTTTTCTTTGCAAAATACTGGTGCCAATGTGACATTTGAAATTTTGAAGAAATTTACCCACCAGAGATCAAATGGTTAATCGCTGATTTTAATGTGGTGCGCATATCTTGATAAAAAATTGGATTATTGTCAATAGCTGTTTCAATTAATTTGACAACTTCATCTATAGAAGGATAAAGAGAGACGACGTCTAGGCTGGCAAGAATGCTATTGTTGTTAATCGAGATATCTTTAATCCTCTTGATGAAATTAGCAGTTGAATCAATAGCATATTTTGATGGTGGGGATTTTAAATATAGAACAAAGGCTTTTTCAATATAATACATACAGGATGTCCAGCAAATAACACCCTGATTTCAAAATTAAATTTCTCAAAAACGAAGATCTAGAAAATAATGCGGTAAACGGTTTGTTTATTAGGTAAGTTGTAAAAATCTTATATAGAAGTTTCGAACGGTGAATGTTTTTAAAAGATTGGGTTCTAATTAAAACAATGCCTTGTTTGACATTTTTCTTGTTTTAGTTTTATTTTATTTTATTTTTATTTTTATTTTTATTTTTATTTTTATTTTATTTTATTTTATTTTATTTTATTTTATTTTTTATTTTTTTTTTTTTTGCAGAGGACAAAATTTTTGGCGTACAGTGCCATATTTTAACGATTTTTGGGAAAGAAGTTTTGAAATTTCAAAAATTAAGTTCGAAAAATCGTTAAATATGGCACTGTACACTGAAAAACTCATTCTCTACAAACAATCTAAAACAAGAAAAATGTCAACTCCAGTATTCTTTGCAATCAGAACACAATCTTTTCAAAATATTCACTGCTCGAAACTTTTGTATAACATTTTTACGGCTTATCTAATAAACAAACCGTTTATCGCATAATTCTACCGATCTTAATTTTTGAGAAATTTAATTTTGAAATCAGGGTGTTATTTGCTGAACACTCTGTAGGAGCAGAATGCTTAGTTACAATAGGGCGGAGAGGGGTGTTTTCTTTATGGTCTTTCAGATGACCAATCAATCTTGGAGTAACGGCAGTTTTATTATGATGCAATTTAATTTCACAAGGCCAAGTTCCTTTATTAATGAGTTCTTTAGCTTTCTTAGAAATTTTATCATTTGGATCTTTTTCAGTTCAATACATATTATTAATATAAGTTCCTATTTTACTCATATAGTCTTTAGTATTCAAAACAGCCAAGTTATTCGTTTAATCTGTTTGTATGATTATAATGTCTTTGTTAGATTTTAATTTCTTAATAATTTTGAAGATGGGATTTCGTTGGTTGAAAGGCTTCTTTAAATACGTTCTAATATTATTAAGTAGTAAACATCTAACTTCAGGCTTCATGGTTGATGGGGCTGCCTGTGCAATTCTTTCAGAATCGAATGGCTTTTATATCTTCTAAATTGACAAAGCTATGTTTTTTTTTTTTTTTGTTATTTATTCATTTCTTCTATCTTCTTTCTTTTCTAAGAAAAATGTATATGGTTCGTGAAAAATTTCTACTTCCAGTTTTAGATGTATTTCTACGTTTTAGAAGGTACTGAACACCATTTTATTGTTCTTAGAAAATGTCTGTAGATGAGTCTCACACTCTGTCATTCTGTCACTCTGTCAGTCTGTATGTGACAAAACTTTTGTGGGCACTCTAGCTCAAGACCTAATGCACGAAATTTCACAAAACTTTAGATTCTGTTAGAAATTGATATAAAACAGAGTTGATTTTTTTGGTGTATATTCCCGCATAGCATGCATGGTCACAGTGATGTCACAATGACGTCACTGTGAATCACTTTGGTCACATCACATCGGTGACCAAAATGTCACCACTCAGTGACGTCACATTGTGACTGAGATGCGACTTTCTTAAAATATTTAGAAAATTACAAAATTTTCTTCAAAACATATTATTTACTTTAAAAAACATGTTTCTGGCAATTTAAATATCGTCGCTTCTGTCACAGTTTCGTCACAATGTTAATGTCAAAGTAGTCACAAGTGACACACTTTTCACAAAGTGGTCACAATGTGACGTCACAAAAAAGCTCTAAAGTAGCCATAACGACTTCACATTTTAGTCACTGTAACTTCACATCGACGTCACGTGACGTCACATCGACGATCGATGGTCACAAAGTCACAATGTGACTTCACAACGACGTTGCAGTGACGTCATCATGCCTTACGGGTTGCTTAACAGGTTGTGCTGATTGCTTTTTGGTGCAAATTGCTCAAGAGGTGACGCTGTAATCCTGCGTTATTCTCATGATTGCATGATTATCACAGTAGCTATGTCTTAAGAACGAATGCACGATTTTTCATCAAACTTCTGATTCAAATAGTCCCTCAAATAGATTAGTGTTGCTTGGTTTTGTTGTAAATTACCCTACAGGTGGCGCTGCTAAGGTGAATTTTTTGATATTTCGCAATATTTGTATCTGAAGACCTAATCCATGGATTTTTATTGAACTACATATTTAATACCTGAAAAAAAATTGATCCTGATTAGCTTTAGGTGTACATCACCCAATATGTGGCACTTTTATGCAGAATTCTGCAGATTTCCTTCATAGCTCCATCTCGGAAACCAATGCACGGATTTTAATCAAACTGCAGATTCGGTTATAAGTTGACATAATTTGCTGCTAACTAGATTTTGGTATGAATCACCTAACTGGTGGCGCTGCTATGCTGTGTTTTTTAGGAAGAAGTAACATGTATGAGATAAAAGAAAGTTTTGTGATTGCCTCATCTGAATAGTTCATTTATTTTTCATCTACGAGTTGTCTTATCAAAATATATCAATTTAAAAAAAAAAAGATAGCATTAAAAAGATTTACGCTAAATTTAAGTTCAATTCATATTTTGTAAATTGTGAAAATTATGAAATTTTACCGTTTTTAAACGCAATTTGTTTACGGTCCTTGAGCATCAGAACATTTTTTAATGATATCAAAAATTTATCATACATAAGATAGCGACCCTTTTCCTAGAAGCAATAACTTTAAATTGAATCGATATGTATCATAATTAAGAAGTTCCGGTTTCTTTTCTTTTCTTTTTTTTTTTTTTTTTTTTTTTTTTTCACAAAACTCTTCCCCATTTCATTTGCCTTATTTCGATTTTACCCATTAACGAAATTGACAAAAAAATTCTGTTTCTCGAATTTATGTATTTGTTTGGAAGAGATATGGGCAGATGTAGAGATGAGAGAGAATCCCTCTCTCTCTCTATATATATATATAAAGACAGAGAGAGGGAGAGAACATGATATTAAAAGTCCAATTTATATGTATTGCGTCAAAAGTGCATAAAAATTGAAAAAAAACATAAAATAATAATTAAAAATGTAAAAAATTTCTGTCTCTCGATTGTATGTATATCTGTTTGGAAGAAATTTGTGCAGATTTAGAAATGAGAGCGATTCTCTCGCTGTATATATATAGAGAGTGATATACAAATAGAGAGAGAGACAGGGAGAGAGATTTTTGGTTAATTTTGGCTATTTATTTTATTTTTTATTGTATTATACGTTTGTTTAATTGATTAGGCTATGATCTAATAGTGAAATAAATATTGATATGTTATAGTCTGGTATTTTTGTTTATATGAAAAATTAACTAATAAATCATCCATATCACCATTTTGCATATTATTATTAGTATTCAATAAACCATTTACATATTTTTTCTTATGTAATGTAATTAAATTAAATATTTTTCATTACCACATATATATCCCCGGGAAGTATATGCTTTAAAGCGACATCCAATAACACATATAAATACTAAATACATTATATTTATCACTTTATATTCCAAAACAATATATTTTACAAATAACAATAACTACAGATGTCAGCACTTTAGCAATTTCTTGGACAATATAGTGGAATTCATTTTTGGATGTTCTATAGAAGGACTTAATTCAGATAGTGCTGTTTGTACCTGAATCTATTATGTATTATTACTGATTTATCTATCTTTATTTTTAAAAAATGGCAACAGTTGAATCTTTTCCATGTTTTTTTTTTTTTTCTTTTTAATTGCTGCATCGTTTCTGATAATAAAGACTCTCAAAGAGTTAATAAGTTTTTTTTCTTTTTCAGAATATTCCATCAATTATATTTTTAGTTTAATTGTTTTTCCATTAATTTATTTCTCCATTTGTTGTTTTGTGGTATCCCTAAATTCATATTATTTAACTTTATCTATGGCTAAAACGAAGATGAAACCACACACTTTTTTTGTAGTCTCAAGATGAATCTGCTTTAGTTTTACCTGTTAAACATAATTTCCATTATATTCTATTTATCTTATTTTTACTATGTTTTTATAATCAATGGGCTAAGGGAATAAATCTTTATTATTTTTACTTTTGCAATCTTTGTGATAATTTGTAATTGTTATTTATGGCTATACACACACACACGCACATATATAAAAAATTAGTATACTAAAATACCTTAAATGTGTAAAAAATATCAGGACATACGACTTTAAATATCTGTTTAATAACATAAATCTTTTAGACTTACACAATATAATTTATGCAATATTTGCACAATATAAAAATCAAATAAATCCTCTACCCATTTGGATGCAGAATATTTTCGTACATTCACTCTTCATCATTTATAACTACATTTTAACTACAAGATAATATTATATATATGTACTAAAAATCGGAATTCCTCAAGGCGGCTGCACGTCTGGTATTTTGTCAGATTTATACTTATGGACGGTTATGATTTTATTATTATTTATAAGAAAGTACTTATTGTAGTTATAGTATTCTTATGTATCGTAATATTGATGACATTATTTTAATTGAAATTGAAAATTCTAATGTTATTTCATTTCCATTCGATTACCCTACTAATTTAGAACTAATCAAAAACCTTTTATCCCACAATACTATTAACTTTTTAGATCTAAAAATTAAACTCATAGAGAAAAAACAATAACTGATCTCTATGAAAAACGTAAATATTATCAATTCAAAGTTAATACTTTTATTTATTTTAAACCTTGCTTCCATATTTCAGTTTACCGTGATATACTCCTTAATCATTTGTGTAGAGTCAAAAGTTTATATTATTCTAATCTAATAAACAGAAGCATTAAAAAATTAAAAAGGAAAAATCAAAATTGTTTAACCAATTTTAAGGTAAACTGTTCCCTTAATGTAAGAAGGTGTAGACAACGAACCGGTCAATCATGAATTAATATTGATCTATTTATTTGTTGCCGATTTCATCTGGAAATATGCAACACTTGTCTTAGGGACCTCATTTAAAATTCATATCGAGAACCTTAAATATTGATATATCATTTTTTTTATGTTAGCTTTTATTTCTACATGTTTATTTATTTCATTTTTATATTAATTTTTAATGCTTTCTAATTTATGTAAAAGCTAAATTAATCAATAATGCAGCTCTGCTCATGTTATTTTCCATTCAGTAATCATTTATTTCTTTTGAATTAAAAACTTTCCTTTTAATTAGAATCTCCATTTACTTTATTTCATTACGTAATCAATAAATTATACTAGGACTTCCCTCAGAGGGATTAGTCTGAGCGATATTGCTTAGAACATGTTTTAATAATAATATTCTAAAAGTTAAAAAAAAATGTTATTTTTAATTGATTATATATTGTCACAAATTGAAATGACAAAAAATTGCAAAATGAATGGTACAGTCGCAAAATATTACATAAAAATTCCTATACACAATTGAAAAAAAATGGGAAATCAAACTATACAAAACAGCCATGCATGGATATAAAATTCGAAGTACGCAATACATTAAACAGAAAATAAAGCATTAAAATATCTTGAATCGGAATTTGATTTTTTTAAAATGACGTCAAGAATTACACACCAATTTTAGTACCTAAAAGTGGCGCAAATCATAATGCCTGAATAGAAAGAGGGAATTTTTTATATGGTGTGTGGTGAGCTTAACCCTCTGGATCCCAAACCATCCGAGACCGCCTGAGATATTTTGAGGTATTTTAATTCGTGTATCTTAATTCCCACCAGAAAATTAAAATAGCAATATTTGCTTTAATTAAAAGCAGAACATTCCGTATTTAAATAAAATGAAATTAGCCATTGAATTTTTCTGGTTTAAAATCAGATTTTCTGAATTACATAATTTCTAGAACGTCTTCTATCATGGGAATTAAAGGGTTAAATAGTTAGAACAAAATAGTTAATATATATAATAGTATAATGTCTACATCTGTTTTCTATGCATGCGATGAGGTTTTCGATAAAAATTTAGGGTATTCTCTCTTTAAAAAATGATACATAAAAATCTCGAAAACGCCAACAAAGGAATACAATGTGACCTTTCAAGTATGTCAATCTGTGTGCTCAATCTGATTAAATGGGTCGTGCATGCTAGCCACAACATACGCTGTTTTGTTTTCTTTTCTAACTCATTCGCATGAAATTGAGCTATATTTCGCTTTAGCATGTATAAAATAAAACAAATTGGCAATCATGAATGTGGTAGAGAGTTTAAAGAGGTATACGCCGTATACTTTCAGGATTTTTTAAGACCCACTGCTTTTTTATAGCCCCTCTTTCTCAAAAGCTGCAGTATATACATTCTAGGGTATATTCTCTAACTAGAGCGTATGTTCTCTGGTTAGAACGTATATTCTGTTTTTTTTTTAAATGACTATTTCACTGTTGGCAATGGCCAAAGTATAAGGTACTAACGAGATCTGAATATTTCGTCTGCATAAGCTTTCAGCCGTCAAGTGTCATCACAAATGATTTATAAATCTGAACATATTTTTCAGTAAAACATTCTGGCTCAAATACGTCAATGTGTACTCGATTATGCAGTTTTACCCGAAAAAAATTATTAATTAAAAGACCTGCTAGTGAAATTGAGAAAATGACTCTATAATAAAATCCCTAGATTAATAAAGCTGAAAAGTTAATGTACCCTCTCCCCCATACTAATTTGTAATGGAATTTTTTTATGGTGACGTGTAAATGAAAATAAATATTTTTTGCGCGGCATGTTCTACAAAATATAATTCTAGTGCTCTTGATAAATGTATATCAACTTTATTATGTTTCTACGGGTATGTATCATTAAAAAGTACTTGGAATTATTTCATCCAATCGGCAGTAATGTAACAGAATAATTTTGACTGTCCCAGTATTCGAACTCTGCATCCGATTTTATTAAAATTTGCAATGAAATTCGGCAACAAATAGATATTTAAAATTTCAAACGATTCGATTGGATAGTTTTTGTGCTGTTATATGCGGATAGACAAACAGATGGACGGATCAGACGACTTCTATAGGTGCTAAATATTTATATTAATTGATGACGCACCTAAAAAAAACAATTCAATTGAAAACCAGATGTAAAAATTGAAAATGCATTTCCAGAAATTATTGCTCAAAGATAGTATTGTAACCGATTTGTTTTGTGTGTCCCTGTAATTGAATTAAAAATGCTATGAATGTCCTGTTATAACGTAATCGTAATGAAATTCATTGGTTTACATAAGTTTCACACATTTGGAATAGCGTAATTTCATTAAAATACTCTGCAAAGGATTTCCACCTATAGACCATAATGTAATGAAATTCTTTTGGGTGCCCTTGTAGATAAACTATTAATCCCATATACTTCATATACAATACCAAACGTGTCTAAATAATGTTTATCAATTGCATATAAATCGGTGTATACTGGTGTTAGAGCGTGGACAGATGGATAGACAAACCGAATGCATAAACATAAAAAAAAAAAAAGGCTGCCCCAGAGGCTGAAGATCGCATCCTTATCAATTCATTTTATGCCAAAAAAAAAAAAAAAAAAAAAAAAAAAAAAAAAAAAAAAAAGCTTGCCAAGGAATTTAGAACAGGATATGGTACACTTTTTTATGTAATTGGCGCCAAAATATCGTTATTTACATTGCATGGTAACCCGGCTGTTGTTGTTTGTCTATTAATAAATTGTTTATTTCTTTTTTTTCTGTATTCATTTAATCTGGATTTAATCGTGTTTTTTTATTGTTACTTTCTTTTTAAAATATTTGAAACTAATTTAAAAATGATTTTCGCCAAATTTTCGCCGAACCCGACGTTTATATGATATCTCTGTCCTAATTTCATGGTACTTTTCCAATACCTTCACCTTGATGTTTTTATAAATCATGGTCCAGTTTGGGCTTCAGAAATTGAGATTTCAAACCTGATGATCGTTCATGTTTATTTTTACTCATAACTATGGCACAGATGCCATATTTGTGTGTAAAAATATAAGCTACACGTTAGTGCGATTTTTTTTCCACCGCCAAATTGGTGAAACGCTGTTTCGGAATACTGCTGTAACTATTTTACGATTTACGATTTATTGTGATATTCTTTATTATATTTATTACTATGTTTGTTATTTATAACTGTTTATTCATCGCTTCAACTATTGTTTTTTTTTATTACTTGATTATCCCGTCGGACAAAAAAGTAATCCCAAACAATAAGATAAAATGTCAATAATGAATGATCATGAATGTCGCATTCAATCGCATTAAATACTATACATGTGTTTAAAACATCATCAAGTGATTTTTTATCACACTTTTTATTTGTATTTTTATGAATATTTCACTAATTTATTTCTTCTTTCGGTATTTAAAATAAAAACTATGTCAATATGTATAATTTGGTGAAATTGATCAACGAGATAACCAAGTAATGCCAATATTTTACTTAAACACGTATTTTATTTAAACACTACAGAATTGCTTCCAATTTGCATGTGCGAAATATAAAAGATGGGTACTACTGTGTTATCCCGTCGACCAATTTTGCCAAATTATATAAATCACCAAATTAATAGCCAAATTATACATATTGACATAATTTTTATTTTAAATAACGAAAAGACAAATACTTAGTAGAATATTAAAAAAAATATTAATAAAAAGTCGAAATAAAAATCACTTAATGACATTTTAAACACGTGAATCGTATTTAATGTCATTGAATGTGACATTCACGATCATCCAATATTGGCATTTAATCTTAGAGTTTGGCGGTAACTTTTTGGTCGACGGAATTACCTAGTAGTACCAAAAGATGCTAATGGCGGTTATAAAATGCCATTATAAAGAATATCGCAAAATCTCAAGTACTAAGTTACTAAGAATTAGGGCTTTTTTCTTTTAAATCAACAACAACAACAAAATTTTTTCCAGTTTGTTTCTTAAGTTTAAGTATAATTTATTGTAATTCAAAATTGTTTGCGTATTTTCCTTGCTCCATGTGCTTAAATTTGGGAATCTAATGAAAACATCCAGCCGGTGAAAATTGACGCATACCAAATTTTTGTGACGTATGCAAATAAATTGTGCTTTTCTATCAGATTTTAAATATAATTTTTCAACTATTTGGAACTATTTTTTTAAAGTAGGTGCATTCTGTAGGTTACTCCCATAGGTACGGTTTGGTACAACCAGAATTCCAATTTGACATGTATTTTTTCTGATTTGCTTGAAGAAACAATTATGCTTGACTTTTAATATTGTTACGTACTATGTGTATTAACCTTCGCTTCGCTCAGATAACTATTTCCTCCATGTATTCTGATTCGGTTGTTTTTGAAAACATCCAGCCGGTGAAAAATGACGCACACCAAATTTCTGTGACGTATGCAAATAAATTGTGCTTTTTATAAGTTTTTTACTATAACTTTTAAACTATTTGGAACTAATTTTTGAAAGTAGGTGCATTCACCAGGTTACCTTCATAGGTACCTTCTGGTACAAACAGAATCGAAATCCGACAAGTATTTTTTGAGATTTGCTTGACGAAATAATTTTTTTGACTTTTAATATCGTTACGTACTCTGAATATAAGACTTCGCTACGTTCAGACAATCACCGGCATCATCGTTTTTATTCCCGCTCATTATCTCTTTACTATCTTTCATTTGTTTGTTTTCTCCTTATTCAGCAAACATATTGCTATAAACTTTATTTTATTATAATCACTTTTCTAGATCTTCTCTTCCATCTTTTAATATCCACAATTTTTCTATTCATCAGTTAATTTATAAATAAAACTGTTGTTCAGTTCTATCTTTGCTACGATATGTATATATATATATATGTAATCTCTAGCTTTTCTCGTCTGATATACACACTTTATTTGAAACGACATCCTTCTCTACCATAGATTTTTTTCCCTCATAAACGTTACTTAGGAGTTGAATAGTTCATCACTTAAATATTTAGCCTACCATTACATACATTATCGGACTGAGATCGGGGCTTTTGAAGATGCCACATCATGTTTTTAAAACACCTTACCCTTTTTTATTTACTAAACAACCTGTGTTTAATTTCAAACTATATTTAAAGCCGTTGTCTCGTTGCAAAATAAGGGTATCGCCCATGAAACTCAGAATTGACGGAATAGCATTTGTCTTGAAAATTGTTTTACGTTGTTCTATTTTCACAATTCCTTGTATTCATACCAAACTTACAGTTCCAAATCAGAGAAACAACCCCAGATCTTAACAAATCATTTGTTGTGCATTGCAGATGGCGCCAACATGCTGACAGCATCTTTTCTCAGGCACAAAGTTGAACAAAAATTCACTTTTTTGTTACAAATATTTAGAACTTCGATTTGTTGTCCAAAGAATGTTTAAAAAATCTTTTTGTATCTATAATCTGCGTAAGGTAAGATCTCACCGGGTTTATTTCTTCTCTTTCTGCGCTTTTATTAGTTGTTTTTGGATGGCAGCATGACGAAACAAAGTACCATCTCTCAATCTTCTTTATACAATAATGAGTGATACAGATTTGGATCGAGATTTATTTACAATATCGCGAATTTCTGGTACTCTTAGGCCTCTGTTCTACTTGTTTGTAACAGCAAAAAATTATCCTCGCTGAAAGGGGTTGCTTACGGATTTCCTGAACATGTTCGATCCAGATTACTGCCTGTTTCCTTGCATCGAACCGTTGTGCGATGAACACATATTTTCGATAATTTTTACTGAACAACAGTCATACGTTCAGATCTATCTTCATTATTTATAAAAATGATGGCAAACTGTGTTTCAATGTTTATTTCCTTTATTTTCCTAATTTTTAAGATGTTTAGCCAGAAATGACTTCAAAATATAACTAAAGAAAAAAGTGTGTGTAGAACTTCAACAAAATAGTGTATCTTAATATAATCCACAAAGTAAAACTAAAATAGTAGTTAAAGGAGAGACAAAGTAAAACAGTAGTTTAAATGAACACCTGAGAAGCATTAAATAAATAACAATCACTCTAGCAGATTTGCTTATACTTAGCATTCTTTTATGTTCGGAAATATTGCATTTAAAAAACACTTACTTGATAATTAAACATAAACATTTTACATTTGGAAATGTATGTAAATTTGATATTGATGGTTATCAAGTCATGCTTTGCAAATAGCAATATTTGTAAGGGAAAACAGAAATGATGTACAAAGCTTTGAAAATGAAGGAGGATCAGCTAATGGTTTGGGGCGCTGTATTAATTTAAAGTAGAAATAATTTAGTTGTTGTTTCTTAGAAAATGAACTCAAAAGTGTAAATTCTTAATTAAAGAGAAAATGTTCCAACAAAATAATGCATTACATTTTACCTGAAAGGCTGCTAAAAAGGGTATTAATGATAACAATATCACATTATTTGATAGGTCTCTTTTAACTTCTTTATTTACTTTTTATACCCATATTTTATACCTTTTTAACACCAATATTTTCGAAACTTAATCAATCGTATGTCTTATTATCTCCAAAATAAAAGCAGTTATAGTTCTTATTAAAATTATATGAAGAGTCAAAATGTATTTTTTGTAATTATGATCCTTAAAAAATTTAATTTTGTTTTAATTTCACATTTTTGAAAAAAAAATATTTTTAATTAAAATTAGTAAAACAGTATTTTTTTCTGCATACATATTATGTTATGTTTATTAGGTGTTAGAGTTATATAAAACTTGTCAATATAATTTGAGCCAGAGGTATACATTAGGGGAGACCGGGGTTAGTTGTGCCAGGGGCAAGTTGTGACATCGAGCTTCCTGACTTACCCAATAGGTTGCAGCACTTGTCGCGTTATGTGAATGAAGTTGATTGTCTCAATGTACTGCGTATTTTTGAAGTTAGCGTCGCGTTGTTTTCGAGATAAAAATATTTATCTTGTTTTCTATCGTAAAAGTAAATTTTGCGACCTACATTTGAATCGTCATTGCCACTAGCGATACTGAGATATGTAAACTTCCTTAACACTAGAACAGCCGGATTTTGGACATACCTAAAACCGCCGTTTGGTGTCAATTTGACCCCCATGAGAAATTCAAGCCATATTAAAATAAATATATTTTTTAAATGATAAATGAGGTTTAAATTGAAAAATATAAAAGTTTTTAAAGGTTTTATAACTTTTTCTTTTTTATTTATTTAGTTTTTAGAGATCGTTTATCCCAATTTTTACATTCTTTTGAAATGACAGTATATAAATGACAATGTATAATTCAAAATATTTTACTACACAATTGTACACAAATACAATAGATTTAATAATATATATATATATATATATATATATATATATATATATATATATATATATATATATATATATATATATATATATATATATATATATATATATATATATATATATAATATTACACAATGATAAGAAAAGAAACAAAAAATAAAAATACAAATTATAGAAATTAGCGCTCAACATGTTTCAAAGAGAGAAAATAAAAAACATAATTCCTGAATAAGCATATAAATGTGTTCCAAAGTTATTTAGACATTAGCACAAGTAATACAATATACGTGCTTGATGGTGACATCAACACACTTACCACAAATTGGTTTCTGACATCCCTCACAGCTTGCAGAAGTTTTATTTCGTCCCTTGCAATGTTGAAAAGCACATTTCTTTCGCTTCAGGGTCTGTGGTCGATCAACTGAGGGGCATCTGTTGCGCAACGCGCTACTTCTCAAATCTTCCACAAGGGCAAGAATAAATTCCCGATGTGAAATTGAGGTTTTTGAGCATTCCTTGAAAATTATCCAAGCATTTAGAGCAGCAATATCAAGGACGTTATAAAAGACGTGAAGAGGCCATCTGCGAGTTCCACATCTTGTAGAATTTTTTCGTAGCATCTGATCTGCTACATCTACACCACATTTAGTTTTATTATAGTAAACAACAGTGTTCGGCTTCTTCTTTGCACTACTTTCTGCAAACACATTCGTGTGCATAGTGCTCAGAAACACGACATTCTTTTTGTTCTTGCACCTCTATATAGTGAGAATTTTATTTCCATTTTTCAGTGCAGAAAATGAGTATCGTGGGGAAGATATGTCGCGGGCAATAGGAGGTAATTCTTGTTTAGACGCATCGTCCCAACGATTGTGGTTTTCTTTGCCGAAAGTTCATCGGCAAGCTTTACAAACGTGAAAAAATTGTCAGTAGTGACATTGAAACCGGAGTTTAGATATGGTTGTAGTAATTTCAGCACTGCACTTTCTCCAAGTTGTAAATCAGTTGGCCGCTCTTCATCCTTACCTAAATAAGGATAGCCATTTAACACATATTTTGAATTTACATCAGTTGCTAGCCAGAACTTGATGCCGAATTTGTCCGGTTTATTTGCCATGTATTGGATGAATCTGCACCTTGACTTACAAGGCAACAACTGTTCATCAACGGTTATTTCTTCACTAGGATTATAACATAAATAACAATTTTCAATCAGCTTCTTCCAAGTTTCTGAAGCAATAGCAAATTTGTCCGTGGCCAGGCGTTCCGATCTGAGATATCGCATGATTTCACGGAAACGATTGCGTGGCATTGTCTCTTTGAATACAGGTGGTCTCCAACTTTTATTCCATAAGTCATCTGCACAAAGCTTTTTATGACCTAATGCCCCACGGATGTATAAGAGGGCGAAAAAAGCATCTAGTTCTACCAGAGTAACATACCAGTTGCTGTCATCTCCTAGCTGACGTTGTGCTTCAGCAACTGTGCATGTTCGAATGTGTTTCACCATTGTTTCAGTCACCATCAAACGCCAGGCTGAAGCTGGATTAGCCCCAATGTTGCGACGAGCATAAGGTGTTGGTCCACTAGCAATATTTATAATATTTCGAGCTGGTGTGCGACCTGTAGTGGAAGTAAGGGTGCTAAGGTTCATCGGAGTCCAAAGAATACCGCTGGATGAAGTGTACTTTTCGTTACAGCTGACAACAGAAAGATTAGATATCTTATTACCTCTTTTTTGCGCACGTCCACTTGAGGTTCCTGATCCTCGAGAAACAGGGGAAAGCACATTGGTAATATATTCTACAGCATCACTGTCACTGCTTTCAGAAGACGACGCATTCTGTAAATTCACATTATCTATGCGAAAATCTTCATCATTACTGTCATGTCATCACCACTCATATCTGAATCTAACTGCTCCAGGAGCGCAAGGCACTCCTGTGTACTCAATCCTCTCCGCATTTTTTTTATAAAGGAAAAAGACTACACTTTTGTCACAATCGAAATCTTTGAGAAAAACACTGCTGTGGAAAATAGTTTCGAATTTCGTTTTCGGCCGTAGCTCTAGAAGAACGATTTTCCCTCCAAAAATTCTGTAGTACGCCAGCGTTGCTAGGATGCGTGCGCATTTCAGAGAAGCGTCAGTATGCTTAGAAGAACGCCTCCGACCCCCTAATTGAAGGCGCGCGCGCAATAGAGAGAAGGCTACCCCTAACTCCCCTCTCCGCGTCGCTATGCGTCATCGAAACAAAGTAAAACTCGAGTTTATTTTTCTTTTTTTTGTCATCGCGATAAGAAATGTGTATTCTCCCATGCGCAGTAATCAAAACCGAGATATGGCGAATTCAAAAACAGACTTTGTCTTGAAAATTTATCATTTTTCTTATGGGGGTCAAAATGACACCTTTTGGCTGTTTTAGGTATTTCTTTGATTATTTTTTTTAATAATTAATATAGAAAGATGAAACATTGTCACAGTACGCTTAATATAATTTTAGAAAAAGTAAAAAAATATGAGCTGCGGTGTTCGCTTACATGTTGAAATAAAACATTGGAAATTGAAAAAAAATGCGAAATGACCCCAACGGCGCTTCTAGTGTTAACTTTATTTAAATGCTTATATTTTGAGCTGTTATTCTATGTATTTCATTTGTTAATCATGCCAATATTTCGAAAATTAATGAATAAAATTTAAAATGGCGTAACGCGGGGCTAATTGTGACGAGGTCTAAGAGGCAAGTTGTGACATTTCCACCTTACACGAGTCACAGATTACAAGTCCTTGATGTGTCAGTATACGAGCCGTTCAAAAAATTCTACAATCAGGCTGTATGTGGATGGTTGAAAGCGCAT
Organism: Maratus speculifer; assembly: GCA_964019185.1. Lineage (NCBI taxonomy): Eukaryota > Metazoa > Arthropoda > Arachnida > Araneae > Salticidae > Maratus > Maratus speculifer. Next base: position 272,465,674 of record OZ025294.1, read on the forward strand.
CCTGGAAGCGTTGTGTCGATCTGCGACTTACCAGGTATTGTCAAAATAGCCGTTCGTAGTGCTCCCTCTCCAAAATACATTCAAGCAGGATTTCGTTGTAGTGAAATTTGGGAATTTAATAGGAACATTTTTATGGATGAAGACTTCCTATGTTCCTCAGTAACTGATCCACCGTTATCTATCGGAGATGAGAGCGTTAAAGATCAGAATGATAATGAAAAAAATTAGTAAATATGTAACTATTAATGAACCAAGCACTTCAGCAATAACTTTAATCAGTGATGGTGAGATTGCAGAACCGTCTTCAGAAGTAGGAAATCTCATTGAATTAGATTATTCTATGACAACTGATGATAGCAATAGGTCAGTAGTAAGACTACCTCCTAAAACAGGACCTCGAATAGGCAAGCGATCCATTCGTAAATGTTTGAAATCTTCCATTGTAACAAGCACACCTGTAAAAGAGAAAATTCGAGTAGAAAAAAAAACCGCAGAAAACAAATTGAAGAAGAAAAAGCAAAAAAGGAACTGTATGGAAAGGCCAAACAGTGCATAAAAAAATTACACCTAGGTTATTGAAAAAAAGGGAGAAGCAAGTATTGGATAGCTCTGAAGATGACGAAAATTTTTTATGTCTAGTTTGCTTGGAGCAATGTAAACTTTCTAGACCCGCAGAAGATGGGTTCAATGGATGACATGTAAAAGACGGACGCATGCCAAATGTACCAAAAATGAACCTTATTATATTTGTATTAACTGTAAATCAGACGCTGAAACAAGCGATGACAATATAGGATATACACTGTAAAAAAAAGGTCGATCTACTAAAAAAATTTTAGTGATCTTTGTAATTGCTAAAAAATTTTTAGTAATCTTACTCGGTTACAAGGAATCTGTAAGAATTACTAGAAAAAAAAGCTAGCAACGAATAGAGTTAATAGTTTTACATTTTTAAAAGCTATTACTAAAACTCACTTGGTGTGGCCGTGATAGCCTAGTGGTCATAGCACCGAACTCCAGGCTGAAAGTACCCGGGTTCGATGCTGGACGCCACCAAATATGCACCGAGTGTATGCAATGTAAGTACTTGTTAAATAAAGGGATTATGAAAATCCTGTTCTAGTAGTTACCATGGGTAATGATCTCTGGACTTTCCCTCCCCTTTAGAAACATGTCAGAATAGAGCAGGTAGCAATGTTTGGTGCTGTCATCTGTTGCGGCTTCACCGAAAATCTTCCGCTTCAGTCGACTGTCTATTTACCCACTGGATGCAGCTCGAAGGAAGCTCCTGCCCATCGGGCACACGTAATGGTTACCAAAAATAATTTTGGAGCTATTACTAAAATTTGCTTAGTGGGTCATACTAAAAAGTTTTAAGTTAGTTATACAAAAAATTCTTTTGTCTCAAAAATTCAGTTTACAAAAAAAAAAAAAAAAAATGTTTGTTTCACTTGCAAAAAAAAAGTTTGTAATGGTTCCTAAAAGTTCTGTGGAATACAAATTTACTAAAAAATTTTTAGTAACCTTTGGAATTTTTTTTACAGTTTAGGCCTACACGTTGTACTAGGCTTCCGAGTCAAAGATCAATATGGCCAAAGATTAGTGTTGGCTTACTTTTTATTTCTTTCCTGATTAAGACAGTTTTTAGGTGCTTTCGTAATTATGTAAATATGTAGCACCTATAGTTGTCGTTCAGACCGTTCGTCTGTCCGTCTGTCTGTCCGTCTGTCTATCCGTCTGTCTGTCCATCTGTCTGTCTGTCCGCATATAACAACACAAAAACTACCCAACCGAATCTTTTGAAATTTAAAATATATAATTATTTCATAATTTTGTCGAGTCATTTCAAATTTTATGAAAATCGGATGGATAGATCAATTACAGGGACGATCAAAAGTATTCCGTTACATTACGGTTAATGGGGGGAAATGTTGCAAATGCATTTTAATCCTTTGAAATTTAAATTACATACTTAATACATAATTTTGTCAAGTCATTTCAATTTTTTTAAAAATAGGATGCATAGATCAAATACAGGGACAATCAAAAGTACTCAGTCAATGGGGAAAAAAAAGTTTAAAACGCATTTTAATAATATTACACTCATTCGAACATAATAATATTGATATGCATCATAAAGTACATATTATAATGTAGATTTTGCATAATCTGTTGTGCAAAGAACTTTTGTTATTGATTTACAAGGCCACACAAAAGTATTCCATTACATAATGTGTATAGAGAGAACATTGTTTGTTGCGCATTTTAATTGTAATTAACTATTTACAATTTTATGAGATTGATATATGAGAGTGATATTTTTAAAACTTCATTATCGTACGAACGCACCTCATTTGCTACGCTTCACGTGCAATTTCCAACTTGTTTTTCTTTTTATTGCTAAGTGTCTCTAAAAGTATCTTTATAAAAGATTAAAAGTTTACAAGCGTTAACAATTTAACTATTTTATTTTCATTTTGATTTACAATATTATTAAAACATGAAAGTGTTTAATTGTGCCAAGAATGTTCTTTAGGAATAAATTTCTCATTCTTGATTTAACATATCCTACTTAATCGCATTTCTTGCATAATTTGTATATGTTACACAATACTTGTATGTGTCATTTATGTGCCACAATGTGCCCCAAGCATGTCACAACTTGCCCCGTACAGGGGGTTAGTAGTGACAAATTTCGAGGTTACGCAGAATTCATTTTCTGTTATGAAAAACTTTAATAATTTTAAGAGTAGTTTCATAAATATGTTACGCAAGACTTACTCTATTGATATAATACACTAAATCTTTCGCTTCAGTTCAAATTTTACGGCTAATAAAAAAAATGTCGAAAATGTTACTAATAGCCCTGGTCTCCCCTACCCCTACCCCTAACACAGTCAACATAGCCTGCACAGCCAGTTTCGCCAACATGGGTTTTATACCCCGCATCGGACATATAAAGTTACATGGGGCAACTGGGCTATGATTTTACAATGTGCTTCTGGCAATTCTCCTTCCTAAAAACTAATGCTTACTTGAATTAAAGTCTGGAATTTTGTAAATGCGTTCGGCTGGTTCACTCTTGCAGACAGTAATTTTCTAAATTGCCTTCTAATGTTAAAAATAAAACAAATACATATTTAATTAGGTGCGTTCGTAATTATATAAATACGTAGCACCTATAGTTGTCGTTCAGTCCGTCCTCATATAACAACGCAAAAACTACCCAATCAATTACAGGGACAATAAAAAATATTCCATTACATTACGGTCAAGGGGAAAAGTTTTCAAATGCATTTTAATCGTTTGAAATTTAAAATACACAATTATTACATAATTTTGACGAGTTATTTAAAATTTTATCAAAATCGGACGCATAGTTCAATTACGGGGACAATCAAAAGTATTCCGTTACTTTACGGTCAATGGGGAGAAATGTTCCAAATGCATTTTAATGGTGTTACACTCATTCGAACATAATAAAAGTGATATGCATCTATAAAGTACATATTATAATATACATTTTGCATAATTTGTGATGCAAAGAACATTTGTTATTGATTTACAAGGCCACACAAAAGTATTCCATTATATAATGTTATAGAGAGAACATTGTTTGCTGCGCATTTTAATTGTAATTAACTATTTCCAATTTTATGAGATTGATATATGAGAGTGATATTTTTAAAACTTCGTTATCGTACGAACGCACCTCATTTGATACGCTTTACGTGCAATTTCCAACTTCTTTTTCTTTTATCATGGGTCCTGTTCTCCATAAAAAATGGAATAACTAGACCAGACAGGTCTATGTTCCGCACGCTTCTACTTTTTTTCAATGATGTGTATCATAATTTCTTTGAAAAAGTGTAAATAAATAAATGAGAAAATTAAACAAGGCAGATTACGTAAATAATATTGATTAAAAAATAAATTTTGCAATGTTTATAATTTTATAATATGAATTAGGAATTATGAAATTAATATTCGAAAAAATTATGGATTGAAACCTATAATTTTTTGATGGATTTAGATTTATTAAATCATGCTTTATAGAAATTGAAAAATTTAAATTTTTCTTCCAAGTAGTTTTCAAATTATGCTTAAAAATGGCAAAATGATGATTTAAGGAGCCGTCTACGATAGAAGTGCCTATATATTTTGAAACTTCTTATGTTATCCTCTAATCTCGCAGTCTTCAATGATTGCTTGAGTGGTACGTAAGATGTCTTGATCAAGAAGGAACTCTTTAGGTCATCTTAAAATAATTAATTTCTTGGAAGCTTATCGTACGCATTGCATGAAAATTTGTTTTGGGGCTAATTCAAACGTATAGAGTTCATTTATGCTGTCAGAATTGGGTACTGCTTTTGAAAAAAAACAAATTTAGGGTTCGTATTAATATGTAGATGGCCCCGAAAGCCAATTTTATATTCATTAGTTAAAAGTAAACTTTATTTACAATCATTTGGTACCAGTAACTTTATTTTACGGTAATTTTTAGCAGAATAGTATGGGATGTTTACTTCCACAGGTGTACGTAAGTATTTCACTATCTCATTCTCTTTTTTATTTACTTCAGTGAAAGCTTGATAAGTCTCACAAGTGTGTTCAGAAGGTAATCATGTTTTTATATTGAACGAACTATTTTTTATTGGTTTCGATAATTTTCTAATAATGTCACTTTGTCTTATGTACCCCTCTTCATCTGTATCAAAATGTGTCACTATCTTACTTACAAAATATTGCTTGAAAAATGCCGACATGCATTTTAAAAATTTTAATATATAATTTTAATAATATGTTATATATTTTTCTTTAATGCCAGAAAAAAATGAAGAAATTAATTTCGCGTAGCAAATATATATATATATATATATATATATATATATATATATATATATATATATATATATATATATATATATATATAAGAAAAAAAATAATAATAAAATTAATAGTTGTTGGGGTAACTAAATCCCATACGGCCTAGCTACCGCTGATTTATGTTATCCAATTTTTGAATAATTTATGGGGTAATTGAAACACCGCTCTTTCATTTGAAACATGAAGTAAATAAGTATAGATACCTAGTAATATGAATGTATTTATATAGCTAATCTTGTAAAAAAGTAATTCACCGAATTTTAATAAAAAGTCGAGAAAGTTCAATCAAATTAACGTTGTTTTTCAAAAAAAGAAGCCTAAATTTTCGGTCACCTATCACTGCAATGAATGAGCTATAATGGAGTTGATATACTAGGTTTTTAGAACTGGAAATGCGCGTGCATTACTGACAAAACATAAAATTAAAAGACATCAACGAATTTTTATAAAAAAGCCTATGACTCAATTACCACATGGCTCCAATCACCCCAGTTTACCTTAGTATAGTGGGACCCCGCGAATTCGGAATTCACGGGGTTCCACTATAGTAAGGAATTTTATAGTGGAAATTCCTATATTCCACTAAAAAATTAAGGAATTATTTTCATAATCAGGAGAAAAGGATGAGAAGGAATTATTTTCATACATTTATTCTTATCTGTAAAAGATTGGCTAAAACTACGTTAGATATAAAAAGAAAACTTAATTTATTTTCTGCTTTATTTTTCATGCGTTTGTCCCTAATAATTTTCAATTATAACTGAATAATATTTATCATTATACTACAAAATTTTGAGAAACAAACAAGAAAACCCCTTTTGGGACTACTCACACCTGGCACAGACACCTGGTGCATTTTAAAGCCCTATATTTCGAACTTTAAAAATTCGTAAAATTTTCCTTTTTAAGTTATATACTTTTTTTTTTTTTAACAGCAGCATACTATTTTCAAAATGCTTTTTTCGAGGCCAGTTATCGGACAGTTGCCATAGAATACTTTTTTTAAAGAAAATTATTTAAAAAATATAAATTTGTTAGTTATAAATATAAAATATTAAAAAAAAAAATACATTATATTCATATTCTTCGCTAGTAAAAATTTGGCGGCTTTTTTATTTTATTTTATTTTTTTAATTAGAGTTTTCCGGCAACCTGAGCCGAATGGCGTAGCTGCTTGTTGTGTGTGAAATGAACAGTACTTTAGACTTTGGTAGAAAATGTCTGATATAATTGGGCACAGAATATTTTCTAAATGGTATAATAACATTAATTTACTTTATGATTGTTTTTACCAAAAACACAAAGTTTAATACATCAATATTTCATGCTTAAAATTCGAATTTTTATTCCTTCGACCTTCAAAAGTATCACTTATTTTGTATTTCACAAATAATTAAATAAATAAATAATAATAATGATAATAATTTTCAATGATCTTGAATGCTTTTTAACAGAAAGAAAGCTTAATATAATCACATTTAACGTTTGTATAAAAAACAAATGTTGTTCTTTTTTCTTATGCTATCAAATATTAAAGAAATTGCAATCTGATTTAATTCTAATTACGTAACGTACTGTATGTAAACTCCCTGGATAAGGCGAGCAAAAAATTCGTAGCATCATGTTTGGCGACATAACCCACTTTTGCGTGAAATAAACAAATAAAAATACAATAAGGAAAAATTAAAAGTATAAAAAGTATATGGAATATGGTTTTAAAAGAGAAATTTATCGGTTTGCTAACTTTTACGTATACTGCTACAAAATGCAACAGGTCTCGATGCTAGGAGTGAGCTACACCAAAAGTGGTTCACTTTTCATCCATAAGTATATTATTTTAATTTTTAATATTTATATATAAATCTGTATTTTAAATAAATGAAGCCTTATAAAAACATTAAAATTAATAACATAAAAATATTTATTATAAATGCTATAGTGAAATAAATCACTGTTATGTAACATATCTGTTATAATGTATGTCGGCAATATACATATACGTTTTTACGATACGAATTTTTATAAATATACTGTTTTCCCGCATTCTATGCATTCACTTTGTTTTTGCTTGCATGTTATTATCGTTATTTTTATTATTGTTATTTTATTTATTTATCTATTTATTTTTTATTTTATTTTACTTTATTTTATTTTAATTTTTGCATAGATAGATTTTAGAGTTAATTTTCAAAGAAGAGAAAAAAAGTTGTTGGTATATAAATTAAGAATGTACTACAATTATTTTTTTTTGAGTAATTCTAATTAAATATCATATAATAACACATCATATATCTTTTTTTTCTTTTCAGGTACATTGGACAAGGAAAATTATTAGAATTAATGACTAATTCCAAATCTCAATATATTCACCAGTGAATGAGTTACTCAACTAAGAAACAAATAGCGAAATTAAGAAATGCTTTGTTTTGATATGCCTGAAACGATAAGAATCTATAAGGGAGTTTTTTTTTTCAAGATGGTGAAAAATAAATGTGCTTTACTGAAATTCTTAAAAGTATTATTATTTTATATTATTACATATGTAATATAAGTGTTCATGAATAATTTCTATTTTCATTAAGACTTTAGTCCTTCTTGAAGCTATAAAAATAGATATTTACAGTGATCAGCAAAAGTTTAAACAATGATCGATTACGCTTCTATATTCAGAAGTATGTAACGAATTTTTGTAATTCATCTGTCATACATTACTTATTACTTATCCTTTATTCACAAACAATGAATTTTAAATTTTACCTTTTACAAAATATATAATGACAAAAAAAATTAAATTACCATTGTGGCAAAAGTATAGGCAATCTGTATATTTACAGAAAAATAGCTACAAATTAAAGTCGAGTGGCTCGCACATTGTCTGCAATTAGTGCAAGAATGTGATTATCCATCGAAGAAACTAAATGCTGCGTCACTTGGGGGTCTATTTTGTACCAAACACGTTAAACAGCAGTTCAAAGCTCATTAACAGAAAAGTATAGCAAAAATTTGCATAAACCTTACGCGACATGATGTCACAAAGGTTTTCGATTGGGTCCAGATCAGGCCAGCCTGATATACATGCCGGCCAGTTAAGATCAGTAGTATTTTCAGAGTTAAACGAAGTTTTTGTTTAGTATGCAATATGAATCGTTGCATTATCTTGCTAAAATACAAACTTTGGACCAGCAAAAAGTTCACCAAATGACTAAAAATTGTTCTCCAACGTATGTATGTAGTCTTGTGTTGCTTGGCAATCATTGAATATCTATAGAGATACTCGAGCATTAAAGCAAAGTGCGGACCAAATCATTAAAAAGTCAACTCCTTATTGTCGACTTAAGAAAGTCCCAGGCTCTTTACGCAAGTCGTGCCAATAGTATGCCCACCCATTTGGGCCATCCAAATTCCACTTTTTTTCTTTGCTGAATATCATAGTGTAACATTTGGGTCCATATAACGTATTTTTGCAAGTCCATTGCATTCTTACCAATTTATATTGAGATTTCAAAGCTGGTTGTTTTATAATTTTCATGTCAATTGATTTTCCGCTTTCTTCAACTCATCTTCGAATCACATCCGTCAACACAAAAAGTACTGACTTACTTTTAATGTTAATAGTAATCATTATTTGTGTAAATGCCAGTTTATGGACCCTTTTGTCATCTCATTTTCTGATTACACAAGGACTTCCAGATTTATGTTTTGTTTTGATGGAGTCACCCTTAGAGTATACTTCATAGACAGACCTATTTGAACGATTCAATGCAGCTAAAATTTTAGCAACAGTCTTCCCTTTCCATTTCAGCTTCCCTACTTCAATTACCTCATCTAACTGAATATTTCTAGCTTGCGGCATCTTCACTAACTGATGCTATATCGAGGTATACTTAAATAGTTCAGACATGTGACATCATAACTTTGAAATATGCATTTTACTGTTGGCAAAAAATCAAAAAAGTGTCTAAACTTTTGCAATATGCAAATTTTACTTTTTTCAGTTAAATTAAATATTATCTTATATTGTAATCATTATTTTCATCTTAAAATCTTTAAAATATATTTAAAAATAAGTATAGTCATTAGTAAAATTCAAGAGTTAAACTCAAGTGAAATAACACCAGTGTCTAAACCTTTGCTGAGCACTGTATAAGATTTATTTAAGAACAGTGACAAGTTTTTCGTTAATCTAATCAGACATTTTATGTAAGCCAGACATTGAAACAGTTTTTTTTAATCCAACCTAACGAAAAAAGTTGTGATTATCTTGCTTTTAAAGGCAAAAGCTAAAAAGAAAGAAAACTGTCTTATTTGTAGATTTTAATTTCAGCTCACAGTAACTAATCTATAAAAAACACTTTATATATGTTTTTTAACATTTTAGCCCCGATAACTTACCTTTAATATCCATTTATGTATCTACATTTACATCTATATCTATACATATATGCATCCAATGGCGTAACCAGGGTGGTGCCCAAAACCAGTAATATTGTAAGGTTTCCTTCTCCTAGCAGAAACTTTTTTGGTTAGATATGGCGAACAGAACTTAAAAAAATTACCTGTATTCAGAGCACTTGGGCACCCACCCTGGTTACGCCATTGTGCATTTACATATCCAAATTTACATTATACAATGGAATATAAAGATCTACATCTACAAATCTAAACCTACATCATATCGACATATCTCCACCTGAGAATAATAAGGTTCTAACTAACATTTTTTTAATTGACTTTTTGGCATAGGAATGTTCTATTTGTATCAATGAATGCATTTCTGCATTAAAATTTCGATATATGTAAATTACTTCCGCTTGCGATAGAAAATAATATAGTTCCCATCAGAAATTGTCGAAAGAGTTCCATGTGCAAAGCAATCGCAGACACTATATGAGATAATACATTATTATTTTATTTCATAATATATTAGGAAAACAGGTAATCTTTTATTTCTTGTCCGAAAGAATATATTATTTCGACAATTAAATTGTCTTTCAGTAAAATATAGAGGTAATTGTTAAATCAGTAAAATTCCTTTTAAATATATTTTTTTAGTATGTCAATATGCAAAACATATTGTGTTTAATTTGATTAATGGACTGATCGAAGAAGGGATGAAGGACTAATCCTTAGATTTACAAAATACTCTGGGAAGAAAGGACAACACTTTAGATAGCCCCCTCTAGATAGTGTTGGTGCTAAAACAATTAAAAAAAGATCATTAAAAATAATTCTTATACATTCAATTGATAGCGGGACTATGGATTTTTCAAAAATTAAAATTGCCTTTACATAGTAATGTACATCCTACTGGCAATGGCTTGTTCCAAGCTATGAACGAAATCCCCGAAGTAAAACATCAAGCAGGGCAACCTCAAATGATATCATGAAAAAAATAAAAGCTCATATTGAAAGTTTTTCCTAGATTGAGTCACACTACAACAGAGCAAGAAAAGAAGAGAATACTTAGAATCAAGGCTTAACTTACAGAAAATGTATGATTTGTATTTCCAGAAATGCAGAGAAAGTAATGAAGAGCCAGTGAAACTTTAATATTATAGGCACAAATTTAATACGCAGTTTAACATATAATTCAATAAACCAAAGAAAGATAGGTGTGATCACTGTGAGGTGTATAAATGTGCTGAAATCCAGGGAGAAATCAATAATGACTTGTAATTTAAATATGATCTGCACAAAAAAGATGTTGAATCCACCAAAACTCTCAGAAATGATGACAAAAATTCCCTGATAAGTTAGTGATTTGCTTTGGCTTATAAATGTTATAACATGTCACAAAATTGATATCAGCAACTTTTTCTATAAAAGAAATTTAAACTTGTATAACATGACGGCATATGCAACATGGAAGGATGAAAATAAAGCATATTGTTGCTTGTGGACAGATGACATGTCAGGCAGAGATGGGAATGACATAAGCTCAGCTGTATCAACGATTGTTTGGCAGATACTAACAGACAATCCTCATGCTGATAGCTTAATTTTATGGCGTGACAGTTGTGTTCCTCAGAATAGAAACCAAATTATATCTTATGCAATTGCAATACTTATACAATCTCATCCACATATAAACGACGTTACTCTAAGGTATTGTACACCTGGACATTTATGTGTGCAAGAAGTGGATAATATTCATAGCCAAATAGAAAAAGCAATGAATGTAGCCGAATATTTTTCGCCACTTTCATTTATACGTTTGTTGCTGAAAGTAAATCGCAGTAATTCTTTTACAATCCTGAGAATGAAAGCAGAACTGTTTTTAGATTTCCACTCCAAAAAAATTGCCTAAAATCTCGTTCCGTACACCGTTCCGCATCCTGTTAGAGTGGTGGAAATTTTTTACTAAATATCACTTATAGGATCTGGGGACCGTATAAAAATTTAATTTTCGGAATTTTTTAATAATTTTTTTTTTTACCTAAATCGCTTAAAAAATACTTCTTTTCCCTTTTTAAAGCACTTTTGCAATTGGAACAATATGTCTATGACTAGCGGTTTAGAAATTAGCCATTGGCCACCGTTGAGAGGGGCCACACTGTATACTGTCTGTTTGATAAGTTTATTCAGAGCAAGAAAATGATTTTATTAAATAACAATACGCAAAAACATACTATTTACTTCTTAGATTTTGAAATTTTCTTCAAATAATGTCACAACAAAATGAATAAATTTGTGTATTTTCATTGCCTTAATAAAAATCATAAAAGCTATAAATATGCAGCATCTCAAAAGGTTAGGCACAATAAAGAAAACTACATAGCTTAACGATTATAAATGAAGCTTTTTATTAAAAGCATTTCTTTGCTTTTGGATAGCTTCAAATAAATGTTTTTCACTAAATGAATTAGTTTTTGAAGCATTATCGGTGGCAGAGAATACCTTGCATTTTGAATGGCCATTTTTAGATATTCATCAGAGTCTTTGCTTTAAATTCTTGCATACTTCTCGAGTTACGATATCCCAAATGTTCCAAATTGGGATTAAGTCCGGGATTTAAATTGATCAATCTAAAACGTTAACATTTCAGGAGGGAAATCACTGTTTCTTACCATGTGAGTTATGTAGTAATCCGTTCTCTTAAAGAAATTCCCTCTCTGGACCCTTGAGATGTCATCAAATAGAATTGTCATCATCAAGAGACCTTTGTCCAGTTATTTTGTTACTTTGTTCAATATTGTTTCTTATGGAGAAATATTAGGCCTGTTTTGCCATTAAATGAAATCGTACCTTAAACCATCAAAAATATACCGCCTTCTCTGTGTCTATATATACCGAAGAGAACACGTAAGCTGTTTAATGAGGTCATGTCAGTAACAATTCCAACCATCAGGACCATCCAGATTCGACTTCTTTTCGTCACTAAATAATATTTGTCTGCGTACTTTGGAACCCAATCCATTATGATCTGTCTATGAAGTGATGTTAGGAACTGGTTACAAAAATATATTTTTAAAGGGATGTTTCTGCATTCACTTATGCCTCTATGCATTTCTCCGTTGAGATATTGGCATAGAGATTATTTTTAATTTTTCTTATGGGCATTTCACAACAATCTTTCAATTTTTAACAGTCCGAACATTTGCTCCATATGGCTGCTCGCATCTTTGTTTTTGGTCGAAATTGTTACTTCTTGCAAGTACTCTGTTCAGTCCTCGCCTTGAACGATTTAATATTCTAAAAAATTTATTAATTTCAAACTTTCAACGGAAATATCTTTAAAAATTTCTCCAATGTGAAATACGTACTTTTAGGCACCTTAAAGTACCAATGTGAATTGAATATTTGTTGTTATACTGCTTAAAATAAACGTTCGCTTGGTTCAAAAAATTAATTGATTCAAACCAATCCATCATTTTTTTTAAATTAGCATTATGTACCAAAACTTACGAGACAATCGGATTTTAAAAACAAAAGAGTGGTACATTTAAAAAAGAAATAATGCTAATGAGACATTATAATATCTTTATTATATTTTAATGCAATTACGTTTTGAATATTTAGTTTGAAACTGACCCATATATAAAACTGTCCTTTTCTTAATATTATCATCATATTTTACCACATGCCTAAACAAACTACACAGATTAGAAAAGTTGTTAAAATGTATTTATTAATGTTTAAAATATTAATGAATATTTTGAATATTTTGTAAATGACTGAATCAGAATGCTATATATTTCTATCATTATTTTATATTACTGCACTCCTTAATTGCTTTTTTATTTTCCACACGTATCTTAAAATCAGCCAGAATACTTTCCTTAGATATAATGTAATACTAACGTAATTTCCGAAACATTTACTTGTAATATTGAGATTTCTATTATGTGAATTAAAATATTTTAGCTGTGCAATTAAATTTAAATTGTGAAAATTTTGTTTTAGAAGTTCGTCTTAGAAAAATAAACACTTGGTGATTTTTGTTCTTTTTATAAATATTGATTACATCATACTTTACAAAAAGCAATTGCGTGAACAAATACAAGATTTATCTCTCTAATAAAATTTGGAGACTAATTACATTACAAACTGCAATTTTATAAGGTACCCTGGGGTAATAACGCCAGGCGGGGTAATAACGCCAAGTGCTTATATTTTGCATAATTATGAAATAATCAGGTAAATGACACCCATGTGCTCTGCGCAGAAGGGTTTTGAGTCATATAAATTGCAAAAAACAGCTTCAACTTAATTTGTTTCATTTTTAGTTCTTATTGTTTTTACAAACAACTAAAATTAACGCTTGATCTAAAATTTGCGAGATACGTTTTGTGATGTGAAGACTATCTTTTTATCCGGAAATACTTTGTTAATTACATAAATTTGTAGTGCATTTCATGTACTTTTAAAATGTTGTTGAAGATTTTGGATATCTTCTCGAGATAATTTGTAATTTAAAATGTACTGCGCAATAACTATACCGGGGTAATAACGCCAATCCTTGGTTTAATACCCCGGTTGATTCCCTACAGTGGCCGAGCTACATCCTAAATACTGATTCAAATAAACACAGTTAAAACTGTGCAATGTTTCTTATATTTCTATTTAAATGGTCCTTTTTAAGCAAAAAGAAGCTCACGGTCTGATATTCTTTTGCCTCACCCCCCCCCCCTCTCACACCACACCTTTATTTTTCTTACACTTTCACAAAAAATTGATCATTTTCAATAGCTCAGAATGCAATTTGTCAATTTCTAAGTTTGTAGAGTTTGTATTTTTAGAATTGGGCTATCTACATGCAATTATTCCATCTTATTTCATAGTTTTGTTTGCATGGCGTTATTACCCATATAAGTGGGTAATAACGCCAAATAGCATTGGTCAAGAAAAAACGCCATTACATTTTATGAATACATATCTGTTAAATTATTTTATTTTATATAGCTAATCAATGAGTTGCTGTATCAGATCCTATATTTGTTTGAAAAATACAATCTAAAACTAAGCCGTGAAAATTGGTAGAACCTTAACGTTGCGTTATTACCCCAGGGTACCTTATATAGAATATTTACTGAAGTAACTTTCATATGGAAAATAAATCATTACTCTTTGTATATGAATTGAAAACTAATTTTGTAAATTGTGAGGTGTTAGTGCTTAAAATGAATTGTATAAATTAACAAGTTGGAAATTGCACGTGAAGCGTAGTAAATGAGGTGCGTTCGTACGATAATGAAGTTTTAAAAATATCACTCTCATATATCAATGTCATAAAATTGTAAATAGTTAATTACAATTAAAATGCGCAACAAGGTTCTCTCATTCTCATTATGTAATGGAATACTCTTGTGTGGCCTTGTAAATCAATAATAAAAGTTCTTTGCACAACAGATTATGCAAAATCTATATTATAATATGTACTTTATGATGCATATCACTATTATTATGTTCGAATGAGTGTAATATTATTAAAATGCATTTGAAACTTTTTTTTTTCCATTGACTGTAATGTAACGGAGTACTTTTGATTGTCCCTGTATTTGATCTATGCATCCTATTTTCAATAAAATGGAAATGTCTTGACCAAATGATGTAATAAGTATGCAATTTAAATTTCAAACGATTAAAATGCATTTGCAACATTTTCCCCCATTGATCGTAATGTAACGGAATACTTTTGATCGTCTCTGTAATTGATCTATCCATCGGATTCTCATAAAATTTGAAATTACTGGACAAAATTATGTAATAATTATATATTTTAAATTTCAAAAGATTCGGTTGGGTAGTTTTTGCGTTGTTATATGCGGATAGACAGACGGACAGACAGATAGACGGACAGACAGACGGACGGACGGACGGACTGAACGAACACTATAGGTGCTACGTATTTACATAATTACGAACCCACCTAAAAAGGAAATAAAATTAAAACTGTAAGGAAGTAGATTTATCAATTTTTTTTTCGTTTGTGTATGTGTACGATTTAGTCTAGTTCTTTCATTGCCTTACAGAACTTTTTTCCCTTTATTTAATAGTTGAACTGTTTTTAAGCTAATTTATTTATATATTCATCCATACTTTCGAAAGAAAATGGATGGGAAAACACTGAACTAAATAAAATACTTAAACATCTTTTAGCTTTATCATCTAACAACTTGAAACTGCTTTGAATTTATAAATATATCTCATCCAATTCAGTGGTTTATCTGATGGTTAAGTATCATCTTACATAAAAGGAAAGAATGTATTAGCATTTATTTCTATTTTACTTATTATAAAAAACTTTTATTTCTGTGGTTAAATGTCAATTTCAACTTACTATTGACTTTACCTGTCTCATAAACAACTAACTTCTCTCAAGACAACAGACTTATTTCATGAAAAAGTTAATTATTAGCTCATTAAATCTATTAGGTATTCATGTGCGTAACAAATCATCTATAAAAACTTCATAACATTATCATCCGTAAAACCGGCAACACTTTTTCGGGCTGTTAAATTCAACACTAATCGCCTAGATTAACTGGTTTCATGCGCATTCGGTTATGCTAATACTAATGAATAAGGAAGTTTAATCGCATCTAAAATTCAAATTCCTGACGAAACAGCCTTTTTTCAGATTAGAGAAAGATGCTGTATTTTTTAATATGGAGGAGAGAAAAAAATGGTTTGCTTCTACATTATAGATTAATTTTATATATGAAGCTAAAAAAGTAAATAAATTTTTTAAAACGTAAAAGATTGATAAATAAATTTATATTATTTTCGTTTATAATTATATACATAAAAAGAACAGTAAATGCTATAGAATGAGGCAAAGTATTAAGGCAATAAATATCTTAAATAAAACTAAAATTAATTCGAAATCAATTTTGTTTTGAACTAGAATTGAATCCGCAAAAATATCTACAGCACTAGTCGTTTATTTTTTTCTCTCTCTCGTAAAATCAATAATGCGAGTTCAAAAAAAAAAAAAAAAATTATAACTTCTTGGGAATTTTTAAAGTTATTTTTGAGAAAAACTAATGGAAATGAAAACGTATGGGAAAGAAGCTCACGTTTTAGTACAAAAAATTTTATCAAAATATAGACAAATAGTGTACAGCTGTTGTTGCATTTTTAACTAAACTTTGAAATGTCCGTTATGAAACAACACTTAGTTTCTTTCTATTTTAAATAAAATAACTAACGCTATCACCGCCGCTGACGATGAATTTCATGTGACTTAGGGCATTCTTCGCTATTATTAAGAAAACTACGGCACACAAAATTATGAAAATTTGTAGTGTTGTAGAAAAATATTTGATAAATACGATGGTGCAGACAGTTTTTAAACCAAAAAATAATTTTGGAACATATTTAATGTTAAAGTTGGCCAAAATCGTTCCATTGAAAAAGTTTTATAGGAGCAAAAACTACACATAGGAATTTAAATGTTTTTGCGTCATTTTATACACTAGGAATTCTCGGTGTGCATTTTTTTTTTTTTTTTTTTTTTTTTTTTTTTTTTTTTGACTTATTTTTTGAAATTTTTTTTCAATTTTAAATTCTAATTTTCAGCATTGGGAAGGACATTTTTTATATATTTTAGAAAAGATTATTATGTTAATTTGTTGCTAAACAATAGTAGAATTATATTTCTTTTAAATTAAAAAATTATTTATGCACAACAATCACATAAAAAAACCCTTTGAAATACGAATAAAATAATTACAAGTTAAAAGCGGTAAATATTTAAAATTACGTCAAAAATCTATGTAAGCTAAATATTAAAAACGAGAGAAAAAAATTGAATACATCATTAGAATGACTTTGAATATTTATGTATGAAATTCAATAACTACCGCAAAAGAAAAAAATACATCATATTTAAAATTACCAAACAGTTAAATATTGCAAGCATTTTAAATATATATTTACGTGAAATATTTAATATATCTAAATGATCTTTTATTCTATTATTTCCAATTCTAGGGCAATGAAAACAGAAAATAACTTTTTTTTAACAAAAATAATATTTTCACGTAAATGTAAAAAAAGAGAAAGATAAATTTTAAATAATGAATAAATTCATCAATGTGCGATGAAAGCAACAGGTAAAAAAAGTTACGTTAGATTTTAAATGACCAAATAATAATGCAAAACAGTTAAAATTAAAAAACATATATTTATACAAGACGTTTACTTCATATTTTGATATGATCGTTCTAACTATTGTTGTTATTTCTAAGACGCCACAATAATATTTCTTTCAAACAACAAAAGTATTTCCCCATAAATATTTAAAGTGAAAATTACATCAGATTTAACCCGCGAGGACGCGCGCCGGGCCTTTTAGATCCGGAGTGCGTACGGTTTGCAATTGTAACCACTGATTTTTTTAAAGTAATCTTCAACTTATTTTATCGCTGAATTTTGTAAGGATTTTGTTGTTAAACAGAATGACGGTTATAATTTGATTTTATTGGTGACAAAGTCAAAACCATTTATACCCTGGGTAAGCGGGCGTTCTCCCGTGTTAAACAAAAATGCCTTACTTAAAAAATTTTCTTATACCGGGGTTCAAAAAATACCAGAAGGAAACAACTCTGTATATTTCACTCTTTAACTGATCTTGTTTAATCAAACAGCCAATAGATTTTTAACAGCAGCTGATTACACATTTAAATTCCCCAATCAAAGGAAAATGAATAGAAACCCGTTTACAGAAAAATCGCTACTTTATATATATATGTGTGTGTGTGTGTGTGCGTGTACATCAGTTTAATGTTTTGCAGTCTTTTAAAAGCCTATCAATTAGAGTGTTTTTTGATTTCGTGATGTCTCAATGGGGGTTGACGGGTGGAGATCGTAGGATTTAGAGCCCCCTAGTTTATATAAAGGTGCATAAACACGTGCTGCTTTCAGAAATGGGTATGTGAGAAAATTTTGAGACAATTATGCTGTCCGGGAAATTGCGAGCAAGAAGATTCAATCACAAGTCGTCACATCGGTATGTTGTTGATAAAACGGTAGCGATTATATGAAAGAATAAAGAAATGGTATTTTTGTATTAATAAATTAAGGGTATTCTACATCGTGCATGGAATTTATTATTTTGTGACTGTTACTCTGGTGAATAAGTTCCCATAAGAAAAAAAAAAACATTTAGTTTAAATTAGAATGTTAACTGGCGTTTCAAAATGTAACTGGCGAAATGTATTACGTATATTTTTTATATAACACCAAAAATTCTTTCTCATGTGACAAAGGAAATGGGTAATTCCATGAACACATGTCGTGTAAGTCACATACTACGATTTTGGATACAAGTATTTTAGAAAGGAAAAATGTGACTTATTTTATCAGAGATATTTCAGTAATTGAAAAAGGCTATGCAAACCTTTCAAAAATAACGGTGGTCAACAATTTAGCAGTTACTAGAAATGTGACTTACACGACAAATGCTCATGGAAATACCCAAATACCGTAATTTTGGGTGTATAAGCCGCAGACCAAACAATTCTTTTTCGACCCAGAATTTTTTAAGAAACAAATGTAACTAGTCAGATCGCCGTAAATATTTGTCTTCAATCACTAAATAAGATTTCTGGGTTCAAAAAGAATTGTTTGATCCGCGGCTTATACACCCGAAATTACGGTATATTTGACATGTATTTAGATTTTTTTTCTAGCAGGAGAAGTTGTGAGTTTTTGTATCACAAGATTAAAATGTTTGTGAAATATACAAGCATTACATAAATGCAATGTACCGCATGCAATACATGCAGGATTGTTTTGAAAAGCACTTATAATGTAGAGAAAGTTCGTATATTATGGAATGCTCGAAAATATTTCAATATCTG
The DNA here is from genome assembly GCA_964019185.1 of Maratus speculifer. Classification (NCBI taxonomy): domain Eukaryota; kingdom Metazoa; phylum Arthropoda; class Arachnida; order Araneae; family Salticidae; genus Maratus; species Maratus speculifer. Next base: position 272,484,867 of record OZ025294.1, read on the forward strand.
GCGCATCCGGTGTTGCAACCAAGAGTAAATCTGTGGCATACGACTTCCTAGTACTTTCATGAGGCACTGTATTCAGTTCTGTCTGAATAACTGATGTTGGAACGACACGATGAAATAAAGTGTTATTCTCAATTTTGCAGTTTTTTGCCAAAGAATTTCATAAAATTCACGCTAATTGTAAAATCTCTTTTCAGTGATGTTACTCAAGATAAGTATAAACAATTACATTTATTGCAATACTAATCAGTTTTTATCTATATTAATTTGTTGACTAGAGGTTATGTTTTTCGAGATGTTGTATTGGGCAGTATGGAATATCACTTGCACAAATGTTTCAATACGAATCTAAAAATAAAAAATAAAAAAACAATTTTTCAAAGAATTTCAGGATTTAAAGATGATTTACTGAGGTTTACAAATAAAATAACTTTCGTTATTCTTTTAAAATGCTGTTTTTCTTGCAACTTTTATTTCTATATGATACTATTAATATTAACCGATTGTTTAAACTTGTAATTACCATTACAACAAAAATGTAACCTTTTTTCTGAGCGACAGATATTTATTTTTTTCTTGGACTTCAAACAGATGAAATATGTATTAAGGAAAAGTTAAGTTTGCTTCTTTACTAATTTTTAATGCATCTCAAGTTTTTTTAGGTTTGACTTACAAAGAAAAATACATAGTATTGAATAATAATCGAACTTCTTCTATATATAACATTTATATATACATTATTTATATTATATTAAATTTATTGGAATTTCATTGCTAAATGCATACACATTACTTCCAATAACTATTGACAAATAAGAGCACTAAAGGTTTGATTCTAAAGTGCATACCTAGATGGCAACATCAAAAAGTCTTCTGTAAAACCTTTCGGAGCATTAATATGACGTAAGATCTTATTAAAATTACATCAGGAATTTCATCATCCTTTTAATGCAGATTTAGTGAAAAAAAATTAAAGAAAAATAAAAAAGAACTGCAGTAAGTTTATGATTATGCTGAAGATAAGAGCGAAAGTGGTAGCTTTGTTCGCTCTGTGATATAACGTTATTTAAAATTTATAACTTTGTTAAACTTTTATTATTTAATATTGAGACCAGATATTATTTTAAATGTATATTGTTAATGTTCATGTAATCCAAAATATGATTAATATTAATGTGAAATACATGAAATATCTTCTCAATATAGTAATTAAAGGATTCAAGTATTAGCTCTCAGCATTTTAGATTATACATGGGGGTCATTTAAAAACTTCCCCGATATATGAACCTCTAACGGCATAACTGCGGAGCCAATTTATAAGAAATTTTAGGTATACTCATTTGAAGTTATACGCTCGAAATCGTGATGATTTAAAACAATAGAGCACTCACGGTTACGGTTACAGTGGAAGAATTTCGAAATTTTTGAATGGAAACACACATTTTATTTTCGTGTGCAAATTCATCAGTGCATTGAAGGACCATAAATGGCGTTGGAAGTATACACGTAGAACGAAAACTGTCGGCTTAAATCACTTACATATAAGACCATTGCGAGGAACGAAGGAGTGTTCACAAGACATGCTTTTCAACAGCCGATTTTTATGCACTTGTGAACTGAGTAATGTTGTACGATTTGTTTTAAAAAGTGTTTTTGGAGCTGTGTTTCTGCGCACATAGTGAAAATGAAAATGGAATCATTTGTTTACGGTGCTGAATGTTACGGTGGATAGGAACTAATTTGGTTAGAGCACCACGATATTACACCGGCAATTTTAGTCATATATGTATTGTTCTTACGTCATATATGGTTTTTCTATACACTGACAAATTTACGTATAAAAAAATGGGTGTTGACATTCGAAAATTTCGAATTTTTTTCACCGTGGGAGCTTTGTTGCTTTAAAACCTAACGATCTCAAGCGCATAGCTTCAAATAATTAAATCTGACATTTTCTTTCGATTGGTTGAGTGGTTAGGTCTCTAAGGGTACGCATATCGCAGAAGATGTATTTGAATGTACGCGTAACATTCCTTCAAAATAAATATAGTAATGTTTCACTGTTAACAAGTTGTGCATCTCCGAACAAAATTGGATAAAGTTGGTTTGTATAAATGAATATTATAGCTGCTGTTTCTTCTAATGTAGGACCATAATTTTATAAAATATTTTAAAACTGTTACAATATTAAATATATTTTATAAAGAATTCGTACACTTTTCACGACCTTCAAAATCACATTATATATATACAACAGGGGAGACCGGGGCACATTTTCCATGGGGGTAGGTTTTCCAACTCGCTTTGTTTCTTAAATGATCCGCTAGATGATGCTAGTGATGCTTGAGTTCGTAGAATGTGAACAGATGTATATCATGAATTCATTTTTCAAGGAAAAGCCGCAAGGAAAATGGACTAGGCATTGTGAAAATGGTACAGCAAGTGAAATCGAATTTATCTTCACAAACAAAAAAATTCTTATTCAGGATTGCAGCGTTCTCAGTAACTTCGATACAGGAAGCAATCACAGGTTGGTTTGATGCAAGCTGCTATTAAATAATTAAGTGAAAAGAATGAAGCATTTGCAACATAAAAAAAAATTAACCGATATTATAAATCTCCAGAAACATAAGAAATAATTTCATTTGGAATTTAGAATCCGTTTCTCTGTACATTGATCAACTTAAAAAGAAGAGCGAGATATTACATTAGTGAACAAGAAACTAATCAATACTCTAGAAGAAATTGCAAAGAACAAAGTCGGTGATACACAGGTAAAACAGATAAAGAAAATAACAAAGAAATAGAATATTGATGAAAAAATGCAAACAATTTAAAATGAAGAAAAATGATCCTAAATTAAGAGTTATTTATGCTGAATTATGCAAACGTTAAGAAAATATGTTACAAAAAATATCAGAAAATTTAATTGTTATCTTGTTAAGAAAGTTCTAGGGGATAATAAAATTTTAAAATCAACTATGCGCAAGCTATGTGTTGGAAGAAAATGTATTTTTGCACTGATGAGAGCAAATGGAATAATCACAAAAATCAGTAATTAAGTAATACACATTGTTGAAAAATCCTACAAAAATCCTACAATGTTCTATATAAAAATGAAAATGAAAGGGAAATAAATTTACTCATTCAACGAGATAATCCCAGTAATGACAGATGAAGTTTTACAAACCATTAGATTTATGAAAAAGGGTTAATTTCCTGGTGAAAGTGGAATTACAATTAATCTCAACAAACAAGCAGGAGAAGAATTTGCAAAAAGGCTATCCTTACTGTTTACCAAATGTCTCGAGAGGTCGAATAATGCTGTGATGGTAGCTACTTTATAAGAAAGGGAAAAAGGAAAACGTTAAAATTTTCTGTCCGATCAGCTTACTATTTGCGATTTATAAAATTTTCCAGAAATATTTAACAACAAGACTTGAACATCTCTGGACTCAGTTCAATGGAAAAAACAAGCAGGATTCCAAAGTGTATTCAGCACAATAGATCATATCCAAACAGTAAACGAACTCATAGAAAAAAAAAAGAATATAATTTACCTCCCTGTCTTGCTTTTATTGATTATAAAAAAGTATTTGATTCTGTCTACGCATCAGCAGTAATAGAATCTCTGGGGGACGCTGATATAGAAAACCTTACATCAATATCATAAAAAAGATTTACAAGAAAGCAACAATAACAATCCAGTTGGATATAGGAAAAGTCAAGATCAAGCTTCGAAGAGAGGTAAGACAAGGAAACACAATTTCACCAAAGCTTTTTACTGCTGTCTTAGAAAATATTTTCAAGAATCTAGATTGGAAAATCAAAGGGATTAAAATAAATGGGAAATATTTAAGTCATCTCCGGTTCGCTGAAACATTTTAATTTCTAGTAAAAGTCCCAAAAATTGGAAAATATGCTAAAATAATTAGCAGAAGCTACCATTAATATGGAATCAAAAATAAATTTAGAAAATACGAATTCGATGTTTAATTCATTTACATCAAAAAAGAAATTGTCTACAAAAACAATAAGATGAAAGAAGTGCAAAATTATGTGTACATTGGACAGGAATATAATCGCATAATAGTATTACAAATGAAATTAACAGAAAATTTTGAAGCTCCTTGTTAGAAAATAATGGTGTTTAACCAATGGGTTTTGCTTACACCAACTGAAGGAACAGAAACTTGGACACTAACAAACCGGATGGTGCAAAGATTATAAACAACACAGATAAATATGGAAAGATGTATTCTAGGCATAGCTAGAAAAGACAGGAAGAGGGTAACCTAGATAAGAAAAGAAACGAAAGTTTTTGTTATCACTGAAGGAATTAAGCAAATAAAATGGAAATGGACTGAGCACATTGCAAGAGGACAAGACAATAGGTTAAACACAGACACCCAACAGTGACAGTCCAGAAATGTAAAACTACCAAGAAGACAGCCCCAAGTAAGGTGGAATGATGAAATCAGAAAAGTAGCTGATGTAAATTGGATGACTAAAGCACTAGAAAAAAAACATTGAAAAATCTGGAGGAGACCTATATCCAACAGTGAACTGAAAACAGTTGATTATGTTGATTAGGATGCATATATATTTATATATATACGTCATAATATGTTATAACTCACCCTACCTCCATATCCCCGAACTTTTATTTTAAAGAGTACTTGTTGGAAATAAATGTGTTTTCTCTTTCTCTTTTTCTATATTTAAAATTAAAAAATAAAAAACAGTTATGTAGATTTTTTAGATTTCATTAATGTATAATAAACTCCCAGACAGTTGATTTCGAATTAAAAACGTAATGATATTGAATGCCTAAGAGGGACTGCTCAGACAAGAAAGCCTTGTCTGTAGCGCATAGTATCCCTCCCGGTCGCCTTTATTAAGGTCTAAAAAAAAAAGGTTACATTATTTTTTAGTTACAATAAAATACAGATATAATTTACATGGTAAATCTCATCCGCTGGAGCACAGACTGCCCCCTCGCGACAGAGAGCGACAGAGAAAAAGATGGAATTATGGTGCACTATCCGCTGGGGCCCGTGTCCCTTCTTGACAAAAAACTGTGAGGTGGGATGGAGAACTCTCGATCTGCTGCTATACTACAGAAAGACAGACCGCTATGTGGTTAGAATGGAAATGAACATTAAGTAATTATAAATGTTTCTTAATTTGGCAAGCAACGCTGGCCGAGATAACACCCCTTGTAGCCAAGATTTAGGGGGAGAAGGGTGATATCTGAGATGCCAAGCTTTAGTCAGAGTACAGTGATAGTAGGTATGATCTGGGGATCCCACTTCGCCACATTCACAGAGTTGTGAAGAGGCGCAATGGAATTTCTTTAAATATTGTTTAAAGAGTCCATGACCAGTGAGGAAGGCTGTGGTGGGTGGAGAAAGGAAATAAAGCTCTCTAGATACTTTTGGGATGAGGTTGTAGGTATGGCGTCCCTTGTCTGACTCGTGCCATCTAGTCTGCCAGGCGGGTAAGATTCTTCCTTTTAGGACTCATTTGACATGGGAGAAATGCACTGGGAGTTCAATTTCTATTGTTGGATTTTCTGTCGCTGCCTTGGCCAAAGCATCAGCCCGTTCATTGCCCTCAATGCCAATGTGAGCCGAGACGTGACCAAGGGAAGTTTTATTGACTAAGATCAATAATTGTTATGATATTTACCAAATTAATAATGAATTAAAATTGAAACAATTTATTTAATTCTAAATATCATCAGTATTATTCAATATATGGCAGCACTATCATATTGATTCTTCTCTTTTTTATTAAAAATATCTAAAGTTGGTAGTTTTTACAGTTTTGTAAATTGTTTCATTTCCATTTTATTAGCTATATTTTTTTAATCCTACTATTTAATAAATCATACATAGGGTCCATCAATTTGCTTTTACACTGATTTATCGTGTGATGTATTATTAATCAATTAATCGTGCATGGCTTGGAGAATTTAAATTAATTTTTCAACAAAGGATAGTAGCATTGAAGTAGCATTTAATACTCTTTTTTTTTTCTTAAAAATATCTACTGTTGCCATTTTATATAATTTCTCATTATCGTCTGTACATTTTTTCAATCCATTTTATTAAATTACCTTGAGTTTCCACTAATTAACATAAAATATAATTTATTATGTTTTATCTTATTAATATAATGTACTTAATAATAATCATATTTAATTACTTTTAACAATACTTTTCCATCATATACTGTCTCCTAACCACCTGATATATTGTCAACTGCAACTGTAATATAACATATGCATGAGTTTGGAGATTTCGATCATGTTTGCAGCTTTATAAATTATGACTTTTTTTTTCCTCTTCAATTTTTTATTTACATAGTGAGTTTTTTACGCATATATTTCGTTCTTTGATTCAATTTATATATGGATTACATGTCTAAATTTTTTGACTTATGTATGTTTTTTGGTTACGATTAATCGGGCAATGATAGAAATTCGCATTAGGACAAGTCTCCTATTTTCTACCTCGGAAATTAACCGTATATTATTTGTAATTCACGTAATATTGCCCTTGATATCGAGTTACATACCACAAATTCCATTTTTATTTATCATTGTTCTACTTTTGTGCATTTCATTTGTTTATTTCGTTGGGTTTGAGTATATTCCATTAAGTGATCCTACATTGCATAAAAGGAATCTGATTTGCTGTATATGATTTCAGAATTGATCTTTTGCCACAGGTATGATACGCAATTGTGAATTGTATTCGCTATGGATGTCTATTTGTAGTATTATATAATGGTTATATATATGTATATCTGTTGCGGCCAAAACCCGAAATCGGCCAATTCTAGAACTGGCCGGCCAATTCGCGAACTGGCCAAATGCAATTGACCAATTCTCGAGCTGGCCAGATGCGATTGGCCAATTCGCGAAATAGATATAGGTACTCGGCTTAATCCTTTCTAACTTAGTTGAAAGTGTCTATTAATTCAAATAATCTAGCCGTCAGCCTGACCGTTGCTCTTACTCGAGTAAAGGTTCCGGTTAACTTGTAATTGTCATGTTATTTGGTTTATCAATTAATTTCGATATTGAAAGGGAATTGTGTACTATTTTTTGTTAATTTAGTTGGGAACACAAAAATATTTCGTTTCAATATAATCAATGGGAATCTTTTTACTGTGCATTTTAAGGTTACATTATCTTAATTACAAAAAAAAAAAAAAAAAAAAAAAAAAATTGGTGCCTATGCATCGTATTTCGGGTGTTGGCCATGGCTTCCCGGCCAGTTCGCGAATTGGCCGGCAAAAACCCGATATACGCTATTCATTTCATGTATTTCGGGTTTTGGCCAAGAAGCTTGGCCAGTTCGGGTATTGATCGGCCAGTTCTAGAATTGGCGAGGCTCCGGGTATTGGCCACAACATATATATGTTACGGCCAATCGCATCTGGCCAGTTCGCGAATTGGCCAATTGCATCTGGCCAGTTCGCGAATTGACCGGCCAATTCTAGAATTGGCCAGTCATTTTTTTAACGTTGCTGGCCAATTCGGGAATTGGCCGGCCAGTTCTAGAATTGGCCAATTTCGGGTTTTGGCCGCAACATATACATATATAACTCTTGTATACCTGCTGCTAGGTCATTTCGTCTAATTTTAAATATTTAAGCAATTGTTAAACAGTTTATTCAGCTTGAAAATTATGCTGAAAATCAAAATATGTTACATAAAATCAGAAATGACTTTTTCAGCCATGAAGTGCATTATAATTGAATATGTAAAGCAGGTAAACGAAGATTAATACCATGAAAGAAGTTCTATAACTGAAAACAAGGTGTGCTGAAAAATTGTCTCACAAATAATCCTGCGCTAATTATTCCATGTTTATTGTTTTGTCGTGTAATTTTTGTAAATAGTAACAATTTTATCCTTATAAATTAATTAAAATGTAAGTCATTTAAAAGTGGCTTCAACTACTTGCGTACTACTTAGTTCTTCTGTGTTTATTATTATGTCATGTAATTTTTGTAAATAGTAACAATTTTATTCTTATAAATTATTTTAAAAATAAGTCATTTAAAAGTAGCTGAATATGCATTACTTGCGTAAAATTTCTTATGAAATGAACTTTGCAAACTTAAATTCAAATTAATGACATTCGTATAACTTAAATTTTATTGCACCCTGCTGTTGAGTGATGTATAAATTTTAAATATTTCTGCACATGTTTAAAAGCTCCTGCATACAAAAGGCACATTTTCTATACTGTCTAAGGAAGTCACAAACTCAAAAAATTTTCACTTCCGTCTCATGATAATAGTACCTGAAGCGATGACTACTTTAGAAGGTGAGAGAAGAGAAGACAATAGTTTCTTTCAAGTTAGCAATCGTGACTGAAGGACAAAGATAGAGATTACAAACTGAAAATGACAGTTATCTAGTAAAGAGAGAGTGACCATGACTATGACCTTAGCACTTTGTTTTGTGTCTGGAATAATGAATAAATATTATGAAATCTATGACACGAAAAGGGTTAAAAAATACAATATCTTTAAAATTATTTAGATAATAGAATGCAACTCGCTGTGGAAACCTTCGTTTAGCACGTGGCATTTCATAGCTGCGCTTCTTCTTTCCAAAAATATCAGGAAAATCAACATTTAATGGTTACGTAAAGAATGTTCGTAAAGAATGTATAGTGAATATTAAGAATATTATACTGTTTAGTATTTGTCACGATAAACATACAATTTTATAATATATTATGTTTTTAGTTTGTTATCGCGTAATTCCTTTACTGGAGCGCACCGTTTGGAAAGCGAAGGAAAATTCTTATGCATGCATTCCAATATTCCAATGCTTGATCAATCAAATTTTGCAGTGGCTCGATAAATTACAATGAAATTTGCCAGAGACGGCGATAATATCATGATCCGATTTTTGAAATTTTATCTACGATTTGAGTAATTAAAGCTCAAATTTCTAATGTATACACTATGGTCGATTTTGTATCTCTGGTTTATGCCATAAATATAAATCGATCACCAGGTTTTTTTTTTTTTTTTTCAGAAAATTGATTTTGACAAGAATAATCATTTTGTAGATAAAAATTTAAAATTTCATTTATTTATTTTTATTTAATTAAAGAATTTTAACCCTTCAGACTCCGGTGCCTTTTACACAAATTTTATTCGATTAGCACCACTTTTTATAAAGAACTTTCCTTGAAGTAGACAATTTCAAAAATTCCCTGATTAAATAATTAAAATTTTATTTTCCTTTTTTATTGGTGCGAAAAACAAATTTTGGAAGGAAAGATGATGTCTCCGCAGAAGAGACAACGGAGTGCCAAGGGTTAATATTTGTTTTTTGATAGATTACACTGTTTAAATTAGTAACACATCAAAAAATACTTCTCAAATCACAATATTGTTTTGTGTTTTCTCAATATAAAAAACAGTGTGCTTCATAACTATAAATAAATTTTACAATTAATTAATTATTTTATAAGAAACAAACATGGTCAAAAAGTCCTTCAGGCCAGAACCGGGAGGAAGAGGTAGATTTCTCATTCATTACCTTTCTTTCAAAAAATTCAAGTTACATTATTTAATCATACAAGGCTCAAATTAGTGGAACATGATAAAAGAAGATTCAGTACTTGTATTTGTCAATACTGAATATGAATGGAAATTTCAAGAAATTAATCAACTTTATACAAACTGGTTTTATTTAAAAAGATTTATATTTAATCGCCAAATTCGGCGATATAATGAAGTGTCTGCCATTTTAAAACAACATGTTCGGTGAAATTAACCAATGAGCTTGTTCAAGATATTAGTAAATCCTGCGCACGTACTCATTCATATCGAAATCGGTTGATCAATTGATATATACCAGTGCTGTCGTAGAAAAATAGATTTTTCAAAATGTAACCTACATTAGAAATTCTAATTGTTATATATAATCCAGTTTTTAAGATAAAGATAAAACAAAAAATGCTCCGTAATCCTTGTATTAAGATCAAACGCTTAAAAAAACCTTTTTTCTATTTCTATGTTGTATTTTTTTTTTTTTTTTTTTTTTGTACATATTATAAATGTATTTTTTTTTTTTTTTTTTTTTTTTTTTTTTTTTTTACGATTTCAAATAGCCGCCATGTTGATACAAGATGGTGAATGAAGTTGACCAACGAACTCGGTCAAGACATTTGTTTGTTCTATGTACACACGAAGTTATATTCGGATCGGCTCATAAATGTGCATATTATCGCTTTACAAAAATCAGATCATTTCAAAATGTCAGCCATACTAGAAATTCAAAGTGCTACAATTCAGCCATTGTTTAAGATATAGTCAAAACAAAAAATGCCCCGAACTCTTTGTATCAATGTCAAACACATAAGAAAAAATCTTTTTCAATTTCCAAATATTTGTACCTCATTTTAAATTTTTTAAAAAAATCAAATGACCTCCTTTTGAAACAAGGTGGCGAATGGAGTTGATCAACGAGCTCGGTCCAGACATTTGTATGTTTGTACAATGTATACACTAAGTTACATCCAAATCAGTTCATCAATACGCGTGTTATCACGTGACAAAAATCATAACATTTCAAAATGTCAACCATACTAGAAATTCAAAGTGCTATAACTCAACCATTTTTTAAGATGCAAATGACACAAAAAATACAATGGAGTCTTTACATCAAGCTAAAAGACATAAAAGAAAAATAATTTTTTTATTCTAATTTTTGTGTAACTAAATTCAAATTCTATATTAAAAAAATTAAATGGCTACCGTTTTGAAACAAGATGGAATATGAAACTGCCCAACGAACTCGGTTTAGATGTCGGTATATACTATGTACACACCAAATTACATTCAAATCGGTTTATAAATATGTGTGTTTTTACGTGACAAAAATCAGTTTTAAATAGTTAGCAACACATGAAATTCAAAGTGCTATAACTCAACCATTTTTAAAGATATAGACAAGAATAAAAAAAAAAAAAAAAGGTTTTGGAATTTTCGTCTCAAAGTGAAACACATAGAAAAAAAATATTTTTCAATTTCAATTTTTTTTCTACTTAATTTTAAATTTTAATTTTTTTTAAAGTTTAAATTGCCGCCACTTCGAAACAAGAGGGTGGATGATGTTGGCCAACGAACTCGGTTGAGACATTAATATGTACTATATTCACACCAAGTTTCATTCAAATCGGCTCATAAATACGATCGTTACAGCATGACAAATATCAGATATATATGTATATATATATATAAAACCATTAATCATATTACAATATATGAACCATTGAATTTAATAACTTATAGCACATTGAACATGGAAGGAAAAATAAATATTAAAAAATTAAAATGAATACAAATGGAATTTGTAGAACCGCAGCAGAATCTTCAGGTCCCAAATATTTTGAAACTACAAATGAAGTGTGTGGTTTCATCTTCGTATTTGCCAAGAAAAAGCAAAACAATATGAATTTGGGACTACCATCACACACAAAACCAAAACCAAATAAAGAAAAAACATCAAAAACAAGACACATCAAAACTATCAAATTGGACAGCAAAATGAAAAGGGAAAAGAAATAATTATTTTCATGATGATTGTAAATAAATGATGATTGTAAATAAATTAAAAACGGAGTAATGTGATAACAGAAAAAACAAACCATACACCATATTTTAATCCTATTAAGATTTAAAACAAAATCATTTAATTTGACTATGCTAAGCTAAACTCAATATCTTATTATAAGATGATTTAAGATTTAAAAACAGATAATTATTATATTTACCCTATACATTTAAAATTGTATTATAGATCTCTAATTTATTAAAAGTTATGTACAATTTGATCATGTAAATTAATTAAATTATATTAATATATATATATATATATATATATATATATATATAAATTGTGTTACAATATATGAACCATTGAATTTAACAGAAAATTACCACATTGAACATGGGGGGGGGGAATACATAAATAAATAAAATGAATACAAATGGAATTTGCAGAATCAAAACAGAATTGTGAAGCCGAAAATACTTTGACACTACAAATGAAGTGTGTGGTTTCATCTTCGTAGTAGCCGTGAAAAAGCAAAATAATACGAATTTGGGGCTACCAACACACATTAAATAAAAATTAAATGGAAAAAAAAAAAGAACATCAATAACGAAACACAACAAAATGACTAAATTGGATAGAAAAATAAAAAGAGAAAAATAATAATAAATTAAAAATGTATTTGCAATGCGTTAACAGAAAAAATATACCATACATTAATATGTAAACAAAATCATTTAATTTGACTATGCTAACCTAAACCGAATATCTTAATATGAAATGAAATAAGAAATAAATAAATATATAATACTGCCCTTCAGATAAACACGGAGGTATGCGCCGGCGCCACTATTTTAAAAAATATGTTTTACTCAAGAAGTACAAAAGTTTAAAAAAAATTAAACCAACGCCAGTTATTGGAGAATATTAATTCACATTATATATATACATATATATTTACAAATTTTATCATACAAAAATAAACAATCATACTTTTAAAATATATATATTAATGTAGTAATTTTATACTTACACCAACCGAAAATTAAATATAATGCTGAAAGTATGTACGTTTAACAAAAATAAATAAAATAAAAATCGTTAAAATAGAAGATGAGCTTTTGAGTTATGTGTTGTTAATACTATTTTGCTGGCATTTTGTTAAAATATTCGTAATTATTTCCCTATTTGTATTTGCAGAAAAGCGCTGTTATCAATGCATTGATCAATTCCTGTCATTTTCACTCTAACAGGATGAGCAGAATGCCAAATTAAGAAATTGGTTCCATACATACTACTTACATACCGATTTGTTTCCTATTTCTAAATATTCTGTTATTTTGGTTTACTGCGCATCTTTCTCGCCCATTTTCATACATTACTATTCTTCGACCCCCACCCCCTCTTCTCAACCCCTTACAATATTGTTATCTGTATCTAATTAAAAAATATATTATTATTATTATTATTATACGCTTGCAATGATCTAGAGATATAATTACGTATTTTTTGTTCGCATACTTTACTAATTTAAGTAAAGCGAAGAAATTTATAAAATAGAACTGTTACATAAGAAATAAGTTTGTACAAATTCCCGTTTCAAACAAATACTTAGTATAATTATAGCGCTTTGTTACATAATTAATTGAACAGTAATAATGTCTACACTTCCTTCTTACATGGTGTTAAACAGAACTTCTTGTGAAAAAAACAGATGGACAACATTTTTCTACATTTTTTACCGGGAAAAATAACAAGTATCAATTCGAATCTGGTTTCTTTCACAACGAATTATATAGACTAATGGCGAACGTTGTGTTATTCCATATTAAATATATATAATGATTTTAATCAGATAGTATTTTCGTAAAATAAGTAAATAAATAAATAAAAATGAAAAGTAAATTTTGGTCAAAGAGTTCGTTTGATAAGCGCGGTACGGCAAAATAACAGAATGTTTACGAACATTAAACAAACCTATACGAAAGTGATATAAGGTACTTGTACCCAATATGGACCCAATATGGACAGTGCTCTCAATATGGAACCCCTAATATTTTTAAAAGTAATATTTTTTATAGAGAGATCGCTCTACATGTCCGTGAAGAAAAGTAGTTGAAAAGATAATTAAGCCAGCAAAGTACAAAAAAGCGCACTGTTCGCCATTTAGAAGGAAACTTGTTTCATGGTGTGCTGATAGTAATTACAGGTAAGTTTAAATTCTTATTAGATATTGTAAAATTATTTTAAATATTGAGAGTGGGGTGTTTTAGAAACCTTTTAAAACATATTTTCGATTGCTATTGCATATATTGCTTAAAAACGTTTTCTTTATTTATTTATTACAAGATTTAATAAAACTACTCCCGATTCCCAATATGGACACATTTGAAGTACAGCAGGCGAATCTTCAGATTCACAAAAATAGAAAGATAAGCAAAAGTAACTACATTATTTTATAATATTTTGTAGCAACTGAGGTGCTTTGCGTCGTTCTTCGAAGAGCCACAACCGAAAGTGACTCCCCTTTCTAAAGTGCATGTTCTGAAGATATTTACTGTGTCCTACCCTCCCCCGCAATACTTTAAGATATATTTTTTTTATCGCCTCTTCTCTAAAATTCCATAGAAGAGTGGCTCTTCCATACACCCTGTGTAGTAGGTCAATGAGGAGCCGCCTGTCCATAATAGGGACTAATGGTGCCTTATATGGACATTTGTAAACATTTTTTGTTTTTATTATTTAAATTAAACCATTATAGTTACAAGGTCGCTAATTTTAATAATGATAGTCAACAGCCCAGGAATCATGGTCCTATATTTATGGAATCCTATCATGTGTACATGGGGGTGAAAAAAATACATTTTCCTTAGGGTGTCCATATTAGGCACAGGTATCTTAGAAGGAACTATTTTCCATATTTGGCATACTGAGCATTGTGCTTGAGTGGAAATGTCAGGAATTGACCAATGCATTGATAGCAGCGTATTTCTGCAAAGACAAACAGGGAAAATGACGAATATATTAACAAGTTGCTATAGCAATATTTTTATTATAACTCAAAAAGCGCATCTTCGATTTTAACGAAATCTTTTTGTTAAAAAGACTTTGAGCATTATTGTGTAATGTTTTGGTTGGTGTAAATATAAAATTACTATTTTAATCTATATTTTTTTATATTTTTGTTTATTTTTGCATGTTGAATTTGTGTAAAAATGCGCAACAAATATATAATGTGAAATAATACATTCTTCAATAATTCGCATTGATTTCATTTGTCTAAGTTTTTGAGAAAAAAGTGCTCCTGTTCTTTTATTTCATTTAGTAATTTTGTTGTTTTTCTTTTAAAAAAAAACGTAATTTTTGAAAAAAAGAGCTTGAAAAATAGTAGCGCCGGCGCATATTTCCTCGATTATCACAAGTACAGTTCAATGTCAAGAATTAAAAACACTGTATTTTGTATTCTCATTGTAAGCCTTATTAACACAGTTGTCATTTCAAACATCGGTCGTGTTCGCTATGCTTATACGGCTGGAAACATTGTAATGAATATTTTTCTTAACATAAAGGTGGTTTTCAAAAAGCGGACAGAGGGGAAATCTTGTGTATTGAAGATCTAAAAAATAACGGAGAATGTATTGAATATATATATATAAAAAAATAATGGAATGATCTGACAAATATTTGTAGAAAAATTTACGTTTTTAACTCAGTAATGTATAAAAAAAGCAAATTTTAAAATTCTTTAATTTGTTTTAAATATTAAAATTCTCAATTTTTAAACACAAAAGGATTATTTTCTTGTCAAAATCAGTTTTTCTAAGCATTACCTATATTAGTATGCGTACATAATAAGTATATGAATAGTAGTAAAAAAATTCTTCAGAGAATTTCAAAATTTTCAAAGTCCTTAAACCCGTTTGAGACCAGCATCTGTTAAAATAATTTTTTTCGGTTGATACAACTTTTTGTCAAGCAATTTAATTTATGTTGGCAATGAAGCAAATGCCTTAACTAAATAAGGAAAATTTTACTTTTCTTTTTAGTGGCATTAAAAAACAAGCTATGGGATCACCTGTTAAAGGAGAATATATGCACTCGTGGTCCCGAAGGGGGTTAAGAACATTCGGAGAAACGAATTACCTTTTCGACTAACATACATAACTGCTAACGTGTAAGAAAACAAACAAATTTGTTATTTGAAACGTCAAAGATTCCTACATTGGTCATTTACTGAATATAATCTCGAAGAAGTCACAAAAGCCTTAGATACAAAATATCTTTTTAATTTACAAAAAATCTTGCGTGACTTTTAAAAAATACAAATTTTCGATTTTCAAACACACTAGGAGAAACTTGAGTGGTACTTTATTTTTCTGTTTTTCTAGTAACACCAACACACTCATATATATATATAAGCATTTGGGGCTCGAAGGTTCTGCTTTGGTTCTACAAATTCCATTTGTATTCATTTTAATTATTTATTTTTTCCCTCCATGTTCAATGTGGTAGTTATTAAATTCAATGTTTCATATATTGTAATACAATTAATGCATATATATATATATATATATATATATATATATATATATATATATATATATATATATAGGTTGGTTGGGTGGGTAGATGTTAGAGTACGGTGGAGCGCGGTGTTGTCTGGATAATACGCAAAGGTAATTTAATAATATATATATATATATATGAAAATGGGAAATTTAAATGTTAATTTTGTACAAAATTTCTATGGAGTTTAATTGACATCAATGTATGGATAATTGTTTAGTTATATCTATTATATTAAAATAATTTTATTCATTTACATTATTAAATTGCACTTCACTTTTAATAAATGAGTGTACTATATGACTACTATATGTATAGGATACATTAATTAATAAGCTGTTTTTTAATCTTTTATCTTCCTAAATTAAGATATTGAGTTATCCTAGCATAGTCAAAATAAATGTTATTGATTTAAATAATAATAGGGTAAACTATGGTGTATGGTTTAATTTTTCTGTTATTACATTATTCTGCTTTTAATTATTTTATTAATTTAATATTATGATGTGTACGATAATTTTATTTTTTCTCCTTTTCAATTTTATGTCCAATCGAGTAATTTGCTGTTCTTTGTTATTGATGTTATTTCTCGTCACATTTTCCATGTTTTTTTTGCGACTTTGAAGTCTACACATGGATTTAACTCTTTGTTTCTTACTTAATCTTCACACTTTTTGTAAATTTAACTTTACTATTAATTTTATTGCTACCATTATTAACCACATGCGATATCAGGGTTAAGGTCGTGCATTTGGGAATCCTTCCACTTTATAGTTTATAACTGTTTTATTTTCTCCATATCCACTATAGATTACTTGGTATTTCTTGATTTTATTTTGGGTTTATGTGTGTTGGTAGGCCCAAATTTGTATTATTTTGCTTTTTCATGGCTAATACGAAGAGAAACCACTCACTTCATTTGTAGTTCCAAAGTATTTGGGGCTTGACAATTCTGCTATGGTTCTAAAAATTTCTATTATATTCATTTTATTTATCAATTTAATTTTTCCTCATGTTCAATATGTTTTTTTTTTCTATTAAATTCAAATGTTCATATTGTTTACAATTAATGGTCTTATATATATATATATATATATATATATATGCTTTTATAAATGTAACCAAAGTAGTTCAGATATTACCATTCGATAAACCAATGAAACCAGTATTTTTACACTCATCTTATTGAAAACAGTTGAAATTTGAAGTGAGATGGAAGGCAGATTACCAAAATAATAAAAGATAAATCGATTAATGGACATTAGAAGGCTTTTTCATTAAACTACTCATCAGGGGTGCATAATTTAATGAAAAAGCAAAAGCATCCAACCAGTCTCTGTTATGGGACGTGCTAAAAGCTAAGAAATTCGTCCCACAATGCACCCGACTGGTCGGACTTTATTTACTGTTACAAATTAAGAAAAAATATATTCATTGAAGAAAATAAAAACAATATGACATATTAACAATAATATAATATTTCTTAAAAAAGTATATATATACTAAAATATTTACCATACCTATATCCTAGCAGGATGTGTAGTTCAAGTGAATCTCAGTTAAGAGTTAAAGTAGATGTAAATTACATGTGACTCTGTAACAGGCAAGGTTACAGTCACAGTTATAAGTCATATAGATAATAAAATTAAAATTGTAACAGTAATTATATTAAAAATTAGTAGATCATATATTATACTATAATATTCATATGACATTTAGAAACAAATAATTGCTACTGTTAGAGGTATTATATTTTTGACCAATTATTAATATTACTGTATTAATTATTTAACTAAAAAATGCTACTACAACTTCAAGTACACACACAAAAAAAATGTTTTAGTGCTGCCATCTATATGATATATATATTGATAAATTCTGTGAATTTCATACATACAAGTTAACCTGCCGCGCATAAGTTACGAATCTTTAGTCCAGCCTATAGTCTATATACTAGCATACAATAATACAATAAGCAGTTTTAGTATTTTAAAGTATTCATTAAGAAATCCGAAAAGCTATATTTTAAGTTAGAAAACATTGCGTACTTTTCAAACTGAAAAATGTATTTTAGTTTATTTTTAAAAAAAGTAAAATTAATTATTATATTATTGTTACTTTATCTATGCAATATTATTTTTAAAAAAAAATTGCAATACCGTTCTATGCAGGTAAGTTGCTACTCTGCTTTCTAACAATTTAAAAAATAAGTTACATTATATAGTTTTGCTCATAAAAAGAATATACACTAATATGTATTTATGAATAACTGACAATAAAATGACACTGGCGGTGTCGCAAACTTGAAATAGAGTTTTTCCCGTATATGAACATGTTTGTTTTGACAGATGTAAATAATTAATTTACCGATTAAATAATCGTGTTTAAAATTAATAGTTTGTTTTGCATATGGAGCCACATGTTTTTATAGTTAACACGGGTTTATAAGTGTTTTATTTAACTCCTTACATTAAATTAGTTCAGAAAAAATATACAGCTTTTTGTTGTTAACACGGTTTTAGAAGTGTTTTATTTAACTCCCTTGATTGAATTAGTTCAGTAAAATATATAGCTTACGCATTTTAGCTAAACCTTTGTGAGAAGTTAACGGGAGAAATTTTTTGAGGATGCTAAAATTAAATACACTTCAGGAACCTTAATGTACACATTCCCAAAAAATTATTAGACTTAAATGATTTTTATTTTATAAAATACAGTCAAATGACACAATTCTAATATGGAAGTAACGAAATCAGGGTTCGTACAGGTTCTGGAAATTCATTATCAGGAAATTATTCGGTACCAGTATTTTCTTACACAAAATCTGTGATTAAATAAGACGAAATTTCTCGCGCTTGAACTAGATTTATATTTTTAATAAAAAACATAAATAAAAAGTACTGGTATTTCATCTTGAAAATAACCGTAGCCGTACGAACCCTACAACGAGTAAGTTTTTGTTTATTGGCGCACGTTTTGATTAACAAAATAAGGAGCAACAAGAAAATTAAAAAGACTCATTGCATTATTGTCGAGCGAAAAGAAACAACGAAGTGTCATTAATGAAAGAAAAAGTATTTAAATGCAATATGTCATAAAATTTTCCAACATTTTTCTTATTAAGTAGAATATTTATTGTGCTATAATTCACCAATAAGTTTGCCGTGAAAGACCTTGAAACAGTATAAATATAGAAAATCAAAGTGACATCTTTGAAGTGCAACATCGTGCAACCATAAAGAAACCGTCATAATTCAATGCTACCCAAGTACGAATTATTATTTATAAGGACGGTTAATTCTACCATATTTGTAACTGAACTCCCACTGTGATATGTGAATTACCGTTATGGAATGTCTTATTTTAAGATCATAGTGACATCGAAATTTAATATTCCACTTTTTTAAAAATATGCACATTTGTAACTTTACTTAGATATTTTAATCCAAATGAAAGGTAGACATAACTCAAAAGCTATTCTGTGCGTGGGCTTTTAAATACAAAGCTTCTCTAAATATTAATTGCAGTGATATCAAAATTCAATTTTGATTCGTAGATTCTGATTTGTAGCTTTACTTAAGTATTTTAATCAAGTACACATAAACTCTAATGCAATTCTGTGCGTGGTCTTTTCATTACAAAGCTTCTCTAAATATTAATTGTCTTTCCCCCATTAATTTAAGATTATTTTTCAAAGGTTATGAAGTCTGTAAAGAATAATGCATATCTTCTATAAATTCGGCTTATTTTTAATATCGAGCTCTACTTATACAGTACAAGAAGCCAACGACAAATAAAAGTGAAAATGTATCAACCTCGAAAGCAATAGTCTCAAAAATCAAATGTCCTATTACCACTTTTAAATGTTCCTTTATTTTTTCTTGTAGAAGAGCAATAAAACTGTGATATACACTTTCACATTAAAGAAATCAAACAAGCATATTTAACTTAATTGAAACTATCCTGTTAGTACTTTTAAGCGCATAAATAAATTTATCTAAAAGATTGAGTCACCTTTAAAGCTGCCTTTGTGAAAAAAATGCAAAGAAGTGAATTATGAGTTTGTCTCCTAAAACTTTCTCTTCTCCGAAGTACCTTTTATGAATCGGAGTGAGACAGGCTCAGGGATTGCAGAGAGTGGCAGCATGGAATTACTTCCGATCTGATATGCCTTCGAGATAAAAATGAGAGACGAACAACTGATTTGACGGGCGCACACTGGTTCCCATTAGGATCCGGAAGTCGACGACCATAGTTTCAGTTTCCGCCCTTGGATTCTTCCATTATTTATGTAGTTTTCTACCTGAGGGCATGAACGTTTGCTAGGCATTACGCAAAGAACGATTGCGGCGCTTTCGAACACTCGACAGCAAAGGGGGTAGAAGGATTGGGGGTGGCATATCAAATGACACGGAAATATCAAGACCTGGATAGGAATTGAGTGATTTCAACTTTTTCAATGTCATTGTAAAACCTGAGTAAAAGAGATTTTAAAATATAATTACGCTGCGAAAGATCATATTCATCAAACACACGCATGCATATATACATTTAGAAATTTTACATGCTTTAGTTAATAATATAACTGATTCCCATATATGCACTTCAAAAGATCAAATATTTTTCAAACGACCAAAGAGTCGATTTGTTTTTATTCACTCATATTAAAATTTTTATTAATTCAAATATTTCGAATAAACTGTATTCAAAATGTTACACCAACAGAAAAGATTGAAAATAGAATTTCAGCCGTAGAATTGCAACAACGCAACGTGTACAATGTTCATTTTTAATATAATTTTATTTAAGTTTCTGACAATCAAAACCAGTTTATTAGGTTCGGAAGCAATCTTTGTTTATTTCAACGTCATTTACATAGCAACATTGGATAATAAAAATGTGTTTAGTCATTACAGTATTTTTTTTTTTACTATTTACCATTGCGCTGTATTACAGAGGCTCCAACTCGGTCCGCTTTTTGAACACCACTTTAATTTTAAGAAAAATATTCTTTGTAAATTTTTTAGAAACATTTCGGGAACAGCATTTTTTTTTCAATTGATAAAGAAACCTACCTAAAATAATACAAGTATTTCTTTCTAAAATTTTCCTGGTTTTCAAAAAACGAGCCAGTGGGATCCCAGTACTACAAATTAAATTTTTTATTGTAATATAAACATTTCTTTTATATTTTAGTAAACATATGCATTAAAATGCGAATCTAATGGACTCATATGGTAATTTTTGTATAGAATTGTTTAGGTAGTCAAAGAGTTAAAAGGAACTTTTTACATTATTTCAGCACGACTTTGCTATGGATGGCTCGTGAGATTAATATAAAACTTTACCTATGGTACTGAATGAACCTAAAATTGAAATAAACTAAAGTTTCGATTTCTGATCAATTTTCTTAAAACATATTATTTTATGTTTTTAATATATTTCAGAGTTTTATACTTTTTAAAAATATTTATTTTTTGTTATTGAAATAAAACAAGTATTGTTACTATACTGGATCATTGTACCGGGTGTCCCAAAAATGACTGATGGATTTTAAAATTCAATAACTTGCAAACGGTGACAGCTATTTAAAAAAATTGCAGGAGGGTTACGTATAGTATCAGGAGTTTTTTTTTACCGTAATTTTTAATTTTAGTTCGAATTTCAAACAATAGGTGGCGCTGACGGCGATTGAAGGCCAGATGATCAGTGCTGAGTGAAGCGTCGACCTGGCCTTCGATCGCCGTCAGCGCCACCTATTGTTTGAAATTCGAATTAAAATAAAAAATTACAGTAAAAAAACTCCTGACATTATACATAATCCTCCTGGAAAATTTTTTTAAATAGCTGTCACCGTTTGCAAGTTATTGAATTTTAAAATCCATCAGTCATTTTTGGGAAACCCGGTAATTGTATACATTTGTCTGAGAATTAAAAGATTTAGCTTATAGGACTGGTGTATTTGAGTGTTATTTAACTCATAAAACATCGCTATCTTTTATATTATTCTCCTTTTTATAGTTTTACTTCTTGAAATGAAACATTTAATTGAACTGTTTTCCACGATAATATTTTATGTCTAAACTTGTCATATTTATAATTGTCAAACACTAATTTATTAAATGGTGTTTTTAGTAAAAAATATCGAATTAAGCGAAATGACAATGCAGGTTTTTGAAATGCTGTGTTATGGCCGCGAGAGATACTTTCTGACTGTAGAGAAAGAAATAATTTTTTGATGGATAAATCGATAACGACAATGGGCAGTTAAGCTAAAGCTTTGTAGATTTAGTGCAGGCCGAGGGACATAGTTCTGCTTGATATGTTTTATGAATTTTAAATGTTTAATAGTTAAAAAATGATCTGATGTGTTTTTTTTCAATAGATTTTTGTTTATTTGCTAGTTTTTCTTCTTATTATTATCTATGCAATAGGAAAACAACAAAGAACACATTTGTAATGAAAAGCTCTTTATTTCAAAGCTACTCATATACACACAAAACTTTTGAGTAACAATTATTCAAATAAGCATTCTATCAATTCGATCATTATTCTATCAATTTTTTAAAATGTATTAATTTTAAATATAACTAGGTTGCGCATTCATTTTTGAAGTACTATTAATGTGTTCGATTCTGTATAATTTCAATAAAAGATTACTTAAAAATCAACACGAAAATAAATTATTTATATTATCCAGGCACTTTCGTGTATTTTTGCGTAAATCAATTCGAATTGAGTTTTTCCAAAAAAAATTTTAACTTTACATCTGTGGTCAACAAGATTCTTAACATATAAAAGAAAGCTATATAATATAATAAAAAAAATATAAGAATGAATCAGTGAAGTGAGTAAAATAAAACCACATTTTTGAGTAGTTCTAGTTCAATATGCTTTTCCTAAAAGTCATCCCTGGTTGTATTCGGATGGCTATAATTACACAATAGAGGCTATACCTATCACTTTTTTAAGTCTCTTCTAAAATTCAAGGGAGCTACTTTCTGACATCGTTCTGAATTCATTTTTGTTTAGATACAGATGAAAATTTCATGTGTTTTTACTCAGAAACTATGTAATCGACTATCATTTTCTATTTATTTACAAAGACAGAAGATCTTTCAGGAAATAATGTGAAAGAGGACTGTTTGAACCGAATTTTCATACGCAACAACACGGAAGTGGAGAAGAAGAAAACAGTAAGTCAAATGATAACATACACTTATAATTCAATAGGTAATTTATTTATCAAGAAATGTAAAACGTCATTCAATTGAAAATCACTTCAATAGTCAAGTCTGTCGATTTTATATAAGGTACCCTGGGGTAATAACGCCAGGCGGGGTAAAAACGCCAAGTGCTTATATTTTGCATAATTATGAAATAATCAGGTAAATGACACCCATGTGCTCTGCGCAAAAGGGTTTTGAGTCATATAAATCGCAAAAAACAGCTTCAAGTTAATTTGTTTCATTTTTAGGTCTTATTGTTTTTACAAACAACTAAAATTAACGCTTGATCTAAAATTTGCGACATACGTTTTGTGATGTGAAGACTATCTTTTTATCCGGAAATGCTTTGTTAATTACATAAATTTGTAGTGCATTTCATGTACTTTTAAAATGTTGTTGAAGATTTTGGATATCTTCTCGAGATAATTTGTAATTTAAAATGTACTGCGCAATAACTATATCGGGGTAATAACGCCAATCCTTGACATTAATACCCCGGTTGATTCCTACAGTGGCCGAGCTACAGCCTAAATACTGATTAAAATATACACAGTTAAAACTGTGCAATGTTTCTCATATTTCTATTTAAGCGGTCCTTTTTAAGCAAAAAGAAGCTCACGGTCTGATATTCTTTTGCCTCATCCCCCCCCTCCCACACCACACCTTTATTTTTCTTACACTTTCACAAAAAATTGAACATTTTCAATAGCTTAGAATGCAATTTGTCAATTTCTAAGTTTGTAGAGTTTGTATTTTTAGAATTGGGCTATCTACAGGCAATTATTTCATCTTATTTCATAGTTTTGTTTGCATGGCGTTGTTACCCATATAGGTGGGTAATAACGCCAAATAGCATTGGTCAAGAAAAAACGCCGTTACATTTTATGAATACATATCTGTTAAATTATTTTATTTTATATAGACAGTCAATGAGTTGCTGTATCAGATCCTATGTTTGTTTGAAAAATGCAATCTAAAACTAAGCCGTGAAAATTGGTAGAACCTTAACGTGGCGTTATTACCCCAGGGTACCTTATTTATGGTTAAAAATGAGTCAGATATTCTATCATAAATTTTTAGGATGTTGAGCAGTGAATTTGAGAATTGCCGCAACACTTCTAGAAATTTATACTAAAAAACTTTATATTTGTACACAATATATATATATGTACACAAACAATGGGAGCAGTTACACACAAAATAGTATTCATTCATACGTATTCACTGCAGAGGAGTAGAAACAGTGAGCCAATTTTACTCCCTGTGTTGTTGAGACTTCTTTTTAACATTATCTATTTTATTTATTATTATTATATGAATATTTTCTTTATTTATATTGATATATTAAATTTTCATTTAATAAGTTATAACCGTAGAAAGACTCGTTTCAAAATAATTATGAAATATGAATAAAAGAAAAGTACTAATTCTTTTCAAGTGGAAAATCTAGATATAATTTTTTAAACAATTGCATTTTTCTACCTTCAATCAAAATCTGAAATAATGATACTGGCTCATTGTTAAAATAAAAGAATGCTTGTTTGATTAAACTCCACTGATGTATTTTCAAGTTTCTGTCGTAAATTTTTAAATGTTCTATGGATGATATAATTCTGTCCTGATAAATAGTTTAAGAATTTGGAAATTTTAATATTTCATTTCTGTTTTTCTCTAGAATTATAAAGAAATTATACGCATGAACACACAGCTATATAAAATAATGCTTTAAATCAGGAATTGACAGTAAAGAAATCTATTACATGAGTTCGAAAGATATTACTTAGTTCTTTTTATTATTTCCTCATTTTAAGATTCAATAAGATTCAAGCATTTTATGTTATTAATTTGAAAAAAAGAGAATACAGCTTTTTCAAATTGTATCATCTCAAGTTAATAATTTACAGAAAAAAACTTTTTTTTGCATTTTGCAGATGTATTTTTAAGTATCAAAAATTTTTCAAATCGATTTTTTATTATTATCAAGAGTATAAATAATACCGATTTGTTTTAAAATATTCTAGCTGATATAATAAGTACAATGGTCGTACCATGGAATGAAACTAACTTTCAGTATTCATCTCTCTGTAACACTATTAATAATTATAAAAACATTATTTCATTTTTCTTAAATGTTTCTCCGGATGTGAAATGAAAAAAAAGATTAATTTTAAACACTAAACAGTGATTCAACTTTAGCATTTCGCGCTAATAAAAATTAAATTTCTGAATTACTTTTTTCTACTTTGCATTCAAATTTTTTGTAATCAATCAAGAAGCATCAAGGAATCATAAAATATACACTTTTTGTCGAAATAAAAATTTTTATAATCAATATTTGCCAATAGTATCATACAAGGAATTCAGTTATTTGTGATTGCACATTGGTTTGATTTTTTTCCGGAATTAATCTGAACAAAAAATGTATTTCTCTGGCGAATTATTTATCAAATAACTTATAATTGATACTTATTTCTTTAAAAAAGAGAATTTTTATTAGTAACAAAGTAGTAAGCACATTTTAGGGTTGACTATCTTTGTAATTGTAAATTTATATCCATTTATATTCACATAAACTATTGCACGAATTTCTTCATATTGATCTTGATTTAAATTCGGAGTATAAAACTTGAAACTCATTGATACTTGCAAAAATAAAATAAATACACAATAACAACATCAAAGAAACACAGTGCTCGAATATTTCACTGTCTTGGTGAATACTCCTTGAATTCCAAAAACCAAATATCTGATGATTCATTAAATCTAATTCAATTACCTTATAAGACAATAATTATTAAATTATAAATAGACAAAATACTGTAATAATAAATAAAGAGTAGTTAAAAAAGTAAACACTAAATTTAAATGAATCTATATTATGATGAATTTTTTCTGATTCATATAAATGAAATGACAAAACAGCATATAAAGTACAAAAACAAAAACCCATTAGTAAATTTAAAATGTTTGCAAATACAATTTTTTTTCACTGCAAATAAGATCCTGGTCATTGTGATACTTCGTCAAAGAAAACAGGCAAGCGAAATGTTTGTAGGCTAGCTATTGCAACAGTGGTTTAAAAAAAATTGTTTTCATTCCTACTTCATGTAAAAAATAGAAATTAACATTTGTTTTCGTGTTTGAGGGCTTACATGAATTTATGTGTGCAGTCTTTATTTCAATTTTTATTATTTAAGGAAATTGACATTAAAAACCTTATTACAAAATTAATTAATTACTGTAATAAAAGTAAAATATGCTTAATAAAAATCTAAATAATATAATAAAGTGTGGCAAATGTTATAAATATGAATTACCGTACTGGAATGATTACATGGTGAATAATGATGTGAAATATGGTGATTTTAAAAATCCTTTGTAACTTTGAATGCTATTCTCCCATTAAATTATTGAAAAAGTTAATTTTTAAACTAAAATGTGAAATGCTCTTGTGTAAATAACTAATTTCCTTATTTTCAGTAATTACGTGGTAAAATTCAATGACATGATAAATAACCATACAGCTTCCGATTTTAAAAACTTAAATTACAGTAACTAACATGCAAATAATCATTATACAAGTTAGTATAATTGATAAATTCCTAATATCTAATGCATTTTACATTAAGCTCATATGTTTGACCTTTAACTAAGTATTCATGTGTCACTGAACTAATTTCTATATTACAAAGAGATAAAAAATTCTTAAGCACACCATAAAAAAACTTCAGTTTTTTTATGGTGTGCTTAAGAAGTTTTTTATCTCTTCATATTAATTCACACCAGTTTCAACGTATTTTTTTTTCTATAAGATTGAAAAAAAATAGTAACATTTGGGTTATTGTGTGGCAAAAATGATGCGACTTCAAGATTTTAGGAAATAAAATAATAGTTTGAGAATACTTAACATGTATGTAATTGTTATTAAAATGAATATAATTCAAATAGTATTGATTGCAAAATGTATGTTACATTACATATAATGTATGTTTATTTTGCATTAAATGAAAATACATAATGCCTTTAATAAGCATTTAAGTTCAAATTAAAATATATAGGGGGAACTGGGGCACATTGATACAGCTTTTTTCTAAGAATTTTTTCAGTGTCCAGAAAGCAGAAATTTCAAGTTTTTTTTTTCCATGTGGTGTCAGAAAAACTTCTTTAGTGTGATATAAAAATGTACAATCGTTGTTTTATATTTTATTTTTGCATGTAATTTTAAAAAAGTCAAAAAAAGCCATTTGTATCAATGTGCCCCATCCCCGGGGCAGATTGATACACCTTATGGGGCACTTAGATGCGTCTGGAAAAAATGGAGATAAAATAACACCAATGCATATTTTTCATAGAAAAATAGTTAGCAAACCATTTTATATTATTTATAGAAATTCAAATTACCCACAATTTATTTGTAAGCAATATTAAAGCAATTAAAATGAAATGTATAATGACTTAATGTTCTGGCTGTTCCTTGTCTGATTCTTGGCTGTGGTAACTTTGTCATATCTGGCACTTCAACCCCAGCATTATCTTCTTTTTTACGAAAGATGAAAAAATTATCAGGACTTCTGTTTATAAATCGGTTTATAAACAGAAAATAAAGGATAATTATATTTAAAAGTCTGCTTATAACATAATTATCCTGTGCTGTTCTGTCACTTATTTCTCTTAACATTTCTCATGTCGAAAAAACTTTTTTCTCTGGAGAATCGATATAAATTTGAGATTTTCCAGCCTGCCGTCCTTTTCTTTTGTTAGTTCTACAAGCACTAGATGTTGGGTAAGTTCGTACGTCTTCTGCTTTCAAAAATACTATAAAATGTTCTAATATAAAGAAATTAGAGATATTTCACTTTAATAAAAAGTAATATTAGAAATTTTTGGCGAAAAATTGTTGGATTAAGGAGTGTAGGGTAAAAAAAAAAATAACAAAATGTAATGAAAAAATGAACTAGAAAAGGATTTAGGTTGTATCAATGTGCCCCGACATAGACTGTATCAATGTGCCCATACAGCCATTTTGAATAAAATGAGTCTCAAATCCAACACTTCACAATTTATCCAACAATAAGGAATGGGGAACTGATAATGTGTAGCTCTACTTGCCAGAGAGAGTATTCTTTTCGGTTGAAAATACTGGAACAGTTGTATAATACCATTTCAATTGTACGACTCAAATTTACTTTTGACCTACAAAAACAATAAATCATCCGTCCCATTTCATCAAACTACTGAATCATTCCAAGACTTTCTGTATGTTGTTGAGCGCACTAGCGTCACCTTTTGCAGCTGTTGTGAAACTTCCTCTAATGACCCTGTAAGCAGTAGACGGGGTGTATCAATGTGCCCCATATATGAATGTTCCCCATATATCAATGTGCCCCAGTTCCCCCTATATTAGTAAAAGTAATAAATATTACCAAATAATGTAATTTTCTATCTTGTTTCTCTCTATGAACAAAATCTGGGTCACTGTGAAACACTTAAAAATGTTTCACATTGCTACCAAAACACTTAACAGGGTTCCACTTCCTAACTCTCGCTGCATAAAATTCGGTTTCCCTTCAAAAATTGTACTTTTGCAAACGCGACAGCGTCCAAAACATTTGTCGCATCGATACAAAAAATGAAATGGATATTGATAGTGCCAAATCTCGGCGCATATTCAAAATCAAAACTATTTGTCAATTCTAACGGCCTGAAATATCGGCTCAAAATTTTCCCATATGGATAACATTGGAGTTTAAATATATAATGCTTTTTTTTAATATATAATGCTTTTTTTTTTACGTATCTGCCTGGACATTCTTTTTAACGAATTTCATTATTTTTTCTTTCTTTTCTTTTTTCTTTTTTTTTATGAAAGCTGTTTCTTTGCAGATTTGCCCGCACTAGTTTTTTTAGATATTTCCATTTTTTTTATTTAAATTTAAATTAAAAAAAATTATTTTTATCTTCCAAAATGGTGGCTATCGGATTGCTGGCATGGTTGAAAAGAAAAGAAAAATGATAAAGTTTGTTTTTTTTATTGATGCCAATTTCTCGTATAAATTCAAAATAAACTTTCTGTTTAAAAATTAACAGAAAATGACGTCACACTTTAAATAACATGCATTTTTTCCTCAAAAATCTGTTATAATTCAACACTTTTTCCTACCGCTGATATTGAATTTGAGACGCTAGGTAAATTGTTATCATTTTTAAACGATCATTTTCTTTGATAAAACTAAATATTTTACTACAAATGCCTCTAACAGATATAAATTTCTAAAATTTTTACCACCGGTATTGAAATAAGAACACCAAATCAACAGTGCAAAGTCGTAATTGACAAACTTCATTTTAAGTTTGGAATATAAGTATTAATAACCTAATGGGCATTGTAATATTTTTGAAATTGTTAATATAAATACGAGAGGTGCGTTGTAATTTTTTAAACGGTAGAAATGACGTTAGGTTTCAATTTCATTTTAAAGATAAATCTTTGGTTGTGCTAAAGTGGAATCGTTTTAATTTATTTTCATTCAGTAACACACATACGACGTTCGCTTTTTTTTCTTTAAAATACCCTAAGTGGACGTGTTGCAATTGAATTGAAAGCAAAAATTCTGAAGTGAATGAGATATGCATTTCTGGTTAAGATGTACAATTAAAAACGAAAAAAAAAAAAAAATACAAAAGAAAAAAATCCTACACCGGGTGAGAAAGTTGCGTCCCTAATTTTTGGTTTTTAGAATTTATGTAATTTTACTGGAAAACACGAAGCTACAATGCGAAGAACACGATTGAAGAAGATTCATCAGTATTGGATTTCAATGGGAATTTAGCCGAATTAGCCAAGTTGTCATCCTTTATGGCGACTTATTTTTTATATTTTATTTTTGGTTTTTGGTAAAATTATGCCACATGTCATCAAACTTGGTAAAATTTCAAATTTAGCGTACAGGAATATAATTTTTATGCTTATGATTAAGAAAATGGTTGCAACAAAGAAAGATAATTTTTGAAAGAACACTAAAACTCAGAAATTAATTCTTGATTGTTTTTAAATCTAATTCACACATTAAAGTTACTTTACCGTGCTTTTTAGGAGGAGGGGAGAGGGCATTGTAACACAGAGTGGTTGATAATTTTATTAAATAGGTCAAGTGGGTTATCGTTTATGATGTATTTTTTAATTTTAAATAGAGTGACACCATCTGCAAATCGATTAGAATTTTTGTTACAATTTTGCGACAAGTTTTCTGATACAAAGTAAAAAATTATACTTTATGGGCGATCACAATTTCATTACACCAAAATATAGTAAAATAACTTTATTTTTTAGGGAATTATTGTACATTCATTTCTAGCGACAAATCAAACTTTAAAATTTTTTATGAATGGCCATCAGTTGTTGCCGTAAAAACCTATTTTATTATATATTTTAATTCTCATAAAGAATAATTTTCGACATTTGTATTCATAAAACCATGTCAATAAACCTGCCGTAAGTTTGTGATAACTCTTATCCAATCCACCATTCAGAATTTAAAAATACATGATGAACAATACTCCACTTGAGCTACTTAAAAGCTTTAAGTTAAAATTCTTGAGTTAAAATTCTGCACTCCCCCTCCCCCCCCTCCCAAAAAAAAAATAAATAAAAAGAATGGTAAAACAACCTATTTTGGGGTACTTATTAGTCTTTAGTGCCAGAACGAACTTTTTCCCATAGTTTCTGAATGTTTAATAGTTATCGTATATTACTCATTATTTGTTCTATTTTACCTGTACTATTCATGCAAAGTTGTTTTTTTTTTCAATCGCACTTCGTGTGTAATGATAAATTGTCTTATTTTTTCAGATTTGTGCATTCACATGAATTTATTTGTGCTGTATTTTGATTTTATTTCAGGAAATTAATTTAAAAACTTTTTTGCTTACCCCAAAATTGTTTAACCACTATAAACAATGCTTAAAAATATGCTTAACAAGTGCTTAAGCATATAACAAGTAAAATATGCTTAAAACCCGTTTATGTCCCCAAAAATTTATTTTATTTTTATTTTTGTTCTTATTTTTAGGAAATAGATTAATGCTTTTCAGTTGGGCTCCTTTTTAATTTTATAAAGATCATTTTTCACAATTCAGAAACAGGTCATTTAAAAAACGTGTTATGTAATAAGTATTCTATTATACAGATAAAATTTATAACGAAAGAAAGCACTGAGAGGGGGTACGTATAAATAAACAACTAAATAACAATAATAAAAAGTATGGCAGATATTATAAATATAAATTACCGCACCTCAATGAAACAATATGAAAATCTGGTGATTTATTTTTGATTCATTGTAAGCTTGCATACTATTTTTCCATGAATTCTTTGCAAAAAATTAATTTCCTTTATTTACTAAAGTATTTCTATACATTAAAATAAATCCTCGCATTATATTTATATGACAAAAAGTCAACCAGCTTTAGATATGAAAAATTAGTTACAGATTTGTGATAATTAACATACAAAAATAGTGTCTTAAATCAGTGTAATTAATAAATCTCTGATATCGGATGCATTTTACATTAACCTCTTCAGACCTGAGGTACACAAATGTGTACCTCCATTCTTTTCCTCATAAAAACTAAACTGTTCGAATGTTTTGCATTTCTACTTTACTTCTATACACCTGAATATTTTTTTGCTTTAAAATAAAACCAATAAATGTCAGAACTGATGAATATTACCTCATAAAATAAATATTATTTTCATCCGAGTTTCGAAAATACCTTCAAGACATTGTGGCCAAGGAAGTAAGAAATTTTCATGATTATTTAACTTAAATGCTTTACAATAAAAAATTTTGAGGATTTGTTGATCATTTACTTGTTTAAAGACCTCAATTTTGTTATTGCGTAAATTTATACTATTGATAGTTAAACTGATTTTTAAGGGGATTAGTATTTTTATATCCATATTTGTAAACCTAAATTACCAGTCCCCTAAAGTATTGGTTTCATAAAAATGACTCTTTCTGTCATCTATGGTGTCATTTCAATTATGCAAAAGCAATAAATATATATTTATTGAGTTATTTTATGTATGAAGGTATGAAGAGGTTAATTTCATTTTTTTTTTTTTTTTTTTTTTTTTTTGTTCTTTAACAATCACTTCTTATATTGTTAAAACATTTCTTTTATTTAAAGGTAGCAACGCGTATGCAATATTTCACGATGGTACAGACATTGGAGAAATGTTTTTTTTAACCTGACAGCTGAAGGTAGTAATTTGCGTCTAAATATAAATAATAAATCACTTGAAATATTTCCGGCTTTGATCGCAACTTTTGTTTTTCTTTCTAAAAATGAAATTACATTTGTCACTTATATTGAAAAAATGTATCCCACATTTTTCATTCTATTGAAAAAAGCCAGTGTTTCAAGAAGTATGTCCTTTGATATATCAAAAAGTTTATTTATTATAAATAAAATACTTGCTAATATTAAATACTGAATGTTTTCATGAGAGTTTTTTTTTTCTTTTTTCTTTTAAAATAAAATGTAAAATAGATTTTTTAAAGACATATTTTGATATATCTCAGAAAATATTTTTATAATTGTATAATCGATCTAAAATGTTTTAATGAGCTAAATACCTTTCATACTATTATATACAAGATATCACTCACAACGGTGGCGAATGGCTAATTTCTAAACCGTTAGTCATAGACATATAGTTCCAATTGCAAAAATGCTTTTAAAAAGGTAAAGAATTGTTTTTTGAAAGATTTAGGTAAAAAAAAATCTTTATTAAAAAAATACGAAAATTAAATTTTTATATGGTCCTCCGGTCCTACAAGTGATATTTAGTACATTTTTACCACGACTCTAACAAGTAAGACAAAGAAGTCCCATTCCTCTGCGATTATAACTGACCGAGTTATAGATGTTTAAAGTTTAAGCATCTTTTTTGCTGCAAAATAGGGGTCAGTAACAAATTTACTGGAAATAAAAATAAATGTCAGATATAAAATTTAACATTAAACATTGAGAGTAAAATAATTTTTACAATATTATTTTTAAATATATGTTGATGTTTACATATTAAAGCAAAATATACAACTTGTACTAAAAATATAAATAAAAAAATAACAGAAATTTTGTTAAATTAAATTATGAAAATCAACAGTCGAAATTCGTTACAAAATAATACTTATTTAAAACTCTATTAGATTATTTAAACTAATAGAATGTGGTGTAGTCCTATAAAATAAATAAATAGTGGTACGCATTTAAAATCGCATTAATATTACATTGTCATTGGATATAAATAAGTATGCGAATTGAACCTCGATCGGATATTTGGAAGTGAATTAAAATTTGAATACAAATTTTGAACTAGGAAAATATACATAGGAACTTTTTAAGAAAAATAAAAACTTATCAAAATAACACACCTTTAAATAAAAAATCATGAAAAGAAGCAATTTCATTTCCTTATAAAATAAAGCATATGAAAAAATACAATTGAGGATGTGAATTTCAAAACGCGCCTTATCACTTTTTTTTTTTTTTTTTTTTTTTTTTTTTTTTTTTTTTTTTTTTTTTAATCAGCCTATAAAAATCTGCACTAATGTAATTCTACAATCTCAAAATTTATAATGAAAACTTATGGACTCATTTAAAGGTTTTTCGCGATTTCCCAAAATTTAATTTTCTCGATAAAGAGAATTTTGAAACTCACGTCTTCAAATATTTTAACCAATCTAGAAGTTAATTAATTAAAATTAACACTACCGTAAAACTTATACTGTGGCAACACCTTCAGTTAAATCGTTTAAAAAATATTTCTTTACCTCATTTAAAATTTTTTTGTAACGAGAACTGAATGTCTGTGACAAATAGTTTAGGAAGTAGCCATTGGGCAGCGTTCGAAATGGACGCCCTTTATAATAGTTTAAGCACTTGGTGTACGTTCCCTTAAAGCTCAGTCCAATCCATTCGTTTTCAAGTACAGAAAAATGGTTTAAATCATGAAATTTAAAGTTTCATAACTCGATCAATTTTAATGTTAGATGAATGGGACCTTTTTTTCTCTTACTTGTTAGAATAGTTGGAAAAATTTACTAAATGACACTTACAGGACCGGAGGACCATGTTAAAATTTATTCTTGGTAATTTTTTAATCTTTTTTTTTTACCTAAATCGCTCGAAAAACAATTCTTTGCCTTTTTAAAAGCATTTTTGCAACTGGAACTATATGTCTATGACTAACGGCTTAGAAATTAGCCATTGGCCACCGTTGAGAGTGGATACCCTATATATGTGGCTATATTTTTGTAAAATATAAAATTATAATATGTATTTTAAAATACATTAAAATAGTCGCATGGAACGATTTAAACATCTTAGTTACTGGACACTAACATCTATCATATTTCCATGGCCCCCCTTTTTACATAGCATGCATTCAAACGATTGAATAAAGGAGGTGGGCTAATAAGGGCCATTTTTCGCCCATCAGCACCTAGACGTGACATACATTTTTTTCATTAGTATACCTCATAACAAGTAAGAAAATGATAATATCTTGAATGAAAGTTTAATAATTGATGGAAAAATAAAATATAGATTTAAGTAAATATTATGTGTATTAATGAGCATAAACACAATTGTCATTAGTTTTAATCCATATAATCAATAGTAAATACAGCAATAAGTGTAAAATTAAGATAAATGGAGCTTACTAAGATTATTATTTCAATACAGGAAATATTGGAAATAATAAATAACAAATAATAATAATAATAATAATAATAATAGTAATAATAATAATAATAATAATAATAATAATAATAATAATAATAATAATAATAATGATACAGTTTCAGACTTTTTGGACAATGTTAGATTATTTTCGTTATTGATTGCTTTACCAGATTCACTAATGGACCATCCACAGGCCGCGTCTTTTACAGTATATGAACATATTCGATATTTGGTTTTTTAATTTTGATTGAGCGATGGTACATTACAGTAGTATTGTAAGCCAGAAACCATAACATGAAAACAACATGCACCCAGCACTCTACGACACTTTCGCGTACTTTACGCTGACAGTACCATTATGTTATAATGTTCAGCTGTGTCTTTATCAAATATTATAAGTTTTAAAAATTGTGCGCTGAAAAATCAAATTTTGGTTACGAGAGGTGTCCCTTAGCATCATCTGTTGAAAACTGTTGCTACTTAATTAAGAATCTTGGCATTTCATGTTCAGTATCAATTTCGTGAAGATGTTCCAAACAATCCCGATAAAATCTATCAATACTCTCAACATCATTTGGCTTCAGCCACTCTCTGATATTATATGAATATTTTTTTTATGTATTTGTAAGTATGTTAGCGTAATTGTTCTTTGTTTCCGCGAAGTAAGGAACGAAGATATTCAAAATGTAATTTAAAGTAATGACGAATACCATATGCTCAATAAAATGTCCTCCTTTGTATAGCCAGAAGGAATGTCTCTAAAAGGAATCGTTCACACGCTTCTGGATATAAACGTACGTGCTATCGA
This sequence comes from Maratus speculifer, assembly GCA_964019185.1. Taxonomy (NCBI): domain Eukaryota; kingdom Metazoa; phylum Arthropoda; class Arachnida; order Araneae; family Salticidae; genus Maratus; species Maratus speculifer. The sequence continues at coordinate 272,520,814 of OZ025294.1, forward strand.
AAGCAATCATCATAGTATCATTGTTGTCATCCGGAATAAACAATCTTCCTGCTGAAGGCCTCGTATATTTTTCAATAACTTGTGTTCTGGTGATGTGTTCCATTCTACGGTGTTTTAGAACAACGTTCTCAATCAAAGCCTGGTTTTCATATTTTACAGAAGATATTATTATTTTTCTTATATTCAATATTGTAGACAGAACACCATGATAGAGACCAGTTATAAGTTTTACAAGTAACATTGCAAAGTAAGTACGAAATGACCTCTTTATTGAGGAACGTATTTTGAACTTTGCAAGTATAAAGGTATAGTTAAAATCAGACATAAATATACCCATGAGAATATAATAATAGATTTCGGAAACGTGTCCCGGTATATCAAAATAGAGTCCTTCTTTGCTACAGTTCTGATATTGGTTTAAATATTTTCATGAATCGCATTTCATACATCGATGTATTCTCACTTACAGGTCTTAAAGCTTGCAGAGTCAATTTATCGATGAAATAATATGAGTTTTACAGCATCGTTTTCGCAACAAAATATAAATGTTAGTTTCTTTAAAGGCTTGAATTTCAATAGCTTTTGCTGCAATAACGAGGCAGTACTTACCTTTACATATTATGCAACAAGTGTTAGAGTTGTGAAAATGAGATATCGATTTAAATGTATATTGGGTTTCTTATTTGTGGTCTCATCCACAGTAATCGTTGACGCATAATCTCTTATTGTTACATCAGAAGAAGAAATAGAAGTATTTAGAGCATGGAGAGCACAAAATATATATTATTTGTCCTTAGAGCACTATTTAGAACCACTCTGTAAATATCAGTTTTTCGAACATCTAAATATCAGTATAACTTTTCTGTTAGAACAGATACGAAAAGTTTTTTGCGAGACTTTACAACAATGACGTTAGTATCCAAGCATTATTTATTAATAATTTCTTTGATAAATATTTACGAAAACAATTTTAGAAAATAACATTGACGTCTGAACAACGTTAATACTTTTTAAGTACGGCAAAGAAGTCTGAACGAGCTCCGAAAGTAGTGCATTTGATTCTCTCACATGATACATTTTTTTCTTTTACAGGTAGAAGCGCACACTGAACCCAAATAAATTAATGCACATATAAAAGCTTATAAAGAGTAGAATCATTGCACGTCAAAATTAATTGGGTTCATTGAGTGCTTCTTAATAAAAAATTAATTCAAAGATACAAAAAACGTCAAAAATGCAGAAAAAAGCCAAAACACTCTACTTTCGGGCTATAATTTCCATGACTTACTATTTTATTTATCACGTAAAACTTATATTAAACAAAAATACATATCTTTAAATATACAAAGCCACAGAACAGTCATCTGAAATCAAAACTTTTTTTTAAGGGTATATGATGGGCGAAAAATAGCCCTTATTGACTCACCTCCTTTAATGAGGACATCAAAAGCACAGATTTGTATGGAAGGAAATCGGCGAATTGTGAATATTTCAAAAAAAAAAAACTAGAATCATTATGAAGATGAACGATTCAAATTCTAAGGTCTCGATGAACATTTTGATGGAAGAAAAAGTGATTTGAAAAAAAAAAAAAAAAAAAAAAGACTGCATATTTCTAAAAAAAAAGACTGCATTCATTTATGTAGGTTATAGTCTTAGTTTTAATAAATATAATTGAAATAATAAATTTTTATATTGTTTAAGAGAGTTATAATAAATAATATAAATCTTATGTTTATTTTAAATTACATTTTAGGATTCCGTTCTTAAAAAGTAAAAATGGAACCATTATAAGTTCATTCCTGTGTATGTCTGTCACAGTCATTTTACTCTTAAACTATGGAACGTGAATTGAACGTGGAACCACACACATTCTGAAACATATAAATCTTATTATTTAAAAAGTAAATTAAATTTTCTTTAATGAAGCCTAGTAGAACATAAACAATTATCCCTTTTACTTTTTTTTTTTTTTTTTTGGTTTATTAAAGAGATTAATTTCCCCTCACATATATTATTTTAACATGATTCTACAAATGAAGCGATACATCTTCACTTTTATGCCAAAAGAGATTTGTTGTGACTTTTCAACATACTTGAATATTGAAAAAATGTTTTATAGAGTCCGAATATTTATATCCACAAAATACTTGAAGAGATTCTTACATTTAGCAGTAAAATTGATAACATTGACACATTTATAATTTTTAGCAACTTGATTTTTTTTTATAGATAACAAAACATACATGAAAATTATTTATCATGTTTTTATGCTGATATTATTTTACATTACATCAATTTTACCTTTCGATAATCATTAATTGACATATGTTATTCAACTTTATAATTTAATTTGCATGTTTCATATTAGTATTTTGTCTAAGAGAGGCTGTACTGCACTCTAATATATATATATAATGCTTTTTAATCGATATATATATATATATTAATTCTTAGTACCACGTTCAGAGCATAAAATAACATAGAAAGTGGGTGACAGAAGTGTCGCCCAGTACCAAAATATTGTCGCCCAGTGACAGGCATTGTGCCGGCAATTTTTAAATAATAAAAAAAAAATAATAACGTGAATAACGTATGTTGGCTTTTTGACCCAGGAGATGATAAGAATTACAACTGTCGTCTAAGCCGTAAAATAAAACACAAAAAGTAAAGATCGATCAAAAGTTCATTTTCGACGAAAATGTCGTTGAAAATTCGGCCAGTCATATATTTATTTGGCACCTCACACTGTTGGCCCAGAAAAAGCTGTGTCCAGACATACAACGTTTAAATTCAATAAATAATCAGGATTAACAAGAGAAATCTTAAATTTAAAGATGTTCATTGCTCTTAATATGAAATTGGAATAACTTTTTATGATCCAAGAAGTGTTGCTGTAAAGATTCATAGAGAGAACAGAAAGAAGGAGAATGTTTCCAGACAAAGAAATCAATTGGAATCATTACTTTGTCAAAAAATTATTTAATAAAGAAAGTAACTATTTATAAGTGTTAAAGAGGTGTAAGATTAAAACTTTAAAAAGGGCAAAATAGTTATATTTGATTGCTGACATGTTTCGACATTACCTGAGCCATTTTCAAAACAAATAAATAATATTTTAAAATTGCACGGTCTATGATGCAAAATGATCTGAAACGCAATCATTTAGTTTTCAGTTTAACGCAAGTTATTTTTATTTATTTATTTATTTATTTGGATTCTTATTTCTATTTTCATATTAATTGTGTAATTACAGCCATAGTTTTGCAATTTAAATGATACTGCATCCTTAAAAATGGAATTACAAAAATATTCTTTTATGGCTAGTTTTGATATTGTATCATTATATTCAGAAAAACAAGCAGAAAGTTTGTATAAGATTTGTGATAATATTAAACAGATAGAAGACTTTTAAGATGACATGAAATTGAATATGAATAAAAAGTGGACTCAATCTGATATTCATAATAAGCTTTCAATATTTAATGGTAAATATTATAAACAAAATCATGTGGGTTCCCCTATTTTGGGTTTATTAACTGAATTTACTCTTCGTCCAATTAACGCCTCAAGTTTGTATTAAATATGTGGATAATATTTTCATACTTTGGAAATATAATCTTGAAGAACTCAAAATATTTACAAATAATCTATAGACCAGGAGCGGCAGAACAGACAAACACTTCATCGAGTTCACGTAGGTTTACCATTGTGTTTTCCTGCAAACATGGAAGATTGGTAACGATAAACCTATGAGTCAACCACTGAAGTTGAATTTTTAGATGATTTCCAAAAAGATAGGACTTTGCAGACCAATTACGTTTTAGTATGCGAATCGAGATTTAACTAATCCTTGGTTTTCATCCATGAACTCAATGAGGTTTTTCCTGTGCTGTCAACTGCTGGTCTACTAAATTCAATTGACAATAGCATTAAATTCACGAGTGAAATCAAACATAGTAATATTCTTCCATTGTTTTGATGTAATGTTAACAAGAGCAAATCAATTTATCAACAAGACTTTTATTGCTAACTAGGCTACCCTACCAAATAATGCATGTTCTCCATTTACCTATAAAATCTATATAATTTATAAGCATTTGTTTGGGACAAAAGTCCGAACCTATTGTCGCCCAGTGAAAATTCCTTAAAATATGCTCTGACCACGTTTGATATTCTCACTATTTTTAGGCTAAAGATGCTCGAGACAATAAAATTTAGACATATCCGTAAGTATAGTTTCACGTACGAAAGTTTCCTTATGTTACATGCAGCAGAGAAAAAATAAATACAAAACTCATTTAACTTCTTAATACTGGCGTACGTGACATTCACGGCAGAGTTAGCAGTTTGTCCCTTTCTTTTAAGAATTTACAATTCATGCCAAAAATTCTGAAAGAGGAATTTCAATTTAGCCAATCACATAATGTCTGCCATTAAATAAGGAAAACAATATTGTAGGGTATCTCTGATATGAATACGAAATCTCGGAGTAAAAAATGAAAAGCCGGAATTTAAAAACAACTTTTTGAGAAAATAAGAACCCCTTTATTTAAGCTTTCATTGTAAAAAGCCAATATTAAAAAAAATATTATTGGGGCCGTTTGCAAGTTTGGAATTAAAATTAGGTATACCGGACACCATACAGTGTACCGGAAATTGTTAAGAGGTTTGTAAATAATATAAAAGGTTAAGGAAAATTGTAAAATGGAAAATAATTTTTTTTAAATTAAAAAATAGTTTTAAATATATTTAAATATAAAAACGTGACGTTAAACTATCTTTTAGCGTTGCTCATATAATTAATTTTGTACTAAACTTATTTTAAGCTTTTGATTGGGATTTTTTAAATTCAGCAAAACAAGCTTTTTCAGTTTTTTTAAATAATTTTTTTAGCCTAAATATTACTTTACTATTACTTTTTATATAGAATTGATATATATATATATATATATATATATATATATATATCACTTTCTTCTGGACACGACTTTCTGGACTATAATTCTTCTCCAATCTCCTCCAAACTGATACATAAAATATAGGGGAATAAAATCTCGGTCGAGTTCGATAATGCGCAAAATTGGGCCAAGAGGGTGGACAGAGAGAGAGTTTTGTGAAAACCAAAAAAAAAAAAAAAAAACGCCATAACTTCTCAATTAAAATAGATATCGCAACAGTTTAAAGTTTAAATTGCTTCTAGAAAACGGGCCAAACGTTTATGCATGACAGATTTTTGATCAAGTTAAAAATGGGCTCAAGGAGCGAAAAAACAGGGTTTTGGGGAGAAAAACATAACATAACTTAATCAATTCTCAAGATCTTAAAACCAACTAATTTTTTTTATAAATGTTCTTAAAGTAATCTAAAAGTTTTGTATTTACAGTTTTTGATAGGACTATTTCTTACCGATGAAGAAAAATTAAAAACGAAAACAAATAGGGGAGGGGGGGGGGGTGAAAAAAGACAAAAATCCATAACTTCGTCAATTCTTGAACTATCAAATCTAATTAAATTTATTTTATATTTTCTAAATAATATATACAACTTTTGCATTGACAAGATTTTCATAGGAACAATTCTTTTAGCAAAAATAAATTAAAAAAAATAGGAATTGAAGAAAATACCTCAAATCCAAACTGCTTATATTCTGACTCATTTTTTAACTCATTTGGGATTTTAAACGCATCCAAAAGGCAGATCCTCTTTTATAAGAACTATATAATGTGACGTATTGGTCAGTTTTTTGATAAAGGGAGAATATATTTCAAAAAAGGCTGCCAAAAATGGTATTTTGAACAGAATTTTGTGAAGTGATCGTGGTTGAAAATTGAGGAAGTAATAAAATAACAAACTGCGTTTTTTCTGACTCATTTTTAAATCCATTTTTGCTGTCAAACACATCCACTTTATAGTTCTTCTTATTTAGGAACTGTATAATCTTACGTACTGGCCAGTTGTTTGATAAAGGCAGAATCTATCTCAAAAAAGCTTGTCAAAATGGATATTTTGAACAGAATTTCCCGAAGCGATCGTGATTAGAAAATTGAGGTAATTAAATAACAAGTTGCGTATTTTCTGACACATTTTTAAATTCAATTTTGCTCTCAAACCTATCCAATTGACAAGCTCTGTTATTTAGGAACTGTATAATGTGCCGTATAGGTCAATTTTTTGGTAACGGCTGAATATATATTTTTAAAAAAAAGCTGTCAAAATGGGCATTTCGCACAAAATTTCCCGAAGCGATCATGATTAAAGAATTGGGGATGTATTCAAATAAGTAATTGGTTATTTTATGACTCATTTTTAAATTCAATTTTGCTCTCAAACGCATTCAATTGACAGTTTTATCTTATTTAGGAACTACACTGGTGTCCAAAAGTTAAGCATAATTGGTAATTAAGTAATTATTTTTAAGTAATGAAAGAAATATGAATCGGAATGTGCTGAAACTCCAGGTGTGTAAACAAAATAGTACGCGTCACATATTTTCGCGAAGAGTTTTCCCCGAAATCGAACAGGGGACCGTCAACAAATTGAAAAAGAACGAAGATCTTTTGGATAACCCTGTCAAAACTAATGTAGCAAAAGCGTTCAAACTGCACATTATGATTAATTGGCTTATTGTAATGTACTGTGTTGATTTTTACAAGGATAGCATGTATACTCGTAGAGAAATTAAGGTTTTTATAAAAACAGTCCTAAATTTTTCCAAGTTTTTTGCTTATAATTTGCAGAGTTCTTATTATAAAATAATGTTCTTTTCTGAAAATATGACAAACATCATTGTACACAATACCCTGTCATCAGAATTTAAAAATAATAAAAATTGTATGAAAAATGAGTATGTTTAGTAAATAATTTTTCATTGCGCATGCGTCAACGATATCAAAATGTCATTTGCATATTGTGTTAGCTAAATGTATAGAGCAACTTCTGTAAAAGTTTCAAAAACATAGCTTGAAAATTCTGAAAATGGGAGCCTATAGAATCAACTCAAAATTCTTTATTCCCTAAATGAAGCAAAAAGATGAGGGGCTGTATCCATATTCTATTGTTTAGTGCCTACACAATATTGCACGTACAACTATATTTAGGTAAAACCCCTGATTTTTTTGCTTCCTTTAGGAATAACGAATTTTGAGTTGATTCTATAGGCTCCCATTTTCAGAATTTTCAAGTTATGTTTTTGAAACTTTTACAGAACTTGCTCTATACATTTAGCTAACACAATATGCAAATGACATTTTGATATCGTTGACGCATGCGCAATGAAAAATTATTTACTAAACATACTCATTTTTCATACAATTTTTATTATTTTTAAATTCTGATGACAGGGTATTGTGTACAATGATGTTTGTCATATTTTCAGAAAAGAACATTATTTTATAATAAGAACTCTGCAAATTATAAGCAAAAAACTTGGAAAAATTTAGGACTGTTTTTATAAAAACCTTAATTTCTCTACGAGTATACATGCTATCCTTGTAAAAATCAACACAGTACATTACAATAAGCCAATTAATCATAATGTGCAGTTTGAACGCTTTTGCTACATTAGTTTTGACAGGGTTATCCAAAAGATCTTCGTTCTTTTTCAATTTGTTGACGGTCCCCTGTTCGATTTCGGGGAAAACTCTTCGCGAAAATATGTGACGCGTACTATTTTGTTTACATACCTGGAGTTTCAGCACATTCCGATTCATATTTCTTTCATTACTTAAAAATAATTACTTAATTACCAATTATGCTTAACTTTTGGACACCAGTGTATATAATGTGCCGCATTGGTTGATTTTTTAATAAATTCAGAATATATTTCAAAATAAGTTGTCAAAAATTGCATTTGAGCCGAATTTCGCTTAAGATGATTCTTATAAAACCAGTTCTTACAGAAAAATTAAATAAAAAAAATTTCAAAAGCGGCCTAAAACTAGGTTTATCTTTAATAATCATATTTTATTTTTTGTTGTTGGAATGAGCACTCTTCGAAATCTACCTCCGACTACAGCCCAAGCCGACACGAATTTTTTAAAATAGATATATGTATCTGTATATCAAATTAAGCTACATTAATATGAAATTTGCATCCGTATCGAAAGGCTAATGGTTTTTCAATATTTTTATTTTAACGCTAGAATGATCGGAAATTTTATTTATATTAATGTAAAAAGAATGTTTTAAACCAGAGTTTTTTTAAAGAACTTTTTAGCTTATTTCTGTATGCTTTATACTTAACTTATTTTATGATGAAATTTCTAGTTCAAATTTATATTTATTTATTTATTCGCAATCACTCCTGTTGGGCGTTCTTGTATTAAGACATAATCTAGTTTAAATTCTTCCATAGCACATACGTCTCACTTTCCATTCGCCGTTCCTAACAAAATGATAATGCTTTAATCCTTAACCAGTTGTATTGTAGTTTTTATAATATCAATTTTAGATTTTTTCACGTGTAACTTTTACAATATAATTAACTTTTTTATTAAAAAAAATCCTTCTTGGATAATTAAAAAGTAAAACCGACACTGTTTGTTCAAAATTTGTACATAAGAAGATAAGAGCTGTGCAAAACTAAATATATCGGAGTCTTGCTTGAATTCCATTTAGAATATGAAAATGTTCTCAATTCCAATTAGAATATAAAAATATTTATCCTCTAAAATCTCAATTCTGAAACTCAGAACAGCAATACAGTTTTTTTAAGGCGAAAAAAATTCTCGCATGAAAAGAAATTGATTAAATGATTAATTTGGAAATAAATTATTTATTTCTGGAGTCAAATGCAGATTATTTACTTCACTCCAATATGGATATAGCAACTTTATCTTCGGTTAGCTCAACATTTATTTGTAGAAGTATGGTTGTTTAGTATCATAATCCATAAATAATCAAACTACCCCAATAAAAAGATGTTTAATACAATTTAAATTACATGAGTTACTCTGACTTTTTATTTCTTCTGAGTGGGGGGAGGGGTGAAATCTAACTTAATTGTAAATTGAGAAGAGAATTAAATATAATATTCCTTTTATTTTGTTCTATATTTCAAATAATAAATAATATTTGCAACATTTCCAATAAAAAAGTACAATTTCAATAATTTTGTTTAGCAGAATCATTTCGTTTTTCCGATATTTGACTTCTAACTTCAGAGCTGGCGACATCCCAGATAGCAATTTAATTTGCAGAAAATTTGCAGTAGTCTTGCTTTGCAAGCCTGCAAATTTGCAGCAAGTTAAGCATGACAAAATCTGAAAGATCATAATAAGAATGGAGCAAGATTATGCTAACTCTGGAGTCACATACTTTGAACTTGCACCTAATTTGTCGTATAAACATGTTGAATCAAATTTACTGCAGACTCACTTGAACATAGTAATATTGTCATAACATACTATCTGCAAATGTGAAATAATCTTGTCAATTCTCTGAATTTTACGGGTAGTATAGGAAAAGTAGGTTTTTTTTTCAGAGACCTGATGGTCATTCACAAAAATTTGGGAAGAATTTCGTTTTGATACTAGAAGGGAAAATCCGTGAAACTACAAAAAGTAAAATTGTTTCACCCTCGTTTGAATGCGAAAGGGAATGGGGCTTTTTAGCTCAGCAAGGGAACATATTTAGCTCAGGAAGGGGGGGGGGGGTCAAAAAATTATTATGTAGGTAAAATGGCATATTGTTTATTATGTACTTCACAATTCCAAATCAAATAACTTGCAAGTCGATTCGACTATTTCTTGCAATTATGCTTGGTTTTATAAATACAAATATGAAAATTATACTTTTTCAAATAAAATGGGTTTCTTCTGTAACAATTGATGGCTTTTCACGAAAATTTAAAAAAAAACTCCGTTTTGGCACTGGAAACTAAGCCCCCCAAAATAAAGTTTATTTGTTGTGTTTGGGGGGGGGGACAAAAATAATCATTTTTACTCGAGAGGGGCGGGAGCAGAATTCAAATTTTTATTTAAATAGGTCAAGTGTGATATCAGAGTAACTTTTATTGCTATTTCGAATAACAGTATACACAAGACGATACGACTATTTGTCAGAAAATTATAGCAGATTTTATGGATACAAAGTGGAAAATTAAAATTTATTTTTGGGACGTAGTTTCGTCATATTTATTCTACGTTTAAAACATGCACTTTATATCAATAAGAGTAATCTCAAAATCATTAAATGGTCTCAAAATATTAATAATCAAAATCAGGACCATTTACAGTTACTTCAGAGTCATTAAGTCATTAAGGCTGTCAAAATCCACATATAACCTGCCGTAACTTTGTAATGAATGGTCGCATCGGCTTCCGTGTAGTGTTATGTTATTCAGAATAAAAAAATCATTACAAACGGTAACCCATTTGATCAATTTAAAATAAGTTCTGACCGCCTATCCCCCCCCCCCAAAGAAAAACCCACCATAAAACAACTTTATTTTAAAGGGACTCATCAGTAGTGGATTAGTGGGGGTTCTGCGGCCGGAGGAGGAGAGGAGAGGGGCAATGGGCAATCAATCACAAGGCCAATGGGCAATCAATCCATAGCATTCAACCCCCACAAGCGATGTTCATATGATCAAACACCTAATATGTTGACTTCATGATTTTTCACATCTTATCATCAAAGACACATTTTTATATAAATTTTTTGTTTTCACTGTTATTTGTTAGAAGGGTTTCAAAGGTTCTTTACATGAATTCCACTTTATGATATAAATGTATATACATGTTTGGGTGTAAATATGTGTTTAAATATGATTTTCTGTTTACATGTGATTAGTTAACTATCCATGTGTATGGATCTTTGTATGACTATCTAATAATTAAATTTAAAAAGGTTTAGTAAATTTTAAAAAGTTTTAATATATTTTGAAAAGTGTAAATGAATTTAAAAAAGTTTAAACGAATTTTTAAAAATATTTTTAAGTGAATTTAAAAAAGTTTCAACAAACTTTAAAAAGTTTTAATGTATTTTGAAAAGTTGAAATAAATTTTAAAAAGTTTAAACGAATTTTTAAAAATATTTAAGTGAATTTTAAAAAGTTTCAACAAATTTTAAAAATGTTTTAAGAAATTAAAAAACTATATATATAAAATCTTAAAAAATGCTTAAAAATTCTTAAAGTTTTAAAACGTATTTAAAATGAATTGTAAGTGAATAAAAGTAATAACACATGTATTATATAAGTGTGTACATGTATGAGTATGTTTGCATATGTGTGCACTGCGTTTAAAACAATATGTGAAAAAGATATTGTGTAGAAGTTTTAAATAATTACACATAAGTAAAATCAACATTTTTTTATTAAAATAAAACACTTTACAGATAAAAGCATATTTACAGGTAAGATGTATTAACACAACAACATTTTTCTTGATAATTTTACAATATATTAACAATGTTCTTCAACCAGTACAATCTTGACTAATTTCACAATGTCCATAAGCTAAACTGGTGATACCATCTTCTAGCAGAAATCTTTTGTCGTCAAATGGTGATAAACATGTTTTGTTCTGTGTTAACGTATACAGATGGTGTGCATCTTGAGCGATTCTTCTCTGCTTTTCAATACTAGTTTTTTCTTGTTGAAGGCACCGCAAGTAATCTTCATGCTTGATTTTCTGACGAACAACATAAGTCGATACACCCTTCGCTCGTTTCTTCTCTTCTTTGAAGGATTTCAGGGAGTACATTTTGGATTTCAGCCCAACAAACTCAAGGGCTAAATCACCATTAAGTTCATCCTTGAACTTGCCGATTGCTTTCTTGTTAACATCTGAGTACAGTGAATGATGTTTCGGATAGTCTGAGAAATCAAAAAGGTTTGAATGTTGTTTCAAATCATCATAAATATTTTGCGTTTTAATATGATAACACAACGAGTCCGTGTCGGTGAATAACAGCTTTGCGGTATCATCTTTATATGTTTTTTTAATAAAATTATAATGAAAATTGTACATTAATACTTTTGAGAGCTCTAAAATAGCAAAACCAACATAAATCGGTCGATTCATGAGTATGCTAGTTTTCATCCTTTCAACGGCAGTTAAATCTTCATCATATGTTTTAAAAGATTTAAAAGTGGGTGAAGCCACTAATTTCTTGGCTCTTTTTTCATTGTTAACAAGTACTATATTTCTACGTTTTCGCAGATTTTCCATAGTTTTTCCAAACACGGAGTTATTCATTAGTTTAAAAAAGTCTTTTTCGAAAGAAGATTTAGCTTCTTTTCTTTTCTCAGTATTAAAATGAATGTATTTCTGAAGCCAAGGTGCCTGCTTGAATTGTAGAGCTTTATGAACACATGAAAGTTCCAATCCAAGTTGCAAATAAAATTTCAGATTACGATAATGAACTACATAATTTCGTTTGTCATTCAAATTGGGTATAAGTTTAGAGGCTGCAGCGAACTTTGTATTACCCTGTAATCTACGTGCATAGGAAGACAACATTTCTTGACTCACAGTCACTCTTTCAGGTGCGACAGGGTATTCGTTATGTAATTTATGAAGTTTCTCAGGATATTTAAGATCCACTTCGAAAATATATCCAATTTCAGAATCGTCAGATAATGATAAAATCCATTCTTCCGTAATATGTTCTGTCGCACACCATTCAAATCTTCCAAAGGGTAGAAATTGGGACATAGCCCAGCCGTAGAGATTGTTAGCATCCCAATACATAATGTAACTGGGATCCTCATCTTTATTAAATTCAGGTGTATTAGGTATGTTGGCTCGGGCATATCTATGACTAATCATGCTGATTCCCCCTCGAATGCCTTGTTCTATAAACAAAAGCATGTTTATATCTGTCAGCAATTCGAGAGGCGTGTCGCACATCTTCAAAGATGCTTGCCAAGCAAGTCCAGGTGCGCTAAATAAATGCACACAATCAAGTCATAAAACTGCTGACATAATTTCCTAAAATTCTGGAATACGTCAGCTAACAAAAGTACGTCAGTTTTGACGTATAAATCGTGGTAATCCCCCAACGACTTCATGTTGAATATTGTCCAAATATTTTTTGCATGACAATAATCCTCTTCAGTTATATTTTCATCTGTCAGGTCATTATGGAAGGCCTGCTGGTGGGGGTAGAGAATCTTCATTGAATTTTTCGAAATTAGTAAAATAATTATATGGATACACACCTTTTCTTGTAAGCAGATTGAAATTGGTATTGCTTGGAAAATTTTCTTTCAATATTTTAAAGTCGCTGGGGGAAGGTTAGAGGTAAGTTTTTCTAAGGATGCAGGGAGGAATTGGAACGAGTCTAAAAAGACCAGCTGAAATCGACTTGAGCGCTTCCACAGTTTAAAAAGTTATAAACTTTTCCAAAGTGGATGCAATCACATCAATTTCGTAGTCTTAAATTTTCCCAATTTGCTCATGATGTGATGAGCATCGTAATTCCGCAAATTATGAAAGATAACTGGAATCACCTGTGCCTGTTGATAGTTCAAATTACATCCCACATGAGCTGCTCCTCTATATTCTCCAGAGATGTGGTCGTGATCACGGACTCTTTTTTCTCCCAGCACCTTATGACAAATACAGCATTCTCTCGCATGCTGAAATTCTTTTCTTGAAGAGGCGAAAGCTTCATCGGTTGCACTTTCATTAAAACTTCTTCCAAGTTGTCCTTCTCTTGAATCATTTGTTTAAAAAGCGATCCACACAGTCTTCACCTCGATACACTTGAGCTTTCTTCACACATTTTCCATCAGGTCCGATAACAACATATGCATACCCACATGGGAAATGATAAGCTGTTTTCTCAATGAAGGATGTTTTGGGTGAAGGAGTGACTGAAGCAACAGGAATAAGCAGACTCTCAAAATCAGCGTAGATAACAAAGGGCACCGGTGCCTGCAGATGAATACCAGAAAACTTGAGTATGTTATCATTTTCACTGGGCATCTTTATAGCCTGTGCTGCATGTCGACGACAATATTCATCATGTTTATTCAGGAGATCTTGTCTTGAAAAACGATGAAGGCATCGATAACAATAAAAACTAGCAGCTTTATGATTGGTGAGATCACCTAAAAGTCTTGAGAAATTTCTAATAAGGCAATAATGTTGCTTTTCACCATCATCAACTAATAACAAGTTAATAACATCCAGATTCTGCTTTTCAGAAATATACAGAGGACATACTTCATCTTCTTCATATCCAAATACATTAATCCGTAAATTATTCAGTTGTTCAATAATGGATATCTTCTGAAGGGGAACAGGATATTCAACATTCCCTAGTTTAATATCACTTTCATAAGGAATATAATGAGAAACTCTTTCAGGCTTCTTCTCTCGGGGTATATTCAGTTTAAATGCCAAAAGACACCACACCAAACACTTGTTATCTTCATTTTTGATATTAAGTACTGCTTTTTTGTCATATAATTTCTTGGGTAAAGTTATATATGAACTTGCGGCAAGAGGGTGATATTTAGCAATCTTAAGTTCTAAATGATGAATCTTTTGAAGTTTCCATCCAGACCCTCTTTGAATAAATTCTTCAAAGGAGTTAGTTATTTTGGAAAATCCTTCTTCCATATGTTCTGAAATAGTATCTTCTGTAAGTTCGGTAAAGCATTGACAGCGAAAATAAGATTGAATCTCCTCCATCTCCTGATTATCAACCATACGTTCAAGAGATATTTTCATCACCATATACCATTTAATGGCTCCTTTTTCTTGAATTTGATTCATCAAACATTCTTGAATTTCCTCTTTAAAGTTTCTTTGAAACACTGCTATGTCACTGTCTTCTCGCTCATCAGGATAAAACATAACAGTCTGAAACACATTAAGCGCATCACACTGGTTTTGTTTCAGTTTTTTAGACTTCACATATGATGAAGTTATTTTCCGCTTTACACTCACAAGAGGTGTGTGTGGGTGTTGAGTACGTATATGCTCTTTCAATTCAAACTGTCGTCCAAACTTCTTTGCACATTCACGACAAGAAAATCTCAAGTCTTTATGTGATTCAAGATGACGCATCAAATTATCCTCTCGCGTGAAAACATGCCCACAGATATTACATTTAAATACAGATTGTTCATGAGTTTTCAAGTGTCTCTGTAAATCACGCTTCAATCCAAATGTCTTCTGACACACATCACAGTTAAATAACTTCTCTTGCAAATGAATCTTCTTATGTCGCTTTAAGTTGAAAGAGTTTGAAAAACTCTTATTACACAAAGTACAAATCTTCTTCACATCTTCAGGGGCCTCATTCTTCAAAGGTACATCATCATAAGATGGCATGTCAATATTCATAGAACTTTGAGATAAATCATCCTTCATCATAGAAAGTTGAGAATGTCTGTCTTGTTCTGATGATTTAACATTAGTATGCATTTGATAATGTCTATTCAAATGAGACTTTCGACCGAAAGTCTTTTGGCATATGTCACAAATATGTGACTTATCACCTAAGTGAATCTTGATGTGTTGATTCAGGTTAGAAATAGTTGTGAATAATTTTTCACAGGTTTTGCACTGGAACACCTTCTTCAAAGCTAAAGGACTTCTCATTGAAGCGGCTTCTTCAAAAGGCATGATAACATCCATAAAAAATCAACGAAAAAAAAAATTAATTCTTAAAACACCAATCTTCTCAAACTAAACTACACACTTAGATAAAAGCAAGAGCGAATGAATACACGTCTGAACTGTACGAATCCAACTTGTCGAATGACATAAGATGAAATTTTCATCGCTATTTATACCCACCGAGCCACGCTTCACATGAATATTTTCAACCACATGAAGAGAATGAACATATAATCACCAACTCAAAATGAAATCTCATGCAATTAGAATAAAAACATAAAAAAATCGCTAAATTAAAAGAATATTCTTGTTTCACAATAAATATTCTGAAAGATTCAAAAATTCTAGTTGAAGATTAAAGTTTTTATCCGAAATTTAATTAAAACTTCTAAGTTTAAGTTTTGGTATATCGTAAAAAAAAAAAATAAAAAAAATATCTATAATAATAATCTATAATAATAATAATAATAATAAGTTATAAATGATAATGGTAATAATATGTGATAATAATAGTAAGTGAATAATAATAATAAGTGATTAAATATAAACAATAAGAATGTTTCAAACAATTTTTTTAATTACAAATAAGAAAGATTAAATAATTTAAACACTTCGCACCATTTTCAGGTAAAAAAAAAAAAAAAAAAAAAAAAAAAAAAAAAAAAAAAATGATAGCAATAATAATTCTAACACACACGAAATGTATAAGTAATGAATACATAATAAAAAAAGTCTATAAAAACACTCATTAATAAAAAAGTCTATGAAAACATACATTAATAAAATCAAAACAACTATTAAAAATTTTTATTAAATTTACTTTATAATTAAATTTCAATTTCAAATTCTAAAATATTAAAAAGATTAAGTATCATTGCTTAATCACAACTAATTATTATTTTTTAAATTATTTTTCAAATAAAATAATATTAATTAAAATTTATTTTAAAATTAAATATTATTAATTAAATTATTTTTAAAACTAAACATTATTAATTAAATTTTTTTTTAAATAAAATGTTATTAATTAAATTATTTTTCAAATGAAATAGTATTCATGAAATTATTTTACAAAAACATTACGAATCGAATTTATTTCCCCAAATCAAATATATAAATTAAAAAAAAGAATTATCTAATTAACTTATAACAGAAAACATACATTGATAATAATAAATTATTTATATTTATTTATTACTAAACATTTTTAAATAGACAACAAAATTCAACATTACCCATTCGAAACTAAATTCATTTCTCAAAAATTAATAGCAAAATTATTAATCACAAATTAAAAATAATAATACATTCATTACGCAAATTCAAATAATAAATTATAATACATAATACATTCATTAAACAAGCCATTCAAAATTAATTATAAAGTTATTAATTAAAATCGAAAATAATATTAAAAAGACATCCATTACGCTAATCCAAATAATAAATTATAATCACATAATACATTCATTAAACAATCAATTCAAAATTAATTGTAAAGTTATTAATTAAAATTAAAAATAATACATTTATTACGCTAATCCAAATAATAAATTAAATTATAATCACATAATACATTCATTAAACAATCAATTCAAAATTAATTGTAAAGTTATTAATTAAAATTAAAAATAATACATTTATTACGCTAATCCAAATAATAAATTAAATTATAATCACATAATACATTCATTAAACAATCAATTCAAATTAATTGTAAAGTTATTAATTAAAATCTAAAAATAATAATACATTCATTACACTAATTCAAATAATAAATTATAAGCATACAAAGCATTCATTTAACAATCAAACTTCTAAGATTCAATCTCATCATTACGCAAAGTCATATTTTGAGAATCCCCTATAACTTCAATCCAATCCTACTGTAGTACAAGCGACTGATAGCCTAACGGATAAAGCGTTAGCCTCCTAAGCCAACGACTTGGGTTCGAATCCCAGTCAGGGAGAAAAAATATTCTTTTTTCAATATTCTCAAAAATGCTTCAACATTAGTTCACATATGTCCACTAGATGGCGACACTGAAAAAAAATCAAACTTAAAAAATTATTCTAAGTTCACATCAAGTAGGGGAAAAATGGAGGGAGCCTCCTCCTCAAGCCTCCTCCTCAATCCTCCTCCACAGCCCTCCTCCTCAAACCTCCTCCACAATCCTCCTCCTCCTCAAGCCTCCTCCTCCTGACATCGTCTTCTAAGAGAAGGTGCCTCCCCCCATTTTTCCCCTACTTGATGTGAACTTAGAATAATTTTTTAAGTTTGATTTTTTTTCAGTGTCGCCATCTAGTGGACATATGTGAACTAATGTTGAAGCATTTTTGAGAATATTGAAAAAAGAATATTTTTTCTCCCTGACTGGGATTCGAACCCAAGTCGTTGGCTTAGGAGGCTAACGCTTTATCCGTTAGGCTATCAGTCGCTTGTACTACAGTAGGATTGGATTGAAGTTATAGGGGATTCTCAAAATATGACTTTGCGTAATGATGAGATTGAATCTTAGAAGTTTGATTGTTAAATGAATGCTTTGTATGCTTATAATTTATTATTTGAATTAGTGTAATGAATGTATTATTATTTTAGATTTTAATTAATAACTTTACAATTAATTTGAATTGATTGTTTAATGAATGTATTATGTGATTATAATTTAATTTATTATTTGGATTAGCGTAATAAATGTATTATTTTTAATTTTAATTAATAACTTTACAATTAATTTTGAATTGATTGTTTAATGAATGTATTATGTGATTATAATTTAATTTATTATTTGGATTAGCGTAATAAATGTATTATTTTTAATTTTAATTAATAACTTTACAATTAATTTTGAATTGATTGTTTAATGAATGTATTATGTGATTATAATTTATTATTTGGATTAGCGTAATGGATGTCTTTTTAATATTATTTTCGATTTTAATTAATAACTTTATAATTAATTTTGAATGGCTTGTTTAATGAATGTATTATGTATTATAATTTATTATTTGAATTTGCGTAATGAATGTATTATTATTTTTAATTTGTGATTAATAATTTTGCTATTAATTTTTGAGAAATGAATTTAGTTTCGAATGGGTAATGTTGAATTTTGTTGTCTATTTAAAAATGTTTAGTAATAAATAAATATAAATAATTTATTATTATCAATGTATGTTTTCTGTTATAAGTTAATTAGATAATTCTTTTTTTTAATTTATATATTTGATTTGGGGAAATAAATTCGATTCGTAATGTTTTTGTAAAATAATTTCATGAATACTATTTCATTTGAAAAATAATTTAATTAATAACATTTTATTTAAAAAAAAATTTAATTAATAATGTTTAGTTTTAAAAATAATTTAATTAATAATATTTAATTTTAAAATAAATTTTAATTAATATTATTTTATTTGAAAAATAATTTAAAAAATAATAATTAGTTGTGATTAAGCAATGATACTTAATCTTTTTAATATTTTAGAATTTGAAATTGAAATTTAATTATAAAGTAAATTTAATAAAAATTTTTAATAGTTGTTTTGATTTTATTAATGTATGTTTTCATAGACTTTTTTATTAATGAGTGTTTTTATAGACTTTTTTTATTATGTATTCATTACTTATACATTTCGTGTGTGTTAGAATTATTATTGCTATCATTTTTTTTTTTTTTTTTTTTTTTTTTTTTTTTTTTTTTTACCTGAAAATGGTGCGAAGTGTTTAAATTATTTAATCTTTCTTATTTGTAATTAAAAAAATTGTTTGAAACATTCTTATTGTTTATATTTAATCACTTATTATTATTATTCACTTACTATTATTATCACATATTATTACCATTATCATTTATAACTTATTATTATTATTATTATTATAGATTATTATTATAGATATTTTTTTTATTTTTTTTTTTACGATATACCAAAACTTAAACTTAGAAGTTTTAATTAAATTTCGGATAAAAACTTTAATCTTCAACTAGAATTTTTGAATCTTTCAGAATATTTATTGTGAAACAAGAATATTCTTTTAATTTAGCGATTTTTTTATGTTTTTATTCTAATTGCATGAGATTTCATTTTGAGTTGGTGATTATATGTTCATTCTCTTCATGTGGTTGAAAATATTCATGTGAAGCGTGGCTCGGTGGGTATAAATAGCGATGAAAATTTCATCTTATGTCATTCGACAAGTTGGATTCGTACAGTTCAGACGTGTATTCATTCGCTCTTGCTTTTATCTAAGTGTGTAGTTTAGTTTGAGAAGATTGGTGTTTTAAGAATTAATTTTTTTTTTTCGTTGATTTTTTATGGATGTTATCATGCCTTTTGAAGAAGCCGCTTCAATCAGAAGTCCTTTAGCTTTGAAGAAGGTGTTCCAGTGCAAAACCTGTGAAAAATTATTCACAACTATTTCTAACCTGAATCAACACATCAAGATTCACTTAGGTGATAAGTCACATATTTGTGACATATGCCAAAAGACTTTCGGTCGAAAGTCTCATTTGAATAGACATTATCAAATGCATACTAATGTTAAATCATCAGAACAAGACAGACATTCTCAACTTTCTATGATGAAGGATGATTTATCTCAAAGTTCTATGAATATTGACATGCCATCTTATGATGATGTACCTTTGAAGAATGAGGCCCCTGAAGATGTGAAGAAGATTTGTACTTTGTGTAATAAGAGTTTTTCAAACTCTTTCAACTTAAAGCGACATAAGAAGATTCATTTGCAAGAGAAGTTATTTAACTGTGATGTGTGTCAGAAGACATTTGGATTGAAGCGTGATTTACAGAGACACTTGAAAACTCATGAACAATCTGTATTTAAATGTAATATCTGTGGGCATGTTTTCACGCGAGAGGATAATTTGATGCGTCATCTTGAATCACATAAAGACTTGAGATTTTCTTGTCGTGAATGTGCAAAGAAGTTTGGACGACAGTTTGAATTGAAAGAGCATATACGTACTCAACACCCACACACACCTCTTGTGAGTGTAAAGCGGAAAATAACTTCATCATATGTGAAGTCTAAAAAACTGAAACAAAACCAGTGTGATGCGCTTAATGTGTTTCAGACTGTTATGTTTTATCCTGATGAGCGAGAAGACAGTGACATAGCAGTGTTTCAAAGAAACTTTAAAGAGGAAATTCAAGAATGTTTGATGAATCAAATTCAAGAAAAAGGAGCCATTAAATGGTATATGGTGATGAAAATATCTCTTGAACGTATGGTTGATAATCAGGAGATGGAGGAGATTCAATCTTATTTTCGCTGTCAATGCTTTACCGAACTTACAGAAGATACTATTTCAGAACATATGGAAGAAGGATTTTCCAAAATAACTAACTCCTTTGAAGAATTTATTCAAAGAGGGTCTGGATGGAAACTTCAAAAGATTCATCATTTAGAACTTAAGATTGCTAAATATCACCCTCTTGCCGCAAGTTCATATATAACTTTACCCAAGAAATTATATGACAAAAAAGCAGTACTTAATATCAAAAATGAAGATAACAAGTGTTTGGTGTGGTGTCTTTTGGCATTTAAACTGAATATACCCCGAGAGAAGAAGCCTGAAAGAGTTTCTCATTATATTCCTTATGAAAGTGATATTAAACTAGGGAATGTTGAATATCCTGTTCCCCTTCAGAAGATATCCATTATTGAACAACTGAATAATTTACGGATTAATGTATTTGGATATGAAGAAGATGAAGTATGTCCTCTGTATATTTCTGAAAAGCAGAATCTGGATGTTATTAACTTGTTATTAGTTGATGATGGTGAAAAGCAACATTATTGCCTTATTAGAAATTTCTCAAGACTTTTAGGTGATCTCACCAATCATAAAGCTGCTAGTTTTTATTGTTATCGATGCCTTCATCGTTTTTCAAGACAAGATCTCCTGAATAAACATGATGAATATTGTCGTCGACATGCAGCACAGGCTATAAAGATGCCCAGTGAAAATGATAACATACTCAAGTTTTCTGGTATTCATCTGCAGGCACCGGTGCCCTTTGTTATCTACGCTGATTTTGAGAGTCTGCTTATTCCTGTTGCTTCAGTCACTCCTTCACCCAAAACATCCTTCATTGAGAAAACAGCTTATCATTTCCCATGTGGGTATGCATATGTTGTTATCGGACCTGATGGAAAATGTGTGAAGAAAGCTCAAGTGTATCGAGGTGAAGACTGTGTGGATCGCTTTTTAAAACAAATGATTCAAGAGAAGGACAACTTGGAAGAAGTTTTAATGAAAGTGCAACCGATGAAGCTTTCGCCTCTTCAAGAAAAAGAATTTCAGCATGCGAGAGAATGCTGTATTTGTCATAAGGTGCTGGGAGAAAAAAGAGTCCGTGATCACGACCACATCTCTGGAGAATATAGAGGAGCAGCTCATGTGGGATGTAATTTGAACTATCAACAGGCACAGGTGATTCCAGTTATCTTTCATAATTTGCGGAATTACGATGCTCATCACATCATGAGCAAATTGGGAAAATTTAAAGACTACGAAATTGATGTGATTGCATCCACTTTGGAAAAGTTTATAACTTTTAAACTGTGGAAGCGCTCAAGTCGATTTCAGCTGGTCTTTTTAGACTCGTTCCAATTCCTCCCTGCATCCTTAGAAAAACTTACCTCTAACCTTCCCCCCAGCGACTTTAAAATATTGAAAGAAAATTTTCCAAGCAATACCAATTTCAATCTGCTTACAAGAAAAGGTGTGTATCCATATAATTATTTTACTAATTTCGAAAAATTCAATGAAGATTCTCTACCCCCACCAGCAGCCTTCCATAATGACCTGACAGATGAAAATATAACTGAAGAGGATTATTGTCATGCAAAAAATATTTGGACAATATTCAACATGAAGTCGTTGGGGGATTACCACGATTTATACGTCAAAACTGACGTACTTTTGTTAGCTGACGTATTCCAGAATTTTAGGAAATTATGTCAGCAGTTTTATGACATTGATTGTGTGCATTTATTTAGCGCACCTGGACTTGCTTGGCAAGCATCTTTGAAGATGTGCGACACGCCTCTCGAATTGCTGACAGATATAAACATGCTTTTGTTTATAGAACAAGGCATTCGAGGGGGAATCAGCATGATTAGTCATAGATATGCCCGAGCCAACATACCTAATACACCTGAATTTAATAAAGATGAGGATCCCAGTTACATTATGTATTGGGATGCTAACAATCTCTACGGCTGGGCTATGTCCCAATTTCTACCCTTTGGAAGATTTGAATGGTGTGCGACAGAACATATTACGGAAGAATGGATTTTATCATTATCTGACGATTCTGAAATTGGATATATTTTCGAAGTGGATCTTAAATATCCTGAGAAACTTCATAAATTACATAACGAATACCCTGTCGCACCTGAAAGAGTGACTGTGAGTCAAGAAATGTTGTCTTCCTATGCACGTAGATTACAGGGTAATACAAAGTTCGCTGCAGCCTCTAAACTTATACCCAATTTGAATGACAAACGAAATTATGTAGTTCATTATCGTAATCTGAAATTTTATTTGCAACTTGGATTGGAACTTTCATGTGTTCATAAAGCTCTACAATTCAAGCAGGCACCTTGGCTTCAGAAATACATTCATTTTAATACTGAGAAAAGAAAAGAAGCTAAATCTTCTTTCGAAAAAGACTTTTTTAAACTAATGAATAACTCCGTGTTTGGAAAAACTATGGAAAATCTGCGAAAACGTAGAAATATAGTACTTGTTAACAATGAAAAAAGAGCCAAGAAATTAGTGGCTTCACCCACTTTTAAATCTTTTAAAACATATGATGAAGATTTAACTGCCGTTGAAAGGATGAAAACTAGCATACTCATGAATCGACCGATTTATGTTGGTTTTGCTATTTTAGAGCTCTCAAAAGTATTAATGTACAATTTTCATTATAATTTTATTAAAAAAACATATAAAGATGATACCGCAAAGCTGTTATTCACCGACACGGACTCGTTGTGTTATCATATTAAAACGCAAAATATTTATGATGATTTGAAACAACATTCAAACCTTTTTGATTTCTCAGACTATCCGAAACATCATTCACTGTACTCAGATGTTAACAAGAAAGCAATCGGCAAGTTCAAGGATGAACTTAATGGTGATTTAGCCCTTGAGTTTGTTGGGCTGAAATCCAAAATGTACTCCCTGAAATCCTTCAAAGAAGAGAAGAAACGAGCGAAGGGTGTATCGACTTATGTTGTTCGTCAGAAAATCAAGCATGAAGATTACTTGCGGTGCCTTCAACAAGAAAAAACTAGTATTGAAAAGCAGAGAAGAATCGCTCAAGATGCACACCATCTGTATACGTTAACACAGAACAAAACATGTTTATCACCATTTGACGACAAAAGATTTCTGCTAGAAGATGGTATCACCAGTTTAGCTTATGGACATTGTGAAATTAGTCAAGATTGTACTGGTTGAAGAACATTGTTAATATATTGTAAAATTATCAAGAAAAATGTTGTTGTGTTAATACATCTTACCTGTAAATATGCTTTTATCTGTAAAGTGTTTTATTTTAATAAAAAAATGTTGATTTTACTTATGTGTAATTATTTAAAACTTCTACACAATATCTTTTTCACATATTGTTTTAAACGCAGTGCACACATATGCAAACATACTCATACATGTACACACTTATATAATACATGTGTTATTACTTTTATTCACTTACAATTCATTTTAAATACGTTTTAAAACTTTAAGAATTTTTAAGCATTTTTTAAGATTTTATATATATAGTTTTTTAATTTCTTAAAACATTTTTAAAATTTGTTGAAACTTTTTTAAATTCACTTAAATATTTTTAAAAATTCGTTTAAACTTTTTAAAATTTATTTCAACTTTTCAAAATACATTAAAACTTTTTAAAGTTTGTTGAAACTTTTTTAAATTCACTTAAAAATATTTTTAAAAATTCGTTTAAACTTTTTTAAATTCATTTACACTTTTCAAAATATATTAAAACTTTTTAAAATTTACTAAACCTTTTTAAATTTAATTATTAGATAGTCATACAAAGATCCATACACATGGATAGTTAACTAATCACATGTAAACAGAAAATCATATTTAAACACATATTTACACCCAAACATGTATATACATTTATATCATAAAGTGGAATTCATGTAAAGAACCTTTGAAACCCTTCTAACAAATAACAGTGAAAACAAAAAATTTATATAAAAATGTGTCTTTGATGATAAGATGTGAAAAATCATGAAGTCAACATATTAGGTGTTTGATCATATGAACATCGCTTGTGGGGGTTGAATGCTATGGATTGATTGCCCATTGGCCTTGTGATTGATTGCCCATTGCCCCTCTCCTCTCCTCCTCCGGCCGCAGAACCCCCACTAATCCACTACTCTCATCGGATCTTCAAATCTAGTGCCAAAATGAAATTCTCGACAATTTTTTGTAAACGGCTATCAGTAACAAGATGCTCCTGGGAGTCTTGTGAACGAATACCTCCATGTACACAACAGTGGTAAAATGGGCTGGTATCACATCGTGCTGAAACAACAGTTGCTTACAAATGGTGATGCGAACATCTTGAAGTAGTTCTTAAAACCTCCTCCAGTTCCAGCACCAGTCACTTGGCTACCCCGATCCCCCGATCTATTGACCCTCGACTACTTCTGAAAGAGACATCTGAAGAGTCTTGTTTACGAGACTTCAGTTGACTTTGTTCACGATCTTGCTACTTACCTTCCTTTGAAAAACTAAACAAAAAATTGTTCTTAAATTGTTCTTAAAATATTGTTCTTAAAAATTTATTAACGCACGAAAATATTCCATTCGTTTATCTGCATTGTCTTTAACCCTTTCCGGCACAATGTGCCCGGTCTGAGATACCTAATTGTAATTCCAAACTTGCAAACGGCACCAATAATATTTTAGTGAAATTTTGATTTTACTATAAAAGTTTAAATTAAGGATTTCAAAATATCCAAAAAATTCGTTTGTGAATTCCGGTGTCAGTCGATAATTTCTCATTTGACTAACAGATTTTGCCCGTGCCGGAAGGGGTTAAATTCCAAGAAATTGACTTCTGATTTGTTTTGGTTTTTAATATTTCTTTTGTAATTTAGACCCTTTTCAAAGGTGGTGTCTTTAAAAAAGGACGCCTAATTTCCATTTTACTGGTACTTATATATTGCCTATATTATATAACTATATTTCATTAAAATTTTTCTTTTATAACATACTTGAATATAAACAAGGTCTTATTATCTAATAAATTGTTTATAAATTCTGGTGTGAGTAATTATTTGAAACTGATTTATCCTACGCCAGTAAGGATTAATAGATGTATAATAATGAAACATTAAATTTAAAGGATGACCAAATAAATTAATTTTTATATTACAAGACGCCTATTAAATAGTGAATTTCTTAGTCTAAAGATGTAATTGTTTGAAAAGAGATAAAATATGGATTAATTTCGAATTAGCTACTTCTGATATGTTTGAGTGGTAGTCGATTGCGCGAGAGTGAAACTCTCATCTTGGATCTATTTGTCGATCTTCTCCTGCCGCAACAGGATCTGATCACTCTAGAAATCCATTCCAGGATAATGGCAGCGTCACGTGACTTCTCCTGTGCTCCTTTTTACCCCCAGGGCGAAAAAGAAATAGGAATCGCATTTAAAGCCCACCGCACTAGAGGGAACAATCATCGAAGCGAGCGAAAGAAAGGTGCGCCACTTGTTATCGAATCGGTCTCAGAAAGCTAGAAAAAGCCCCTAAAAACGATATTGGCAACCGAACAGCGCCAGGCAAGACGATACTTTAATTGAGTTTGTTGGATAGGAGAAATGTAATTTAGAAACATTAACTACGATTGTTCTCCATCTTTAATTAGGAAAACTCACATTACTTAATTACTTTAGGTTATTCAAATTGAATAAGCTTTAACGTTAAAGCAAAATGTAAAAGGAGTTATGATAACAATACTGCATTCAGAGTAAAATAGATTTAAAGTGCGTGCCTTGAAACAGTTCTTGTATATAATTACTCATTTTTCAGTACGTCAGTGCTTTTGCTTCCTCAAAACAAATTGAATATTTTTTAATTGGAGCCAACCTATTTTGAAGTGTGCAAATAAGTTGTTCTTTCACTTTTAGATCCGAACCATGTATCTTCAACAACATCCAGTTAAAATGCTTTTATTAAAAATGTATATCAATTAGAAATGTTTTTATTCAGCAATGGCAAGCATTTTAATTGAATTTTAAATCTCTTATTTTAAAAAAATCTAACTCATAAAAGATTAGTTAAATTAGCTATTTTCATTGAAATGTGTCTTAAAATTTTACTCAACATACTATGGATGGTTTTAGATACAAGATTTTCACTTACTTATCGCATAGAAATCAATATCATTTTTCAGAAATTATATTTTAACAACGCTATTTTGCAAGAATAGACAATATATATATATATATATATATATATATATATATATATATATATATATATAAGGTGTTCTGGTGTAATAACGCCAGGAGGGGTAATAACGCCAAGTGCTAATATTACGCATAATTATGAAATAATCCGGAAAATGACACATGTGGGCTCTGCGCAGAAGGGCTCTGAATCATATAAATGACAAACAACAGCTTAAAGTTAATTTGTCCCATTTGTAGGTCTTATCGTTTTTAGAAGCAACTAAAATTAATGCTTGATCTAAAATTTGCTAGGTAAGTTCTGTGATGTGAAAATTATATATTTACCAAGAAATATTTTGTTTACTATTTAAATTTGCAGTGCATTTCATGTACTTTTAAAAGTTGTAGAAGATTTTGGATATTTTCGCGAGATAGTTTGTAATTTAATATGAACTGCGCAATAAGTATAACGGGGTAATAACGCCATTTCTTGGCGTTAATAGCCCAGTTGATTCCTTACAGTAGCGGAACTACATCCAAAAGGGGTTTATTTTTTACTTTACGAATGAGACAGCATTATTGTCATTGTTAAAATGGTTAGATTAAAGGGAAGGGGGGGAGGGTCCGATACCCATAACTGACCTTTCTTTTTTAATACTGGTATAAAAACTATTTTAAACTCTTATAAATAAAACGATATCAAAATGTTTTTAATATTCTAACTCATACATTATCAAAATCAGGTTTCTATTAAATTCCCAGTTGGTTGTTCAAAAGAAATCTAAATTTTAACTGCCCGCTTTCTCAGCGTTCTCTTTTTCAAAATTTCAAAATTTAACCTTTAACTGATGTGATATAAATTGTAACGTAACTAATGTGAAGGGGTCTGTGAGACCGTGAGATCGAAAGATGAATAAAAAGCATGATTAACTCATATGATGGTATTTTGTACAGAGTTTTGTACAAGACGTTTATAATTAATATGCATCTATTTAAAAGTGTCTGGTAATAGTACAAAACTTTTAAACGAAACAAAATTTCGATACTATTTGTAGTTAAACTGAAAATTACAAGTTAAACTATAAAAATTGCAAAACGAAATGGTCTGCGAGACCGGTAACATTAGTTAAAGATTAAAAGGCGATCAATGATTAAAACTCATAGAGTACTATTTATGCACTAAACTTTTTGAACAGGATTAAGTTTAATTATGTTTAATCTATTTAAATATTTCTAACAGTAGTACGAGTACTTCAAACGGAAGAGAATTTCAATTCAATTTGTAAAATTTAATAAGGGATCTCCCAGGGATATTGATAATAGGGAAATATTATTCACTTAATTAAAAATAGAAATTTATCAAAGAATGTTTAATATAACACCGACATTTTAACTTTAAGTTTGAGCTAATCCACATTAGTGTGGGGTTTACGGGTTAAAAAGTATTTTAAAAACTTCTATAACAGTGTTACCAAAAATATTTATTACACATAACTCTAGTTATTATAAAATTTCACATGATAAAAATATTACATTATGATTGCAAATAAGGTTAAAACCGTGCAATGTCTTTTATAATTATATTTAAGCGGTATATTATAAGTTATATACTGTAGATACTCTCCCAATCTCTTTTTCCTTTCACTTTCACAAAAAATTGAATATTTTCTATCGCATAGAATGCATATATGTAAACATAAATACGGACTTAGATAAACACAGTTAAAACCGTGCAATGTTTCTAATAATTTTATTCAAGCGATCCTTTCGAGGCAAAGAGAAGCTCAGGGTCTGATATTCTTTTGCATCTGCCTCCCCCCCCCCTTTTTTTTTTTTTTTTTTTTTTTTTTTTTTTTTTTTTTTTTTTGCACTTTCACAAAAAAATAAACATTTTCTATCGCTTAGAATTTTTTTTTCAACAATTTGTCAATTTCTAGGGCTGTAGAGTTTGTACTTTTAGAAATGGGCAATCTACATGGGATTATTACAGCTTATTTTATAGATTTGTTTGCATGGCGTTATTACCCGCATAGGTGGGTAATAACGCCAAATTGTATTGTTCAAGAAATCACGCCATTACATTTTATGAATGCATATCTGTTAAATTATTTTGTTATATACATAGACAATGAGTTGCTGTATCAAATCCTATAGTTGTTTGAAATATACAATCTAAAATTAAGCCGTGAAAATTGGTAGAACCTTAACGTGACGTTATTACCCCAGGATACCTTATATAAGATACATCTACATTAATTACAATACGGAAATAAATTAATATAAATTTGGAAATTCTAAAACTGAAAAGATAGGCATTGAAGCTTCAATCATTTGATGCTATTGATATCCGAATCAAAGCAAAGCAAGTTTACAAAACATTGTCTAATATCCATTAATATTTGGAGGTAAAGTTAACAACACACTCTCAAGTCTCACACTTCAAATAGATGTCTTCAGATACATTTATAACTGAAAAAGAATTTTAGACACATAAGTGTATGAATATCGAAATTAAGACAGTATAGATGTTTTAAACTAAGGCACAAAAGTGTCTTACTACAATCCTGGTATAAATGAACCAAGCATAAGAAGTATGAATGAATTAAGAAAAATGTCTGTAAAATCATCAAATACCTAACACTCTCAGCCACACATGTGTTTTAGATTTCTTTCTTTAGAATTTGATATTCCTTGTAATTTAAACAGAATGTTTTTTTATGTACTCGTATATTTTAATTAATAATTTATTTTGACTTGATTCATTTTTTTCGGAATGTGAACATATGATATTAACTTATATCTACTTAATTAATTTATTTATTCAACATATATATCAGACTGGTTTTCTTTACGCCAAATGTATGTTTATAAACCAGCGTCAATATAAGGACGCGATCACGGATGCAAGCGTTTCATCACAATTAGCTGATTTTCGCTACTTAATTTTAATAGTATCTTTCGCCTTATTAAATCTCAGAAATTTTGTCATTAAATAAGTTGAGCAATGCTACTGAACAGAATTAGACTCCTTATATGCATAGATGGTAATTTGTTACAAAATGTATCCAACATTACCAAACTTCACCATAAAGCGATGTTTGTACATTTTAAATTTTCGTGCAAAAAGGAAATTATCATGATCGTACGTAACAATATAATTCTAGTGATGGAGACGCGCAAGCCAAAAGAAAAGAGAAGTAATATAATGCTCACGTAATTACTTTAATTAAAAAGTATTAATGTAAAAGTAGAACATGTGTTGTGTGATTTCGAAGGTGTTATTAAATATGAATTTTGTGGCAAAATTTAATTACAAATATTTTTAAAATAAACAATTAGTCGAAAAAATATTTAATTAATTACAGGGATGATAGCACTCCCACCAAAATGATCGGTTACTACCACTAAAGCTTACTAAAAATTCTGGTATTGTTAATGGCAGAATTTCTGAGAAGTTATAAAACAAAGTACACTTTTAAAATTTATTGATAGTAATCGGTAATTTGGGTCGGAATACTCTCATGCCTGTTAATTGATAGCGTGGTAGTAATTCATGTGTGCCTCAAATAAATAAATCCAAATGTTTAATCCTAAAATAGAATCGTACACTTTAATCTATTTACTACAATAAAAACAAACTTAACTAGGATAATTTTTGATTGAATTTATTTATTTACAGGTTAAATATAAGCAATCAAATTTCCAAAATTAAAAAAGTCATATTGAATTGAAATATTTTAAAGAAAATCTTGCTTTTCTATAACATCCAGTCTTGTTTTTATAACTATAGTGTCTTTAATTCAG
Source organism: Maratus speculifer (assembly GCA_964019185.1). NCBI lineage: Eukaryota > Metazoa > Arthropoda > Arachnida > Araneae > Salticidae > Maratus > Maratus speculifer. The sequence continues at coordinate 272,551,674 of OZ025294.1, forward strand.
TTCATAAAAATTTAAAGGATACAGAATTTTTGTTAGCTTTTTTATACTTCAAAATATTTATAATCATTTTATTGTTTTTCTTTGTTATTTTAGATTTTATTCATTTTAATTGACTTGGATCCCCGTGGGCAAAAATCATATTTGTGAAATATTCTTTATTAATTAAGAATGTGGAAAATAGCCAAATGCTTCGGCAAAAATCATATTTGTGAAATATTCTTTATTAATTAAGAATGTGGAAAATAGCCAAATGCTTCATAATTCACTGCTTAAAGTTGATTACAAGTAAAATCATCCTGTTGATCTGTGCATAGGTAAATTGGAGACCCCCGTCTCTGATACTGTTTCCATCAGGACTTCGTTACCGCCTAGGGCTTGTTGCTGTGAGAGGGAAGTGGGACATACACTGTTTTCAGCTCTCTGAAGCTTCTTAAGTTTCTTGAAGACCTTAGATCCGCACTAAAAAAATATTTTTTTTAGTGCTCTCTGATCCTGGTAAGGGCAGAGCTAATCCAACAGACGCCCTGATTAGCTAAAAAGTATCTCCAATCACTTTAGAGCAAATCTCTGCTTGGTGAGCATGTTTTCCCATTCGCATCTGCAACCAAATTAGCTTTCCCTGTTGGGAGCTAAAGACTAGATGCCTTAAAAATAACGGAGACCAATTTATTAACTGAAATTTCCTTCTTATCCATTTGCAATAAATTTGTACAGTATTTCTTTGTACAGAATTCAGGTTTTGTCGTCTTCTCTACTGAACCAATGAGGCCGATATCTCTTCCTGGGTTCGAAGAAATGGTTTTACCAAATTTACTCATTAAACTAAAAAAATGGGTCTATTATATATAAATACAATATAATTTTATCAAAGAGATTTTTCGATGTCTATCTATATCATTGCACATTTTAAATATTAAGTTTACACACTCGTACAATATGTTTACAATTTTATAAAAATACACATTCAAAATAAAATACAAAAAACCAGCAAAACATTAGGGGAGAGTGGGGATACTTGAGCCACCCCTATTATCTCTACAGTTGGTTAATTTTTCTTTCTAAAATTGGCAATATGGTAACATATTTATAGTTCTGAACTTGTAAAAAAAAATCACATACCTTGGTACCAGTGTTGGGCACGTTCACAAAATAAACGAACTAACTCAAACTCACGTTCAATTTCTGAAAAGTGATTTAAGTTCACGTTCAAATTCAAAAATTTTCAAACGAACTCGTTCAAATCAAACTCATTTGTAAAAGTGAACGAAGCTCACTAAAAAGTTCACTTTTTTTTTATTTTAATGTTTGGATCTTATTGTCTAAATTTACAAAATTTTGTGAACTAATCATTTGATTATTCGATATATAAGATAGAGGTATGCACGGACGGAAATTTCCAGGCCCGATCCTTTAAAAAAAATGTCCGGCCCGATATTAAAATAAAAATTTCGACCCGAGCCCAGTACGAGCCCAGGCTCGTAGAGAAAATTTAGCGGCCCGGCCCGATATAATAGCTAAAATCAAGGCTCGACCCGGCCCGATATAATAGCTAAAAACAAGGCCCGACCCGGCCCGATATAATAGCTAAAAACAAGGCCCGACCCGGCTCGATATAATAGCTAAAAACAAGTCCCGAGTTTGGCCAGGCCCGGCAAAGAAAGTTGAAATTTTGCACCGAACCCGGCCCGACCCCGAGTACATTTCTACAGGACATTGATATTTACCCTTACTGAAGAGTTCTGGCCAAAAAAAAACTTATTTAAGTCTGTTTATAATCTCCATTTATGCAGAAGTGCCGTAGGATGCGATGTTTATGCTTTCTTTTAAAATCTTTCCGATTTAGACATATTTCCGCCTTACACAGTCCACCTTGTATAGAGAGTTTACTGTATTGTATACAGCCCAGGTCCGGTTCGGCCCGACCCGAGTCTGCAGAAGTAAGACTAGGATTCCACCCAGAGAAGTGATATCCAGACTTAATCCGTCCCGAGGCTCGTGTAAGCTTCTAAATGGCATTTGAAAGAGGGAAAAAGTGTACTACACTGTAAAAAATATCCGTTAATATACACAAACTTTTCCCTAAAATTTTACGGAATAGTTTGATTTTTCCATGAAAACAGCAGTATTTCCGTTTTTTGCTATTTTGAGATTAAAAATACAGTAACTGTTCCGTAAATCTCACCGCAAACAGAACGTCTTCCGTTTTAAACAGCTCAAGTTATCAGTATTTTTAACTGATAAGTGTCGTGGCGCCATCTGTATGACAAATAGAAAAACATAGCAACATTTCTCTTATTTTTTCTGTTTTAATTATAAAACGATAACATATTTTTACAATATTAAAATAATAATAATTATTATTATTATTATTAATTCTTTTTAAGTTTCAGATAGTTAAGGAAAGTTTTTTGTTTTTTCAGTTTGATTTTGTTTAATTTATTTATATTATAATATAAAAAGTGCGTATGTTATTTAAAGTGGAAAAAAATCTACTTTTAATTTTAATATGTATATTTTTTAATCTATTCAAATTAAGAAGTTCGCACATAAAATTTAAAGTATATTAAAATGATAGCATATTTTTACAAATTAAAAAAAATAATAATAATAAGATTTATTAATTCTTTTTAAGTTTGAGATAGGTAAGGATTTTTTTTTTCAGTATAATTTTAAATATGTTTAATTTATTTATATCATGATATAAAAAGTGCGAAAGATATTTTAAGTGGAAAAAAATCTACTTTTAATTTTAATATATACATATTTTAATCCTCTAAGCGTTTGGTCCGTAATATTCCGTACACTAAGCTCCAGGTTTCACTGCAATATAAGCAATGTTTAAGATATTATAATTCCATAAATTTAATGAATTTTCAAAGCATTGAAGAATGATTAAGACTCTCAAGGATTACATTTATATTCGTAAATAAGATTTTTTTATGTAATATTGAAAAAATTATATTTTATTAGCAATTAAGACAAAATGCAGAGAAAACAACATTACAAATTTACCCATTTGCAAGACGCTTGGAGGGTTAATATATTCAAATTAAGAAATTCGCTCTTAAAATTTAAAATACATCGAAATATATTACCGAAATTATTGTCATTTTGGCGATTACCTAAGTTATAAAAATCAATAAATGTAATTAATTTTAATAACCCATAACCGATAGTAATTATCTTTATTGAGTTTACAATAGATCGTCATACAAAATGTTTTTTAAAATACATGTTTTTTTTTTTTGGTTTTTTTAAGTTTATGCATAGTATTTTTTTATAAAATAAATAAATAAATATGAATAAAATAGCTTTAAAACTCTTCCAAAAAAGAAGGAAACAAAATTTTTTAAACTTTCATTTATGCATGTAATATATTAAAGGTTAAACTTTTTTTTTTATAAAGCTAAAATTAAAAAGCTAATTATTAGAAATTATAGAAAGAAAATCTGTAAAACTTGATTTAGAACTGTCCGTTCAATAAAAAAATATTATCTCTACAAAAATAACCACGTTGAAAAATCTTATCTTTACTTCATGAAATGCATTCGAAATAAGTAAAGGTATTTGAAATGGTGCTATGTGAAATCATAGCGTAATGGTATTACACTACCGGCTACGATAGACAAGGTCGTGAGTTCAAACCCCATGGAAGGGTAGTAACATTTCTTCTCTGTTGTTTAAATTAAATGTATATAATGTGTCCCTGATATTAACGTGCCTTTGTAAAGTAAAGAATAAAAATCACAAAGATGTTAGTTTGTCCTTGAAAAATTCTTTTAACTTTTCAAACGAAAATCTTTACATAAGGAAATATTAAAAAACGGAAATATTTTGTGAAAAAACGGAACTATTCTTGGATTTTTTTTTCCGTTAAAAAACGGAAGTAGTACTGGCGTCTAGATTACCAGTACTATTTCCGTTTTTTAACGGCAAAATTTTTTACAGTGTAAGGTCTGGAAAAATTTTAAATAAATTATGAAAAAATTGAACGTAAACTTGAACGTAAATTTCGTTCAAACTCGTCTATTTTTTGAGTTTCCGTTCAGTTCAAACTCGTTTATAAAATAGTGAGCGAAGTTCAGTTCAAAGTTCACAAATAGTGAGCGAAACTCGAGAGTTTTCGTTCAGTGAGCGCGTTCATACCCAACACTGCTTGGTACCATTTTGAAAGTATGGTGATTAATAGTTGTTTTTCTCTCTCTGAAGTAAATATTTAGGTGCATGGTTTTTTTTTATTTTTTTATAATCAAAGTTTTGTTTAAAGTTGCAACAATATATATAAATTTAATAAGTATAATTTCAATTGTATTTTGAATCTAAAATAGTTCAAATAGCTGCATGCTTTACTTAGTAAAACTCTGATAAACAAAAATAGTGGTAATGGGTATACTTGAGCCAGTGAGATTGGGGATACTTGAGTCATGGCTCAACCATCCCCACTAGGAAATTAGACATGGGTGAAACAATCAAAAAATAAAATTACGTCCTTATATTGACTAATAGATTTTTTTTTGGATAAAAAAAGCATATTTTTTTCTTAAAAAAAATAATGACTTTGAAAAAAAAAATTTTTTTTTAATGTATATTTTTTAAATGAAAATATGCATTATATTTTTCATTTTCACTAACAAAATAGCTTGTTTAGAGAAATGCAAACATAGTTTTCAATTTAACATTTATTACATTTAAAAAACTTTTTAAAATTGTTTTACAGGTCATAATCTCTAATACTTTAATTGAAATTGTAAATATTGAAATTATAGCCTCTGTTACTGTAACTTTTTTTAATCAAAGAAATTACTTTTATTGTCCCCAACAGAGGGCACTACTGAGTTACCGTGTAAGTAAATGTAAAAAGATGTATGGTATTACAACAATTCTGAATTTTTTCTTCAAACATGTTACGAAAGAGCTGAAACATCTGAATTCCAATCTCAATTGGTTTTGAAGGACTTTATGTATCATTATTTATCATTCTGTAAAATATTTGTGCAAAAATAAAGCGAAAAAATATTTTTGTGGGTATTTTTCCACACTGGCTCAAGTATTCCTTCACCATGGCTTAAGTATCCCCCCACCATGGCTCAAGTATCCCCATGAGGGGGATACTTAAGCCACGATGTAAAACAAAAAGTAAAAACTTATTAGACATATAAAAATAGTTCAAAATTAATTGAAAGTGGTTTTCAATTTAAGAAAAAATATGAAATTTTCATTTTCAATATTTTATTTTGTTCTAAGAAACTATAAAAAATTTAAAAAAAAATTAAAATTTAAAAAGTGGCTCAAATATCCCCATTTTCCCCTATATTGTGACAGAACTAGATGTTGGGAGAAAAACTTTCCAGCAAATACTATAAAAACTTACAAGGAAGGTCTCCATACGGGCATACTCAGAAAAATCTGAAAAAAATTACAGAATGTTCTTCTCATATAGTTATACAGGGTGTCCGAAAAGTCTGGAAACGGTCGAATAACTCGAAAAATACATATGAGATTGAAAAACGTAAATATACGTGTTAAATATTTTTAAATAAGCTACTCAGTGATACCAAATTTGACCTTCGTAACCGACCCCCTGGGGGTCAGAGGGGGTCCAACTTTGAAATCTTAAATTATAACCCCCATTTTTTATTGCAGATTCGGATTCTACAGACAAAAATACGTAACTTTCGTATTTGATGTTTATTTCGAATCCTCGTTTATCACGGTGTAATTGAACATATTAAATCGATTCATATTTCGGCTTTTCCAACGGGATTTTCCCTAATCGAAACTAATTGGGGAGAATTTATGACATCAAATTCCTCGTCGTTTGCAATAATAGCGTTTCCTGAAAATCACCCGTGCCGATTATTTCCGTAGTGCTACACAGTTAAAAATTTGATCCATTTGCTGTAGCGTCACTCCACAGCTTTTATAGAATATCTCTTTCATGACCAATGAGAATGTTCCATAACACAGTGAAGTACACTGTAAAAAAATTGACCCTTTCGCTGCATCGTCATTCCACCGCTTTTATAGAAAACGATTACTTTACTGTGTTATGGAGCATTCTCATTGGTCACAAAAGAGATATTCTATAATAGCTGTGGAGTGACGCTGCAGCAAATGGGTCAAATTTTTAACAGTGTAGCACTATTGAAATAATCGCCACGGGTGATTTTCAGGAAACGCTATTCCTACAAAAGACGAGGAATTTGACGTAAAAAATTCTGCCCAATCAGTTTCGATTAGGGAAAATCCCGTTGGAAAAGCGGGAATATGTATCGATTTAATATGCTCGATTACACCGTGATAAACGAAGATTTGAAATAAACATCAAATACAAAAGTTACGTATTTTTGTCCGTAGAATCCGAATCTGCAATAAAAAATGGGGGTTATAATTTAAGATTTCAAAGTTGGACCCCCTCTGACCCCCAGGGAGTCAGTTTCGAAGGTCAAATTTGGTATCACAGAGTAGCTTATTTAAAAATATTTAACACGTATATTTACGTTTTTCAATCTCATATCTATTTCTCGAGTTATTCGGCCGTTTCCAGACTTTTCGGACACCCTGTATATGTTTATAAAAAAATTTCGGCGGAACCACCTTATAACGTTCGTAAAAAAATAATAAAAATTTCGTTTATTTGGCGATTTATCTCCGGTTGGAGAAAAAACGAACTTTTGAAAAATACCCTTTTACGCTTCGAATACTTAAAAAAAAAAACTTTCTATGTTCAATTTATTTAAATAAGTTTAGTTTAAGTAATTTTAGTTTTGCATTTTTACTTTACTTTAAGTGTAATTTTGTCATATACGTTTATATGTACTTATAACAAAATGAAATTAATATATTTTATCATTTAAAGCACAATTTAAATTGATTAAAATTGTTCCAAATTGAAAAATACACTGTTAAAAATCTGCTGCATTTTGTTTCAAAACACTCCCTTGCTTGTATAGAAAACGGTTACTTGGCCGTGAAATGGAGCTTTCTCATTGGTTGGAATAGAGATATTATATACAAGCGGTGGAGTGCGTTGCAACAAAATGCAGCAGATTTTTAACAGTGTATGACACGATCAATTCAACGTGCTACGGAGCATTCTCATTGGTCAGAAGAGAGATATTCTATAAAAGTAGTGGAGTGGCGTTGCAGTAAATGCTGCAGACTTTTAACAGTGAAGTCAATTAAAATCAATTTTCAGATTCATTAAAATCGTCTGCTTTTGGCGAGGAAATGCACTGCTTGCCAAATCCCGCATCGCTTTCAGCTTTTCACGCCAATTATTCCAAACTATTTTATTTTTTTACATATCTAATAATGTAATTCCGCCGCTAATTTTCACTGATCTTTTATTATCTACATGAGTAGTTTAATTCGTATTTTTTTCAAAAAATTCTGAGTATGCCCCCAATGGAGACCTTCCTTGTTAGTAGTAGCAATCAGCCATTTATGGCATAGCTCTTGCATCCATGAACGGGATAGACACAAGGAAGTTGACAACCAGTGTGACCGTTTTTGGATTGTTGTAAGAAATCTGGACTGTTGTAGGACTTACAACAAGCTAAATCAAGCTAAAAACTCAGGCTTAAAGATAGTTGTCAGCCTATTGATATACTGACCATCGATAGATGGCAGGACCATCAAATTTATTTTTAGCTTGTTGTCAGTCCAAATCTAGCCTGTTTTTAGCTTGAAAAAACGGTCACACTGTTGACAACTCTTGAAGATTACACCCAGGAAATTTCCAAAGATTGAAGATGAGGCGATCGTTTTAGTAGTAATTTATATTAATTTATATCAATAATATTCTTTTATTCGTTAACGTCTTTTTAAAACTGGAACATAAATCTTTCTTCTGGCAGGTTTTGGTTTAAGGATGGAAATTTTTTATTTTTTTAATATAGTTATCTGAATAGTCCAGTGTTCGTGTCAGGGATGGCGTCATATGAATTGATTTTCTTCTTATATGAAAGAAGTGTGATGCATTTGTTGCCATTTTTTTATAGTACTATATAAAAGATTGGATGAATTGCAATTTAGATTTGAATCTGTTTGAAGAAAAAAGGGCACTAGAAATATGTATTCTTGGATTAATTTTAAATGCAAACATTATATACTACAAGAAAGTTAAGAAAAACATGAATTCATTAATATGCACATTATTAAAAGGTTAATAGACATACGAAAATGTTCTGTGCAATGAAAGTTGGAAGCATTATAAAGTCCATTCATGTATTTCATCAATAATCGATGTGAGACCTTCTTTTCGATGACTTCGACTAGTTTCTTATTCATCGACTCTATCAGGCCACACAAAGTACTTGCATCAATATTGTTCCAGCAATTTTTAATAGCATTTTCCAAATCTAACTTTAAATTAAATCGCCGTATATTTTTGTAAAAATTTCGTGCTAAAATTCCCCAAAGATATCCTATTACATTCAGATAAAGGCTACGAGCTGGCCTTTGAATATACTGGGTGATTATAATTAAAGTTTAAGTTTCAAAAGGCTCTAAAAAAAGAACCACTGATTTCAATGACGTCAAAATTGAACAGCGTATTATTGAAGAAAGGGGAAAAAACATGAAAAAAAAATAGTTCCAAATTTTAGTGACAGATGGTGTTGTAAGCGTGTGTGAGAAGGTGTAAAGTAAAATACCTAGCATGCACACGACCATTTCAGGTGCTATAAAAGCGTTGGGCAAACGGCGCTTTCTCATTTCGTGTCTCAGTTGTCCGCCATGAGTGTCTCAATGAAGGACCGTGCTCTGCTTCTGAAGCTTTATTACAAGAACGGAGATTCTGCACCAGTAGCTCTGCAGAAGTTCAGGACCCTCAAGCGTATGAAAAAAAGCGTTGGATCGATGACTGTCATGGGTCTGATGAAAAGGATGAAAAAATACGACAGTATAGGTTCGTTTGAAGTGCAGTCTGGTAGAGGAAGGAAAAGATGTGATTTGGCGGTAGTTGAAGAAGTAGCCACAATAGTTTAGGAGGTGTCGAGCGGTCGTGTGCAACCCTGCAGTGTACATAGAATTGTCCGAACATTGAACAGGCCTGTGAGCGCGGTGCATAACATTCTACGAAAAATCGCTATCCGTACAAAATTTGCCATGTGCAGGAGTTATTTCCTTCTGACCTGCCAGCAAGAGAGGGTTTTGCTTTGGAATTTCTTTCTCTCATAGAAGTGGACAATGATTGACCGGGAGAAATTCTGCGGGCAGACGAAGCCCATTTCCATGTGACAGGGTATGCCAATACACAAAATTTGCCGAATATCGGCACACGAATATAGTACCACTGCATCCTGCAAAGTTCACTGTGTGATGCGGATTTACGGCATCATTTACCGTAGAGCCATATTTTTTCGAAGATACCGGTGCTTTCGTTCCTGTTTCCGTTACCGTCAATGGTCAGCGCTATGAGTCTCTTTTGCGCAATGACGTCAGTACAGCTCTGAAACAGGTGGATGTCTGAATAGTATCATTTTTATGCAAGATGATGCTCCTCCACGCATTGCAAATCGAGTGAAGCAGTTGTTGAGGTGGCACTTTGGAAATGCTAGAATTATCATTTCCTTATAGACAGACCGGTCCGATCACCTGATCTTAATCCGTGCGATTTCTGGACGTGGGGTTACCTGAACAATGTTGTGTTCAGTACTCCGATACCCAACGTAGCTGAATTGAAGCCATCCATTGCGCAACACATTCTGAACTTGACTTCGGTGATACTTCGATCGGTTGTGGAACATGCTGTTTCCCGATTTAATCTTGTTTCACACAACGGGTGACAGCATATTGAATATGTTTTGTGCCAGTCTCGTGAAACTTAACATGAATGATTTTTATGCAGTTTTTGGCCTCAGGACAATGAAAAACCGATTTTTTCCATCCGATGTGATACGTCCTTTCCATGGTGGATGGAGTTACGTAACTAACAGCATCTCACCTGTACAGTCATGCACATTGAACATTACAGTGGGTTTATCGAGTAACTTACGCCTTAGCCGTTCTTTTAAGATTTGTAATTTGTAGTCGAAATTCTGACGCTTACAACGCCATCTGTTGCTAAAATTTGCTAACTATATTATGTAATACATTATATTATACTTAATTTTATATAATATATTATGCATATTGTCGGACGTTCCTCTCAGCCCGCACAACTTTGAGAAAGTCCGTGGTAGTTATAGTTTCCACCTCCGATATTATTAGGTGATATCAGTCACCCACTGTGAGGATTGTGTAAATGAACACTGACGCTGTCAATTAACTGATTTAACAATTTATTTAGAATATATGTACACAATAAATACGCTATTTACAATTATATACAATTACAACTCGGATATAGGTGATCCGGTTCAACATTAAATTAAATACAGTAAAGGTTGGTTGTATACGGTTCAAATTACACCTTCTCCCTCACACTCAATGCACGTTAGATTCACTTTATCGGAGATCAATTTCGCATCTCCCAACACATGTATACTCGGCCTTCACTATCCGGCACAGAGCACTACGCACAAGGACCTCCGTCCTATACTACTCTCTAGGTACGAGCCCAGATACGAACTACACACTAGGACCTCTTTCCTGCACTCCTCCAGGTACGAAACCCAGATACGAACTGCTCAAATCTCCGACAAAACTTGCTCTTCTCAAATCACTGCTTTCCCCAATATAAACCCCCCTTTGGAGCTTATCCATTGGACACATTTCACATTGCTTTCTTGATCCGTGACATGTTCCTTGTTTGCTCATCATCCACATACATCCCTGACGGATGAACACGCTTCTCAGCAATCTCCTCTTTCTCACATCACCACCTGCACATGACACCTGTCAATTCTCACATTAACAAAGAAAGAATGTCACCTTGAAAATTCCAGTACACAGCCAGTACAATACACAGAATATTAAGATAGAGAAACAACGGAAATTCCAGTCTGTAGCAGAGGTTTACTCAGAACCTGACACATATTATATAATATATTATAAAATTTGATAACGGCTGAAATTCCTGTTACAGTTAAAACTAAATTCGCGCATAAAAACACAGATGGTCTGTCAAGTTATATTATGGGGGAAAGAACCTGAAAACATGATTTTAGCTGTTGGCTCGAAAGTTTATCATTGTGTTTTTCTTAATCGAAAGGTATGAAAACATGGAATAATGGGAGCAGGAAAGCACAATGATAAAACGACGAGTCAACGGCTAAAATCATATTTTCAGGTGTTTTCCACTAAGATATGACTTGGCTGAAACTCGAAAGAAAAGTTGTATGTGTTTTGTATTTTCTAATAAGAACAAGCATGTTAAAAGCATTTTGTGTTTTCTGATAGAAAGAAATATATGATATATATGATATATGATTTTATATTTTCCGATAGATACATCGGAAATTCAAATTAAGACATTTTAGAACATTTTTTGTCACCAAATTTACAACACATTGATGTGTTGTGAATTACAGAACTTCATATACAAAGCGTTTTTTGTGGTGTGATTGTGTCCTTATTTTGTTTCAAAAGCGTTGCTATATCTAGAAATGTATTATTAATAAGTTGCAAAAGTGTTGCAACCTAGAAATGTTGTTATCCAGAAATGTGTTCTAAAAGTAGTGTTGTTGATTGTGTTGAAATTGTGTTGTAAGTAGTGCTGATAAAAGTATTTTCTTACAATAGTGCTGTGATGCACATCACTTTGCCACCAAAATTACAACACATTGTAAGCACCACGCAATAGAACACTATAAAACAGCACATGTAAAATACATTCAAAACACGTTCTACATGGTATGTTTAAAATTATACAACTTTAACCAGGAAATAAGCGACTGTTTGCATTATAGAAAAAAAATTTAGGAGAATACAGAGTGAATTGATTAATTTTGCCAATAAATATAAATAATTGCATTTCTGGAAAAATTATATAATTTTTAACAAAACTTTTTGCACAGTTATTTTTTCTGGCACAACACATTCGCAACACATTCACAAGACAATCAAAAACGATTTTGGTTAGAAGTGTTAATTATTACGTTCAATAAGCGTTTTAAAATTGTTTCATGAATTTGCAGTGTATAATAGGTTGTACTATACATTTTCTTACTTAAAAAAATCTTCTGAGAAGTATTTTACGTTTTCTTGAAAAAAAAATCTTTAGCTACTTTTTAAAAATTTCCTGATAGAAAAAAATCTTTTAGTGCATGTTAAAAATTTTCTTATTAAAAAACCTTTAGTAAGTGTTTTAAGTTTACTGGTAGAAATATTGGTTTAGTGTTTGTTAAATCTTTAGATTTTCACACTTTCTGATTAAAGAGGTATTGATTAAAGAATGTTATGTTTAAAATTCTTTGATAGAGAAAATGTTTGATAAGTGTTTTTCGTTTTCTAATAGAAATAAATACATGTGAAATATTAAAAATTTTCAAATTATGAAATATCTATAAATGCGTTTTACTATCTCTGATAAAAATAAACCATTGTTACGCGTTTGGCATTCTCTAACCAAGCGAAACCGCGTGTTAATCGTTTTAAATTTTCTAACATAAATAAGTCTTTGTTAAGTTTTCTATATTTTTTATCAGTTAAAACGTTTATTTTATGTTTTACATTTTCAGTTTTAATAAACGTTTGTCATGCGGTTATCGGTGGACTGGTGGTGATTTATTACAGCGTATTAAAAAAAAACAACCCCGTAACACTTCAGTATTATTTACTGATTTCAATTCGGCGATCAATTTGTAAAAATGACTAAAATGTTATATTTTAGAATAAAATTGTATAAAAGTAACAATTTTTGCGTAAAATTAACATAATTGCATTTATATTTTCTGACAGAAAAAGAGTTTTATTATCCGTTTCAAATTCCTTTTCTTTTTGATAGATTGAAACATTTTGTTAAATATTTTGGGGTTGTCCTCCTCAGTCCCGAGTCAAATTCCATGTGGCACTACAAAAACCAGTTTCAAATTATTACCAAACATCAGCAAAGGTGCATCTGCCCATATATCGATGCTTCTAATATGCACACATTTATTAAAACAGTCTCGGTGTAGCTTTATCAATTGTAGTGTATAAATTAATTTAAAGGTGTTTTTTAGTGTCGCCTGCAGGCGACATCACGACTGAGGAGGTTATACTTTAGAACAGATGTAAATTTTCCATGTGGATGAAAAAAGTCTGGGCCAGGATTCGAACCTGGGATATATTGGCTGAGGCCGCCCAATGCTCTTCCAACTGCGCCATCCCGGACACGAACACCGGAGGACTATTTCACCCAAATAATCTTAACGATCACATAATCTGTTCCGATACTATGGATCAGCTCAACAGAATAAATCGACGGTCAATATATGGAAACTTCATAAAACGCTGCATACAAAATTATATTAGATTAATTTATAATACGATTTTTCAATCGGTAAATCAATTATAACCGACGTAAATTCTCCATGTGGGTGAAAAAATTCCGGTGCAGGATTTGAACCAGGGATGTATGGACTGAGGCTACCAATGCTCTTCCAAACTGAGCCATCCCGGACACGAACACCGGAGGACTATTTCAACCAAAAAACCTTAGGGATCACATAATCTGATCTGACACTATTTATCATCTCAATAGAATAAATCGAAGGTCAATATATAAAAACCGCAGAAAACGCTGCATACAAAATTATATTAGATTAATTTATAACAAGATTTTTTTCAATTGATAAATCAATTATATCGGATGTAAATTTTCCATGTGGTTGAAAAGAGTCCGGGCCAGGAATCGAACCAGGGATGTATTGGCTGATGCCACCAATGCTCTTCCAACTGAGCCATCCCTGACAAGAACATTGGACTATTTCACCCAAATAACCTTAACGATCACATAATCTGGTCTGATACTATGGATCAGCTCAGCAGAATAAGTCGAAGGTTAATATATGGAAACTGCAGAAAACGCTGCATACGAAATTATATTAGATTAATTTATAACGATACTTTAGAGTCTTATTTGTATTTATTAAATTGCATTTTTGGTGGTTAAAATGATTTTAAGGAGAAATTTATATAATTTTTTGACTGTTTATATTCCGAATGATTTGAAAATTTATTTTACATTTAATACGTTTCTGTTATTGGTTAAAGTTTGAAGGGAGAAATCATTTATTTTGAGACTCGTATTTTCTTAACTACCGTTGTAAAATATAAAAAGGGTTTTTTTTTCTGAGCTGGAAATATGAATAAGAATTATTGTTTCGTTTAATTTTCATTTTCAAATGAAGTTTGTGACTTATAATGGGATTATAATTACTGCTGTTAAATTATATTCATCGGGGGAGTAAAATAGTATTTTTTAAAGTCAAGATGTAAACTGCAACTGTAAACTATTTCGCTATATAAAATTATTTGGCATTAACACAACACTAATAAAATGTCGTGAATTTCTATGCATTTTAATATACTGATAAAACATAATGTGCAATTATATTGTAAATCTTGATTTGAAAGTATTTTAAAATAACATAGATTATAAAATGGACATAACAGAGTATTGTGTTCGCTTTTTATTTTAAAAAAGTATATTCATTCACAACAATCGGAAAAATGCATCTTACGATAGCAGATATTCTAAGTATTCAGAATTTTTTACATACAACGTCGCTAAGATAATTTTTTTTCAACAGCAGTAATTTTAACAACCTTTGGATATAATAAATACAAATGCGTTCTACATGCAATAATTTAAATTTTATTGTATTCTTATACTGGAGTCTAAAGACCTGAAATTAGTACTTGAAGTACAATTTCTCATGTAAGATTACTTAAAAAAATATCTTGAAATTATAAATAATATAATTTATAGTTTTAATTAATTATAAATTCCAAAAATATAATCAAAAATAGCTATTCATAAACTGCAATTCTATCTTAAGGGAAATTTTTTTTTTTTTTTTTTTTTTTTTTTTTTTTTTTTTTTTTTTAGAAATTTTTCCTACACTGTTAAAAACACTGTAATTCACGGTAAAACTACTGGCAGTAAAGTTGCCAGACATTTACAGTTGCGTTAGTAGATATTCCGTTTTTTGAAATGAAAGAAGGGAAAACTCCGTTAGATGAAGCGGCAATTTTCCGTTATAAAGTTTAATTGTTAATGATAACAATTTAATGTATTATGTTTTAAAATTATCGAAACAATCAATCGTTGAAGAATTTGAATTTTCCGAGTGATTTTGAACTGCTATATTATTTAATTTTTGCACAAAATACTTCAAGCCGTCCTGACGATTGAACTTCAAACTTTCGAATAACGCCTTACTGACTGTTCCATAGCTGCAGACACAATTGTGCGCAAAGTATGTCTTTTATCAGTCAGCGGGGAAAAATATTTTTCCTTATAAATATTTCCTTAAGATTTCCTTATAAATATATTCTTTAAAATACTCGTAAATGGTTTATTTTATTTTATTTTAGACCGATGCATGATACTTATTTTTAAAATCAATTATAATTTTAAAACCAGTTTAAGCAAACAAAAAAAAAAAAAAAAAAAAATCATTTTTTTTCAGTGAAAAATTTCTTTTAATTCCTCTTTTACAAAAAATAATGTTAAAGAGAATTTTTCGAAATTATCGCACACTATTTATTTTTTAAAGGGCTAATTAATTAAAAGATATTTTAATAAGAAATAAAAGAAAAATAAACAGAAAAATTGTAATTTAAAAGTAGTTTTTTATGTTTTCATTATTTTATTCTATTTTGTATAATATGTTTTTATAAAGTTAATATATTTTTTATAACGCATTTCCCAATGAAATAATAATAATTTTAATAGCATTATAACAGCTATAAATCCTTTGAAGTAACACTACGCAATTTATTTTTGAACATTAGCAACTTCTAGCGTCTGGTAAATGAAACAAGTGCAAAATGATTGTCGATGAAAATCCCCACTAACTCTAAGGAGATGATTTTTCACTTTCTGAATTATTGTGAGTTTAAAAGAAAAAAAAAATTAAAAATCTTCTTTATTATTTCCAATAAAATTGCAAAAAAAGTGTGTATTTTGAATAGCAAGATTTAACAAAGATAAAACTATCTATAAATAAAGACATGAAATCAATACAGGGAATTTGATACAAGATTGGAGAAATATGTGCAAAATGATGACCGAGCAACGTAATCGAATGCATTTAGCCAAGAACTCGTGTAAATTTATAGAGAGTTTCGCCTTTTTTCTGTGTTTTAACAGATATTTTTATCACGGTATAATGTTGCTAGAAAGTTGGTAAGAAATATAATAATATTTAATCTCGATGACAAAAAACAATACAGTTTTAATTAAGCACAACAATACAAGTCTCACGCAAAGAGCCGGGATTGTTTCGTTGAGTTTTTCCATTTCTGTGAAGCAACATGTCAGTTTTGTAAAAATTCAAAATAAATTTGCGCCAAATAACGGAGTATTTCCATTCTTTCTTTCTATCTCCATCCGTTTCGTAATTTTCAGGAAATATGATGGAACTTTCCGATTTTTAACGGAAAATGCCCTTACGTTGTGAAAAGGGTCTTTTTTCTGTGAAATTCAGTAAAAATATGTCCGTGAATTTCAGATTTTCTTTATTAGTTTAGGGCAAACGTTTGATATTCATTTGTACAGGAAATATAATTAAAATGTGTGCATAAAGTGGATACGCATACTTTAAAATTATTTTCAAGACGATTTTATTCATAATAAACACTGATTTATAGGAAACACAATACTTGTCTCCTTTAAACTTGGTTCGAATTGTCTTGTGATGATTGTAAAGCAATGTTCAAAAGACCATATAATAATTGTTTGTACTACCATTTATTTTTATACCCCTTTAAGATCTTATATCTATATCAGTTTTTTCTATTTCTGTCTTTTGCTTCGATTTTATTCTTAAAGTCGTTTTATGTTTTTACTCCTTCAAGTTAACACTTTGCGAAAAATCTTTCCCATTTGATAAAATATCATCTCAAAAGACGAAATGCGAATTAATAAATGTAAATAGTATGCGAATATATTATAGATTATGAATATGTAAATTGATAATCTCTTCATAAGAACATAAAAATAATTGAAAGGATTTAAAAGAAGATATATCTTTTTCTTATGTTTACAAGATATTTTCTATAAATAATTCATAAAAGTGAAGATTTCATACTGTAAAAATATGATTTATTAATATTCAGTCATTTGTCTTTTTTTTTTTGAAGTAATAAATTAAATGGATTATTTATTCTACTAAACCATTTTTCAACTTTCCCACGGTAGTGGGAGAGATAATCTTAACTCAAGCAGCGTATCATTCATAAGAAAACAACCCTGATTCTTCCTCGTTTTTCGCGCTATTCCCTCTATTTACTTTTACCGCCTATACGGTAAATTTAATAAAGATTAATATTTTATTGCTAACATTTTTATTACTGACAGAATTCCATACATGTGACAATCTGGACGGTTTTTAAAATTTTAGCTTAATTATTTTACATTGTGAATATTTATCTTTAGTATATGGTGCTCTTATGAATATGAATGAATAGTGGAAGTATCCATGATTATAAACCTTTAAAAACTATCAAAAATCTGATTGTCTTGTGGGTTTCGTCTTGCCTTCATTATTTTCTTTTTAACCCTTACACTACCAGCGGCACATATGTTTATTAATCCGTAAGGAAATTGATATTCCAAGTATTTAAAAGTACGTTATTGATGGAAATACACTGTTATCAATTAATTATAATTGTTAAAATGCACAACAATCGATGACTTTAATTCAATTATAGATATTAAAGTGATTTTACGGCTCATTACTCTTTATTCTTAATCAATATTTTATTGCTAATATTTTTATTGCAGACAGAATTCTAAACCTGAGACAACCTGAGCGGTTTTTAACATTTTAGCTTAATAAATTTGAATTGCGAATAATTTAGAATGTGGTGTTCTTGTGAATATGAATAAACATTTGGAAGTATCCATGATTGCTGGGCTTTAAAAACTATCAGAAATCTGATTGTCTTGTGGGTTTTGTCTTGCCTTCATTATTTCCTTTTTAACCCTTACACTACTGGTGGCACATATTTTTATTAATCCGTCAGGAAATTGATATTACAAGAGTTTAAATGTACGTTATTGATTGGAATACACTACTATTAATTAATTGTAACTGTTAAATCGCACAACAATCGATGACATTGAATTCAATAATCGACATTAAATTTATTTTACGGCTCATTACTCTTTATTCGTAATGCTGTTTAATCGGCTTATCAATAATATAAGCATCCTGAAATAAATTCAAAATTTCTTGAACAGATGTTAAAAAAAAACTTTCTGATGTAATTAGATGCGTAACAATTTATAACAAAACAAAACAACCCTCCAAAATATTTTCTATTAAGAAATTTCCATGCGATGACTTTCTTACAAAATACCACACACAGTAAAAAATGAAGCCCAAATTGGGTTGAAAGATTTCTGGGTACAGAATTGTTCCAATTTGGAAAGTTCAGTTTGTAGCACAAAATCGTTTTAAATAAGTCTGATTTTTAATGACATTAAAACAATTAAAATATCTTACATAGTATATACATTATACTTCAGAAATTTTGATTAATTTAATGTTAATAAAGATCTGCTCTGTTTTGAACCATTTTGGGTTATCTATTTTGGGAACAATACTCTACCATTTTGGAATCCTTACTGTACCATTTCAGGAAAATTACCTATACCCAGAAATCTTTCAACCCAATTTGGGTCTTCATTTTTTACTGTGCATAAATGAATTACATGTTGAATACTGTTAGACACTCTAAGTAGTAATCGCATGGTACGTAGTATACGCAACTCACATTGAGTTGCATATTTAAAATGTGTCGCCCATAGGCTGACTTTTGTTTTGCACTTGGCACAATGAATTTAATAAAGATTTATACTGTTTATACTAGCGATTATATTGTTGTTATAACAATTTACTCTTACTATCTTTATTTGTTTTATACTCGGCAATTAATAAATTATGCCTGAGATCACTAATATTAATGTAATTAAAGGTTTAATTCTCTAGAAAAATATAAAAGAACTATCGATTTTACTGATATCGTACTCTATCTACTTGATAATATTTTACTTATAGCTTTTATAAGCATGTGAGAAACTCTGTTAGTATTTATATCAATTTAAACTAATGTTTATTTTCAGACAAACATTAATACAGACATTAAAATATATATCTGCATTTGAAACGAATTTTAAAAGTGCTCAATAAAAGACGCGTAGGGGTATCGCAAAGTTTCAGTTACAAGCGAATATTTTTAATGCAATTCGCATCATTTTTTAAAAACAAAAATCTTTTACATACACTTAAAGAACATTTGCAAGGAAAATGTAATACGAAATGAATTTTTTTAAATAGCAGTGAGAAAGAAATATAAAAATATTCGCCTGTAATTGATAATCTTTGCGATAACCCCACGTATATAAATATTCTTCCAGGTAATGATAATGAGTATATTAATACTAAACAGTCCCATGCCCAAAGCATTCACATAGTCATTATTGAGATTATTAGTTTTATGACACTGAATGTACTTACATTTTTAAAATGTCAGAGAAGAATAATAACAAATCATTTTTTCCTCACTTTAAGAAAATTGTTTTAACTTTAAATTGGTGGGATTTTTCATGTAAAAGGTTTGTGTATTCGACTCAGTTTGTACTTGATAGAAGGTTTTAAACAGCAAGAATTACGATTTACATATGCGGAAACTAATAATATGCACCTAAATTAGTAAGTGATAAATATATTTATTCTAATTTATGCCAAGAGAAGATAGTCCTTTTTTACATTTATCCATTTTAATTCTTTCTATAGTAAAAGTAAATTAATAAGAAAGTTCTAAAAGTAAAACTATTATTTATCGATGATAAAATTGTAGTTTTAGCAATAAACTATATTTAAATTACGTACGAATTACTGTATCTAAGCTTAAAATAACTAATATTGAAATACATATTTTAGGGTTGAAAAAGTTGTGCCTCGATATACTGTATTACAATTATACTAACGTACAAATGATAGTAGCAATAATAAATCAAAATATATACATAGGAATTTAATCGTCAAGGATTTACTAGAAGCAAAAACTGAAAACCAAATTAAAACAGTACTGTATGGCATTTTCTCCTAGTTTCTTTTTCTTTTCTTTTTTTTTTTAACATAACAAATTTAGCTGCATCACTGGAAAATCAAGAAGTGGATACGAGATAAGTGATCATAGATTTATCACTGGTTCAGAGAATAATGCAAATAAGCCAAAAATATTTTCGAAAACATATGTACTTAAGAGCAATATTGAATAAGTAGTTTTTCCATTGTTACGTAACTTACTAGTTGCGTGGGAAACTATAAACGCTTGAGTAAATCGAAGTCGTTTTTTAAAAACCCTTATTTACGGAGTTACGACGAGAAGGAACATCTTTTCAGTTAAATTCAGTGAAGAAAAATCCATTAAGCGAAACTTAAAGTAAGGTAATCATACATTAAACAAAACATCCGATATTCTTGCCATAGTAAAAAAAAAAAGAAGCTAGGAATATACAAATCAAAGTCATTATGTATTTTTTTTATTATATCTTCTATAAGATAAAAATACATAGAAATACGGCACCATTAAAAAAATTTAATTTTGAATTAAAGGAATTCCATTATTAAAATCAAGAATATGAAAACAGCTGCTCAAACAAGTAGAAAAATAAAGTTGCATCAATGAGTAGCAGAAATCATGGAGAACTCGCAGCAATTTGTTTTGAACACATGCACATCCATGCTTCAAAGTGCTATATTAAAACTCTATAAAGAGAAATAATCTCACCCCACACCCATAAAAATAATGAATGTGATATTTTTGAATAGTGCAAATAACCGTTAATACTCGTTCATGATAATAAAATGACGAATGTTTACATTAAAATTCAATAACTGTGAAAATATTTTTTGTCCATTACGTCTTTGAAAATGTCTTTTGCTATATTTTTGATGAAAAGTTATTTTTAAAATGTTTTAATATAAATTTCTTTTACTAAAATGTCTTGATATAAAATTATTTAACTATTTTAAAATCATATTTTGCACTTACCCATTTTTTAATATTTTTATTGAAAAAAAATCAAACTCTCGCTAAAATTAAAACCATTATTTATCGATATTTTATAAATGCTTTAATTTCTATTAACAAACTTAAGGTTTTCTCTAGTAAATTATCTCTTAATTTTCAGAGCCATTATTTTGAAATTCAGACAAAAACGTGATAGTTTGATAGTTGTATTTTTTAATTGGTTTCATATTTTTTTTTTTTATTGAAGTAGATCATATTTAATGAAAATTGTGCAATTTTGAAACCCTCAAAAATTTCCTCTTTTCTATAGAAAATGTCAAGGTTCAAGGTTGTGAATGCCATTTTTTATGAAAAGTGAAATGCTAGTATGTTTAGAGTGCTCTATCATCCCAGAAATTCTTTTGGCATAAACTGTTAGTATAACACTACCTGCTTATTAAATTTTATTTGTTTCCATGGGGCATTGTTATTTTACATTGTTATGTTGCCGCAAAATGCAATCAAAATAACGTTTTTGGCCATTTTCCGCACTTAATATCTTATTTAAGCTATATTATTCCAAATTTTTCTTATAAAATATGAATATGTACTATTAGGAAAAATTAAATAATATAGTACTCTACCAAGATAAAAATAAAAATTAGTTAATTATACAAAAGACAGGAAATCAATTTTAACTTCCTGTTTTTCAAAGCATTCTATTAATGCGATTGTTTCACATTTATTCAGTCAAACGCTTTTTCTTTTTTATTTTAGGTATACGATTTTTGAAGAAAATGGAGATTACTGTTTATGCAGACTTTTTAAATGTACAGGGAATAATATAATAATGACAGATGTAAATTTTCCATATTTTGGGTGAAAACAGTCCGGGCCAGGATTCGAACCAGGGATGCATTGACTGAAGCCGCCAATTCTCTTCCAACTGAGCCATCCCGGACACGAACACTGGAGGACTATTTCACCCAATTAACCTCAACGATCACTTAATACAATAATGTAATATAATAATGCTTTAAAACAATAAATATGATTATTATTACATGAATATTTTTTTCTAACAATATTTAACAAATTTTACTCTTTTTAATGGTATTACAATTTTTTAAACATAAAAAGCTTTAGCCATATAGGATAATATTACTATATTAGCCTTAATAGGATAAGCTAATGGAGCGAACATAACAATAAGATTAAAATGTAAATCATTAATAAAATGGTTTCTGAAATACGCGAATTTTATTTTATTTTTTTCAATACCATCAATTTCTTAAAATAAATGAAAATCAAACACAAAATCAAACTGAATGCCATCAGAAATAAATTAGTTTTGTTGTGAATGAAGGAAATTGAAATCAAGAGTTGGGTATCTGTGTTGTTAATTTTGTTTATCTTACGAGTTTTTTTATGCTTACATTTTTTTTCATGATGCAAAAAATTTTACTATATGTCAAACTTAGATATCTATTTGAAAATGGGTAAAAAAAATGCATTTAATCAGAGTATATCTATTATTTCATTCGCAATATAGCGATTTTATTAATTTATTTAAATACTACAGTTATTGCATATTTACTTAAACTATTTTTCTGCAAGTATGGAGTGTATTTTACAGTACTGGAGTATGTTTTTAAAATAATAAAAAGTGAAAATGTTTTTATAGTGCTTTCCATGCTATTTATATGCTATAATATAAAAACTAGTATTGTACAGAAGGGAACATATTATGTTGAATCATATGTGTTGTCTAACTTTCTGTGAGTTTAGAGTTGAATTTGATTTTCTTTTTGTGAAGTAAGCATTAGTTGAGTTGCGATAAAAAAATTGCAACTCAAACAACTATCTTACAGATTTTCCTGTAAATATTTCTCAAAGTTATAAACATTTTTTTTTTCGTTTTAATAATAGAAGGACTGAAAATTTCTTTCAAGTTTTATAACAAAAATGTACAGAAGAATTTTTATCTAAAGATTTCAAACTTACCTATTAAACTTATTTTTGCGTGACATACATATTTAACAGTTTATTTTTTAAAAAATTCTGGTTCATATCGAATTATGCATATTTAGCGGCTGGCTAATCCTTGCGCTTTTAATGCTAAAGATATTTTTTTTTATCTAACAAGAAGTTTTTTTTTTTTTTTTTCATTTTTCGTACTTTGAAATGATTTAAATACACTATATGGTCATTAGTGACCAGACAATTTCAATTTTAGATATTTTGTTGAATATTTAAAAATAGATTTGCTGGATTTTTCTGAAACTTCAGGATTATAGGATCTCCTATTTATAAATGTCCATTTGATAAAAAATAACAATTATAGGGTCCCGACAAAAATTCAAATGAAAATAATAATATTTGGGATCACGTTGTATACATTAGAATGCACAAAATCATCTACTGCTGCAAAAAACATGTAGAAAATTTACAACATGTCCGCTAATTTTTGTAGGAAAAGCATATATAATCAAGGAGATAGAGATTTTTTTGAAAAGTTAAAAAAATTCTGGCATATTTTCAGCTCATATCATGCACTATTTTCAATCAAAATTAACGCCAGTTTCAGAAAAAATGAAAAAATGTTATAGAAACAAGACTGTGCAATTAGAACATATACTGTAAAAAATGTCAGATGTTTCTGAATATCTAAAAATGTACTGTAATCAAAAACGAAAATATACAGTGACCTCTTCTAACTCACCTAAATTTTCGAAAACCGTTCCTTTACCTTTAAAAATCCCAGAAAGCTATTTATTTTCGAAATTTAAAGAAGAATTTATAAAAATTAATTTTTATTAGCTGCCCGTCCATTTCGGAAACGCTTCTAAGTAGCTTTTATATTACAATAATGAATTTTCTCAAATCAAAATATCACTTTTTCGGATGCTACCAATTCATACGAAAACATTTTCAGCTGCATAACTGATTTTGTGCATGCAATTGTAGCAAAATAATGTCAATTTTCATATTAATGTTAATATTGTAAATATTGTATGTTTGTCTATTAAACATGTTGTCTGACTATCAAAATATTTTCGTATGAATTGGTAGCATCCGAAAAAGTGATATTTTGATTTGAGAAAAGTGATTATTGTACTGTAAAAGCTACTTAGAAACGTTTCCGAAATGCACGGGTAGCTAATAAAAATTAATTTTTAAAAATTCTTTTTTGAAATTTCGAAATCAAATAGCTTTCTGGGATTTTTAAAGGTAAAAGAACGGTTTTCGAAACCTTAGGTGTGTTAGAAGAGGTTACTCTATATTTTCGTTTTTGATTACAGTGCATTTTTATATATTCAGAAACATCTGACATTTTTTTTACAGTGTAGATGTGTAAAATATTTTTTGAAATGTGAGTAGTTTTAAAAAATATTTTTAGTTGCGCATGCACGTACGATAACAATGATTTTTTACTAAATTTAATGGTCAACTCTATGGAGCAATTCATAAAAGAGATGCAGTCAACTATCGTGAAAATTCTGTGAGATACCGGCAATAGGATTGAACTGATTTTTAGTTCTCTCTAAAAGCAGCTAAATAATAAGAGATTTTCAACAAATTGCCGATTTTAATTTAAAATTTTCATTTTTTATTGATGCTTTGGTTCTTGGATAACTACCAGAACGAATCTATTCCATGATAAAAGGAAGTACTAAAATCGAAGCATTTGTTCGAAATCTTCTCGTTGATATTCATTAAATTCTAACTTATTCGTAAAACTCAGTTTATAAAAATTGACATTTGTGGAAAATCCTTTAACGTTGAGCTGCTTTTAACGAGAATTAAAAATGAGCTCACTCTTGTCACCGATATATTTCTGAATTTTAACGATATTTAACTGGATTTTTTATGAGTTGTTCATTAGAGTTGACTACTAAATTATGCTAAAATATTGTTGTTATCGTTCGAGCATGCGCAGAAAAAATTATTTTATTCAATTATACTTTATACTCCAATTGCACTAAATTGTTTCTACTACATTTTGAAAACGTGTCAGCAACTGGGATTAAATTTGGTTGAAAACCCTGCATAATATAAGCTAAAAATATGTAAGAATTTTTTCCCTTTTTCAAAAAAATAAAACAAAATCGCATCATCTTTATGCATATACGTGTTACTCTTAAGTGGACAAGTTGTACAATATCGATATGTTTGTATTCTGCGGCGATAAATCATTTCATGCATTTTAATATCCAGGGTGATTCCAAATATTATTTTTCTTGATTGTTTGTCAGATACCTAATTGTCTGTTCCGTTGATAAATAGGAGGTCAAACATAATCTTTATAATCCTGAAGTTCCAGAAGAATCCAACAAGCGTATTTTTAATTAGTCAACAAAATGTCTAAAATTGAAAGTGTCAGGTCATTAACGGTCGTATAGTGTAGCTCTCAGAATATGTTAACTTAAAATATAAATATATTTTATAAAAATATTTGATGTCTTACTTCATTGTCAAAATAAAGATATTTCGAGATCAATAAACTTAGGTAATGCAATTTTTCCTTTTTTCTCCTATTTTTTTTAAATTTATTTTTCTTTTTTAATATTTAGTGAAATTATCTCTTTTTAAATTAATTAATTAATTTAATGAAATTAGCTCTTTTTCTGAGTTTGAATTGAAAAAATTCTTTTTTCAAGTTTAGTATCTCAGCGCGAACTTAAATGGTTTTTTAGAAAATGAATTTGAATTTTAAATAGTTTCATTTTATGTGTTTGGGAAGCACTGATTAAATTATGTTTGAAGTGGTCTATCATCTACATCAATACAACACATATTATGATTTTATTTTATACCACGTACAACAAATTCGTATTTTGTAATTTCAATATCCTTCTTTGCACTTTTCTATAATAATAGTTAAATATTTTTGTCGACTTTATTTTTTATTCTGAAATCATTTCCACGAATCCACCAATGAATTTCAAAAGCATATCTTTTTCTTGTGAAATAAAAAAGAAAATCACTTGCAATAAAATGCTTGAAGTACGAATTACCACAAAAAATACTCTCCGATTTGTCTGTGAAAAAGAAAAAAAATTGCATCATCTGCCTTCTTAAATCATCAGAAGCAAATCCCATTTTCTCCCCCAGCGCGGTGTGTTTGTAATTCTGTCATCAAGCAGCACGTGGGCTTTGCTTCTTTTTCCGCCCAATTAAGCTAGAGGACAGTAAATGATCTGTCTTCTTTTTTTGGTTCCTCGGTGTTCGAAGGTATTGGATCATATTTTGGCGCGTTTTCAACTCGTTGATCTCCAGTGACTGTCCCTTCACTTTTTCGAATATTAATGGTCGGAGACAGTGAAACGACATTTCTTGCCTCTGCGGAATAGCTTACAGCATTTTCTCAAGTTTACACCGATCTGGAAGTGATCTAGTTTGATAACATTTGCTTTGTTACTTTGTTTATTCAAGCATCCATTCACAGAATGGCGTGGGAATTTTTCTTATTTCCCACAACCGGGAAACGCCGAACCAAAGGATCAAAACTTGAACGAAAATCAGGTTATTTTATTTACTGATGCGTTACTTTTTTCCTTACGGTTTCGCAAATGAGGTACACATTGCGTTGAGAATATGTTAAGTAACAGTTTTATCCTCGATATCCTTTCACAGATATTTGTGCGATGAACTGATGGTCTATTCTAAATGACGCAATTCATGTGCTTCTTCTATTTGTAGCGGCAAAAGAAATTGAACACCAAAATCAATATAACGGTTATTGCTGCCCACAAAAACAAATAATGGTTCAATGACACAATTTAGAAAATAAGGAGTAACTTTACTTGATAAAGGTAAATGTCGTATAAAATTATCCTATTTAAACCAGATAACATAAATATGTGGTGACATTTTAAAGCATTTATAGTTATCAAACAAATATAAATAACATTCTTTTAAATATCTGCTGTTAGAATTGCAATGCAAATTGTCTTTAAATATTGGGGAATTTCAGAAAAGCTACTTTTAAAAATCATTCGGAAAAAGGAAGCTTTAATGTGTTAAATAGAGATTTTAATTTTATTGTTGTTAAGAATGTTCAAAGTGGTCATGTAGAAACACAGTCAAAAAGATCTTAAATACCAGTATTTTCTTAAACAGAAATTCGCCTTCTTTAATACCTTTATAGTATTGGAAGTATTTTCGATAAGAAAAAACTGATAGCTTCCTCTTTTTTAGACTATGTTTTTCCCTTACCACTCGCCACCCTGATGTTGTATGAATATTCCATTGTAGCCAAATACAATAATTTTAGGCTTTCAACATTTTTTTTTCTTTTGTCAGTTAAACTTTAAATCCATCAAAATCCATCACATTCAAAGTTTGTTTCATAAGCATCAATTTATTGTATACGACTGTGCCAATCAAGCAATCTTTTACTGCGAATTGTATTTACATATTTATTTTGACTGAATTAATCACAGCGATTTAATAAGGCAAAATAATAATAATAATAATAATAATAATAATAATAATAATAATAATAATAATAATAAATAAATAAATAAAAGTTAGGGGTGGAAATAGGATTGATTGCTTTTTTCGAGCCCATGAATCACCTATGATTTGTTTACAAAATTCAATAAATCTTCAATTAGCACTGGAACGTTCTCTAAATTTTTTGACACAGTTCTACAAAAGTGTACTAAGAACATTCAGATTATGCGATCTGCTGACTGCCACATGCCACTCGAAGAGATGTATATTGGTACTGTCAAATCAATGTTTTTACAAGTATAATGTAAGTTTTACACCTTTTTCAATGTACATTCGACGAGAAACAAAATTATCTTAAGAGTGTGCAAAGTGTACTCTTTCATGACGTCTATGACATCTAAAAACATATTTTTTAATAGTTGTAGAACATTGCAATTCAAGAACTTGCTGGGATTTTCCAAAGCATTTTTAGAAAAGATCGAATATAACAGTCAGTTTATTTCATGTGAACAATAAAAGCAATATTTAATTTTCAAACCGCGATTCTGCTTCTGGTGTGTATTTTGCTGTACCTGATGAAGGTAGTTGGCTATTGATTGTTATCGAAACGATTGTTGTGTGTATTAACAAATTATACTTATTAAAACAAAGATACATCTCTCTAAATTTTTACTCTGTTGTATACTTACATTTTATACTTTTAGGTAAATAAGAAATTTCAATATTTTAATTTTTTATTTTAGTTATTTTGCTTAGAAACTTCTTTCGGCGAGGTAAACCATAAATGTATTTTTAAAAACTTATTAGTATATAATATTAGAGAAATGGAAATTAATGAAGTTATTATTGAAAATTCAATTTGAATTATTAAATCTACAACTTAATGTAAGCAAACATGAGAATATATATATATACAAGAAGTATTTAAATCTACATATTTAATGCCTAACCAATTCTTCTATAAATCGATATAGAAAAAAAATCAAATAATCTATGAAAATTTATGTCTTTCTTAATAAAAGAAATCTCGATTTTTAAATTTTTTTTGTAGTTATTCTTCAATTAGTTAGTGCAATAAAGCATATGTACAGTACATTTTCTACAAGAAGGCTTGTGAACGTTTCATTTGTTATTCGTATTAATATTGATTGATTTCCACCAATTATTTAAAGAACAAAATGGGGAATTTCAAATTGTAATACATTTTTATAATGTTAGAACAGTTTAGTGATCTATTAATACATTTCAAAAAGGTACTCTTGTAATATTAATTATCAACAATGTGTCTTTCTTACGTAGCAAATAGAAATTCCGATAAATCATAACGTCGGAGGAAAATTTCACTATATATTTATTTACATTTTCCTGGATTTTTTTTTTATTTATTTACAAATATACAGGAATAAATAAAATAATTCGTTGGGTTTTTCTGTTTTTCTTGATAGCATCTAATAAAAATAAACCACGTAATATTCTAAGTAGTTTCCTCTGTCTACAGGACTCCATACCATTATGAGCATTATCACAAAGAGGAACTTTAGATAAACGATATCGATATCATTCTCAGATGGAAAGATGTCTTTAAGAATAATTTGAAAGACAACGTTTTTCGAAAATAATATGTAAATTTGGATGACTTTTAGACATGCAATTTAAGTTGAGAAAAGTTATACTTCCTGCAGCATTCACATTATTTTCAATCAGAAATAGTTAGAAAATATTTATAAACTTTTATCTTCTTTTATTTTATTATATTTATTATAAATCAGTTTTTGCAAAAAGATAATTTTTAATATTCTCAGAAGAAAACAGATGTATAATATAATCACCTTTCTAAACATTGTTACATATACAATTCAAGCTGAAGAAAGTAACGCTTAAATCAATCAGAAACCATTACAAAGTATTTATAAACTTTATCTTTTACCATTTTATTATATTTATCATAAGGCAATTCTTTGAAAAATCGCAATTTTTAATATACTAAGAAGAAAATAGATGCGTAATTAACATTGAATAATCATTTTTCGGATTCACCTTTTTGAAAAAGCCTGAAAGAAAACCATACTTGCTAATAGCTTGTAAGCTTCTAATAGCTTACTTATGCATATATAAATATAAGTACATGTGTACAATTAATTTACTTATGTGCACATCTGCCAGTGTGCATAAGTCTCTCTCACTGTGTATATATGTGTTTGAAGGTATCTATATATGTTTAAGCGTCAGCAGACATATGTGTCTATATGTATCTGTAAGAAAAAAAATGCATATTTACCGTAATTTCGGGTGTATAAGCCGCGGATCAAACAATTCTTTTTGGACCCAGAAATCTTATTTAGTGATTGAAGACAAATATTTACGGCGATTTAAGTAGTTACACTTATTTTTTAAAAAATTCTGGGTCGAAAAAGAATTGTTTGACCCGCGGCTTATACACCCGAAATTACGGTATAAACATTTATGTTTAAATATGTGAAAGTTTAAGTGCCCCTAAACATACGTCTCTACATCTATCTGAAGAAATACATATGTATATCTAATTGAAAGTATGTATCTATATATATATTGATGTTTTTAGATACGAATTTCCAAAGGTTAATATGTTTATAAGCATGTATAAGTTTACATATACATGTTTATATGTATAATATATATTAGTTTAAAAAAAATGGAAAATGTAATTTTTAAAGGTTTTATAAAATAAAAAACAGATAAATAATAAATCAAAAATAAAAATTAAATGTCTTAATAAATTTAAAAAGTAAAATAAAAGAAATCTAATACAGTGAAAAAAATTAAAATTAAATTAAAATAAAAAGAATAGAAGTTGTAAAAATGTTTAACAAAATTTGAAAACTAAAAATAAATAAATAAATAAAATAAAAGAAAGGAAGGTTTTACGAAACAAAAAATTTAAAAATGTTTATAGAAAATGTTAATTTTTTTTAAATTGCCCTTAAAAAATTATTTCCAAGTGAGCCTATTTATGTGTAGTATGTAAGTGTGTATGTGTGTATGGATGTATGTGGGTGTGTAATGAAATAAATACACATATTTCACAACATATTAGAAAGGTTTATTCATACGTTTTAAATAAGTACTCATATATAACCAAAAAAAAATTTTTATTATAGAAAAAAAATCATTTACAGAAAAAAGAGTATTTAAAAAAAAGATTAATTTATAGAAGAATATTATGTGGAGAATTCTTCATTATATTAGTAGAAATTTCCATTTTTTAGAATCTTGTTTTACTTTACAATCCCATATTCAAAGCTAAAGATGCAATCAAAGAAATAATCTTTATCAGCAAACGGCGATTGTCTATTTTGTTCTGATTTCATGTAAATAAATTATAGGCATCTTGACCAATGTACTCTGTACTTCGAAAGAAATCGATTGGTTTTAATGATAGCTCGCATAGTCTTCGTGTTCAGTTTTTTGTCAGACAATACGTAAAGACACATTGAAAATAATAACTTCTTTAAATTTTAATGCATCAAGAAATTTTCGATCGCAAAAACTCAACGGCTATTCGACCACAAAATCATTTGAATTATATGTATGAAAAGAAAAATCATTAAACCTACCTCATTAACGTACCTTCTCCGGCTTCATGGGTTTTGCGCACAGACAGACGTATACAACTGTTACTAGAAGAGAATTGTACACAGACGTTTATAAATGGAGTCTATTAAATCAAGAATAAGTTGTAAATCTTCGGGTTTAATTATCTCTGATCTCATAGATAGGAGATAAAAATATAAAGAGAGGAGAAGAAAAATAAAAATTTGGTGTTTTGATTCCTTCGTTTTCGAGTCGAATGAAATATATAATCGTCATTTTGTGATTTTGATCTTTTTTTTCATTAAGTAGAATATTTCGTCGGCAGATTGAAATCGGTGGTGTAGGGATATAAATTGGAAACTTAAAAATCAGACTTTCAACATTTGACGTTTAATTTTGGTAGCGATGAGACGTGCTTTTAGTTTTTCTTGCTTTTTCTAAGTGATTAGGTTAGTTTGGAAACAATAGTGTTTTCTGTTTTTTATTATTTTTTAAGCGATAAATTTATTTATTTTTATTCTATTATGGATGTTATCATACCTATTGATGAGACCGTGCCATTGAGAAATTCTACATCTGCGAAGATGTTTTTTACCTGCTTGACCAGTGGGAAAGTTTCTACGTGCACATCCAACCTATATCTCTACAGGCACATCCAACCTGAAAATATATTCTGATGTGAAGTTGTATCTATATGAAGTCTGTCAGAAGAATTTTGGAAGGGGATCTAACCTTCAAAGACATTTTAAGACCAAAACTGCTCCTTTATAGACTGTGACTGGTGAAAAGAAAATTTATATATGGCCCAGTTGTAATTAGAATTTTGTATCCTAATTTAAATCAACGTATGAAGATTCGCTTAGGTGAGAAGTTGCATATTTATGACATGTGTGAAAAGTCTTTTACAAGGAAATCAAACTTGTTGCGACATTTAATAAAAATCACATGACAGAGTAAATTAGAGAGACATTTTAGATGATATCACAAAACATTGCATGTCTTCAGTTGTTGTTACAAAATGCTTATTCGAAATTATAAGTTTAAACAGCATATACGTACCTAGCGTAAAAAAATATCTATTATAAAATTGTCTTTATTTAGTGTAAAGTCTGAAAGTCTGAAACCACCATCTATGGTTTTAATATAGGATTTAATCAACAAATTTCTATCTTAATTTCTATCTGTATTTATTAAATTTTAATTACATAAATATTTTTTGTATTTTTCGTAATAAAATGAGTTTTATTTTTAAAAACTTTAAGTGTATGTATGTATACATTACAAAATAATTATTTTATTTGCGTTTAAGTAATATAAATTTAATTATAAACTTTCATTTAGTTTAACTGTTGAGTTGGATTATAAAGTTGTTTTAACACTTGTTATTAAAAACATAACAAAAAATTACCATTTTTAAAAAGCAATACATTATGATTATTAAAATACACAATAATCAATTATTTTTATATATTTTTTTGTATACAATGATCTTAAACTTCTCTAATTCTTCTTCATACTATACATTTGCATACTAAGTAGTCTAATGTCTTATAACAGAATTATGTGTACGAGTTTTTTGAAATTATCAGGAATTCTATACATATATCTGAAACAGACTGGTAGAAAATTTTAATTAAAATAAAATTCGTATTATCAAAATGCATAGAATTAATAGAAGTATAGAAGGTGTTTAATAAAAATCATTTAGCTTTTAACATGCAAATTCATGTAAACGGTACTTAACCCTTTCGGGTCTGGTGTACATTAATAGTACATGTCTTTTGATGGAGAATTATTTTGTTTCAAGAAATACTTTTGCTATTATTTACATGTAGTAATGTCAGTATACGTCTATGCATTTACTATATGACTTCATTTATGTTTAAGCATTTAGTAATAATAATTATTAGTATTATTTGCTTCATTCTGTTCGTGCGTTTGCGATTCTTTTATTTTAAACACACATTTCACTCTATAAATTTAAAATAAAAGTTACTTTCCTGAAAGAATCCTGCGTAATAAAGCGTAAAAAGTATTAAAAAGTTGCAATATAAGTTAATTCTTATTGTAATACAATATTTTCTAAACATCAAAAAAAGTTCTTCCTTAGCCTTTTGTCATATGAATATTACTTGAATAGTACGCAAAAGTAGTACATTTATTATCTTCCAGACAATGAAATATTCATTGAACACTAATAATTCTATTTGGATAACTAGTGTTAATGTTAGTAAGGTAAAAGTAATTTTTAATAAAAACTGAAAAAAAATTCGGACTCGAAAGGGTTATTATAGGTGATAATTATTAATAATTTTTCATTTTATTAAAAGCACTTAAAATAGTTTTGTATTCTCATTGGCTGTGATGAATGAGGATTTGATAAATTTATGTATGCGTGTTTGATGAAACTGATATATGTATTTTATTAAATAACTGAAAGATACATACAGAAATTTTAGATATGATCACTTTCATGTAATTTAAACAATAAGGTTTATAATAAGTGTTAAAGATTTTAATAAAATTATGTGTAAATGTAATGCCATTGTCATGAAAATTCAACTATAGTTGCTTACTTCAGGTGATAATCAGTAACACTTTTATCATTATATTAAAAACACTCAAAATATATTAGTGTACTGTTAAACTATGGGATGAATGAGGATTTGATAAATTCATGTGAGTGATTTTGTTGAAATTAAAATGCATTTTATTAAAATAACTGAAAAAAAAAACACGTGGAAATTTTAAATAAGATCACCTTTATATAATTTAAACATCAAATTTATAAAAATTTATAGATTTTTAATAAAAATATGTGTAAATGCATTGGTTTGGACACGCAAATTAAGCTCTATATTGCTTAGTATAGGTAAAAATTAGTAATACTTTTTAGTTGTATTGAAAACACTTTTAATACATTAGCACTAGCATGCCTTTGAAACTGTGATGAATCGGGATTTAAAAAATTTTTGTATTTGGATGTGATGGAATTAATAGGTAATCTGCTAAATACCTGTTACAAACATTTAGAAAATTTATATAAGATCACGTTTATATAGCTTAAAAATTAAGATTTAAAAGAAGTGGTAAAGATTTTTAGCAAAATTATGTGTATGAGTATGGTAAAATTAATGGGTATTCTATTTAATATCTGTTTATAATGTTCGACAGAAAACCGAACAACAGGAACAAGTGAACTGTGTTAAAAACCAGTCGACTTATTTCGAAGTACATAAGAGGATTGGTCAAGAGCCCATAATTTATTTACAATAAGTCAGAACAAAAAGTGTTTGTCACCGTTAGTTGATAAAGGCTATTTGTTTAAAGATGATATCATCAGCTTTATGGATGGGCATTGTGAAATTAATCAGGATTCTAAAAAGTGATAATTTACACTAATATAATGAAGAATTCTCCAGATAATATTGTTCTGTAAATAATTTTTTTTTTTTTTTTTTTTTTTTTTTTTTTTTTTTTGTAAATATACTTTTTTCTGTAAATTGATAAGTTTTTAATACAAAATTGTTTTCGGTTATATCTAAGTACTAATATGAAATGCATGTATAAACCTTTCTAATATGTTGTTGAGTGTGTGTATTTATTTTATTACACACCTGCACATATCCATGCACACATTCATACTTACTTACAATATATACTTTCCAAATAATATTTTAAATGTACATTTTTGTTAAAACTTTTAAAAAACTTTTTAATAATATTTAAAACTTTTTTTGCCACATTTTAAATTTTGTTAATTTTTTTTATAACTTGTATTATCTGTAAAACTTTTTTTTTAAATTTACTTTTTAAAATTTTAATTTTTTTTTTACTCCTTAAATTCAAAATTTTTAAAAACCTTTAAGGTTGATAAAACTTTTTACTAATTTTTAAAAACTTTTTTTTATAACTTAAATATTTTTTGTAAAGCACTTTTTTTCTTTATAATTTTCTTAAAAATCTTTTGGGGGAATTTTTTTCCTTTTACTTTTTAAATCTGTTAAAACATTTTTTTTTAATTTTTTAATTTAATTTTTATTTATTTATTTATTTTGTAAATCTTTTTTTTTTTAATTAGACTTTGTAATTTTTAAAGTAATATACATTTTTAAATATGTAAACATGTGTATATACATTTATACATGTATATACATATATTAACATTCAGACATTCATATCTAAAAACATCAATATATATAGATATAATATTCTTTCAGATAGATGTAGAGACGTATGTTTAGAGACACTGAAGCTTTCACATCTTTAAACATAAATGTTTAAAAATATACATATAGACACACATATCTACTGAAGTATGTGCATGTATAAATGTGTACAAACACATATACACATGAGAGAGACATATATACATTGACAGATATACTTGCTAACAAATGCATAACCATTTTAAATCTAGTTTCTAAATCTTAATAAAAACTTTCTTGTATACACATATTAATAAATAATTTCGCAGAAAAACAACAAAATGGGAAAAATAAACAAGTTTTTATAAACGAAACCGTTTTGGTAGATAATTAGAGACATTCGCATGCATCTTTTAAAAGTAACATGATATAAACAAGGCGGTATGTGTGATCGCAGATCGTACAGGAGATTTTGTTTAATATTTCTTTTAAAACAACATATCCTTTAATTAATAAATCCAAATTGTTAATTTGTAATTAATAAATTCTTACATCGATGGTAGCCCCAAGAAATTTAATTTTAAAATAATTATAAAAGGATATTATATATTTTAACCAAATTAAAAATGTTCAAATCAAATTACATTTAAATAAAATCCAAAATTTTTAGAATAGGAAATTTTAAAAAATAGTAGAGATAAAAATAAAATTTTTAATTTCTAAAAATGGGAAAAAAATTGTTTAAACGAAAGTTAAAACACTGAATCATTAATAAATTGCAATAGTATTTAAAATAGTATTTAGAATTAATTGAATTCCAAAAAAAATAAGGTACCCTGTGGTAATAACGCCAGGCGGGGTAATAACGCCAAGTGCCTATATTTTGCATAATTATGAAATAATCAGGTAAATGACACCCATGTGCTCTGCGCAGAAGGGTTTTGAGTCATATAAATCGCAAAAAACAGCTTCAAGTTAATTTGTTTCATTTTTAGGTCTTATTGTTTTTGCAAGCAACTAAAATTAACGCTTGATCTAAAATTTGCGAGATAAGGTTTTTAATCTGAAGACTATATTTTTTATCCAGAAATACTTTGTTTATTGCATAAATTTGTAATGTATTTCATGTACTTTCAAATTGTTGTAGAAGATTTTGGATATCTTCTCGAGATAATTTGTAGTTTAGGATTTACTGCGCAATAAGTATCCCGGGGTAATAACGCCGGGGATTGGCGTTATTACCCCGGTTGATTCCCAACAGTGGCCGAACTATATCCGAAGAGGGTTTATATGGGACAGAATTATCATCATTGTTGAAATGGTAAGATTAAGGGGGGGGGGGGGTGCCCAATACTTAAAAATAATCTCTCTATTTTATTTTTTATTATATTATTATTTTTATTTATTTTTTTACTAATGTAAAAATAATTTTTAACTCTTGTAAATAAAACTATATTAAAATATTTTCGAGATTCAAATTCGAACATCTTCAAAATCAGGTTTCTATTAAATTTCGACTGGATTGTTCAATTGAGTTCGAAATTTTAACTATCCGCTTTCTCAGCGTTCGGTTTTTCAAAACTTTATAAATTTAACCTTTAACTGATGTGACAGAAATTGTAACGTATGAATGTGATGCGGTTTGTGAGACCACAAAATTGAAAGATGAATAAAAGGCGGGAATAACTCATAGGATTGTGTTTTTGTACTAAACATTTTATACAAGAGTATTATACTTAACATTCACCGATTTAGTCTCTGGTGATAGTACTAAAATTCCAAATGAAACAAAATTTCGGTAGAATTTGCAATTAAACTGAAAATTACAAGTTAAACTAAAAAATTAAAAGAAAAATAGTGGTCTACGAGACCGGTAACATTAGTTAAGGGTTAAAATGCGATCCATGATTAAAAATCATAGAATACTGTCCCTGCGCTAAACTTTTTGTACAGAATTAATTCTAATTAAATTTAATCTATTCAAATCTTTCTAACAATATTATGAGAACTCCAAACGAAAGAGAATTTCAGTTGTAACTATAGTTAAACTGGAAAATACAAGTTAAACGCTTTTTTTTTGGGAGGGGGGGGGGGGGTACAGTGTTCAGTCAGATTGCTAACAGCAGTTAAAGGTTAATTTTGTTCCTAATATAGAGATAATGATATATAACCATATGAATTATGTATAAAATTGAATAAGAGGATAATATTTTTTTATCAAAAATTTCATTCAATTTTATAAAAATTTATTAAAGCATGCTCTTTAAAACGTCGACAATTTAACTGTAGGTTTGGAGAATCCGCATTAGTGTGGAGTTATGGGTTAAAAACTATTTACTGGATTACTATAATAGTATTAACCCTTAACTGCTGTGACAAAAATTGTCGCATAACTTACTGTGAGCAGCCTGTCAGACCGCTTAATCTAAGGATGAATAAAATGTTAAATTAACTTTTAGAATATTATTTTTGTATTGAACCTTATATACAGGACTATTATAAATAAAATTCAGCTATTCAAAAGTTTCTAGAGATAGTAATAGGACTCCAAATGAAACAAAATTTTCCCGGTATCTATAGTTAAACTAAAAATTGCAAGTTAAACTCTGAAACTTGAAAAACTCAGCGATATGTGAGACGTTAACAGCAGTTAAGGTTTAACAAAAATATTTATTACATATAACTCTAGTTATTATAAAACTTCACATGATTAAAATATTACATTATGAATGGTTAAAACCATGCAATGTTTCTTATAATCATATTTAAGCGGGACTTTTTAAGCAAACAGACACACAGGGTGTTATATTCTGTTGAAGCTCCCCCTCACTCCTTTTTCTTTCACTTTCACAAAAAAAATCAATATTTTCTATCGCATAGAATGCATACATGGGAATATAAATACTGATTCAAATAATCCGTGCAATGTTTCTAATAATTCTATTTAAATGGTCATTTTTAAGCAAAACGTAGCTTAGAATCTGATATTCTTTTGCCTCCTCCCCCCGCCACCACCACAGCGTCCTTTTCCTTTCAGAGTCACAAAAAAATTGTACATTTTCAATAGCTTAGATTGCACTTTGTCAATTTCTAGAGCTGTAGAGTTTGTATTTTTAGAATTGGGCAATCTACATGCCATTATTCCATCTTATTTTATAGTTTTGTTTGCATGGCGTTATTACCCATATAGGTGGGTATTAACGCCAAATAGCACTGGCCAAGAAAAAACACCATTACATTTTATGAATACATATCTGTTAAACTATTTTATTTTATATAGATAGTCAATTAGTTGCTGTATCAGATCCTATATTTGTTTGAAAAATACAATCTAAAACTAAGCCGTGAGAATTGGTAGAACCTTAACGTGGCGTTATTATCCCAGGGTACCTTATTATGAATGTCAGTGATTATTTATCACGGCATAATAAACCTTTAAATTGACAAAATATACGAAATTTCTTTTAATTAAATCCATCGAAATTTGAAAATTTAAACTTACAGAAGCGGGTTCGAACTAAAAACTTTCTGTTTGCTAGCGAGATGTTTTACCACCAACCCCATGGTGTCTATACAAAACACGTTAAAATTAACGTATTCTTCTAACATTTAAATCATAAAAATGAACGGATGACATTGAAAAAGTTAATTTTATTAAAATAATTGGCTTTGTAGTGTGACACTAGTTATTCAGCTGTAAGTTCTCAAAATTTGAAGTTTCTTACTTATGCAGTTTTTCTTTAAGGACTCTGTGACGGACACACAGACAGAGGATAGAGATTAATCGGATTTCGTCGGATGAACAAAAACCCTATAAACTGTCGCTATAAGCAGACTTGTATTTGAAATCCTGACTCTTCGTATTTAGATGCATACATGTGAAATTTTACTATTTTACATCACGGATTACGATTGTGACCGTTGAACTATCATATATCTACTACTGTTTTATTTATTCTATTTCGAATAAAGCATGTTATACTCTGAAAGGGTGCTAATATTTTTCAGTTAGAATTTCCCTTAAGTCTAACATTTTTTTAGGTAAATTTTGCAATGTGAGATTAATGTAAAGTTGGTTGAAATTTTTCGACTAAGATTCAAATTGATTCTCACCAATTTCACATTTTTTATAAATATTTTGGCATATTAATTAATAATATTTTGACATCATTCTAGGAATATACTTTGACATATACATTTTACAAAATATAATCATTAACGAAAAAAAAGAACAAAACTCAATATAATTAGATTTTATAAAATATAATTTATTCTTGAGTTATATAATTAGCTTCATTTTTATGTAACATTTCCGTTGCTAATTATGTTTGTGTTTTCAAACGTGTTTATTTTATTTTTTATCTTTAATTCATTAGTCAGTTTCTATGGTATGATTTTTTTCCTTACTTTTTTACTTATAACGTTTAGTTTTACAAACATATCTTCAAATATTTGGGATCAGTATAGCTAAGATCATTTTAAAAATTCAATTTCATAAACATAAACGAATTTTTGAAAAAAAAAAAAAAAAAAAAAAAAACATTTGTATTTTGGATAAAAATAAGAAAATTGTGAAACATAACATGTATTATTCCATAATATATGCAAAAACTAAATATTATATTGCAAAAATATTTTGGAGGGAAATTATGTATTTTTTTTAAATGTGCGTTTTACCTTACAAGTGGTTATTGAATACACATTCTAGCACTACTCATTATTTTTTAGCATGAAATGTATTTAATCTAAAATATATTCATCACTGTACGTGAAGTCCAATTTAATAATCACACATTTATAATTTGAAAAATTAAGCTTAATAATTTTGTGTTTGGGTATTCATGCTAGATTCTTCTGAAAGTAAATCTGCATAATTATTTCTCTAAAAAAAAAAAAACATTTATTTAAGATTTAATTAAAAATAAATCATTGAAAAATTTTAAGTGTAGTTTTATAACACTTTTAAATTTTATTCTATTTTTTGTTGTTGCCATGCTCAAAAGAGTTCTGTCACATGTCACAGTTTGAATAGCAATACGAATCATACACTCACATTCTCCTTTAGTCTGAAGCCGTTAAAATAGCCACGAAGGCAACGAAATCCCATAACTATGGATTTACAGCATTTCATTCCCTAGCATGTTAACAAAATTCACATTTAGGTCCTTAGTTTTTGATACTACTCAAAATTTAATAAGTGTTTTAATTTGCTTACAAATGTTGATTTGATCTGTTAAAAGTTCATGTTAAGATATGATTATCTAATATTAATTTCGTTTTCAGCATATCACATGTTCTTGATTCATTTAAATGCTGCATCTTTTAAGTAACATATTTTGACAACTTGCTTGATATCCAACTTTTAAATTTATTTTGTCGTTCAGTTGATTGTAATAAATACATTTATTCTATTAAAAACTTTTATTTTCTTTGTTAAAGCCAAAATGTGTATATAAATGACCCATTTTAAAGATTTATTTATTAATGAAGACCATTTATATCTAATGTGTCAACCCAGAATTGCTATAGAATTTATCAACAGAATATTCTGATATTTGTGTGCTTTAACATATAATTAAGATTCAATATTTTGAATGCTTATTATCTTATTATATTATTTTAAGAAAAAAAATTCTTATTTTTAACAATGACAAGCTTACAATATATCTGAGCAAGAGTTAGGTTGCGGCAGGGGTATCTGTTTTGGGTAAAATCAGCACTAAGGAAGACATTTTCCAATCCAATTCATCACTTATATATTTACTTATAAACCGACATTTTTATTAGATTGATTTTTCATTATAAAATATAATAGAAAAATGAAACATTCAAAAGAAAGAGAGAAAATTTCTTTTCAAGTGAAAGCTTTCGAATAGACAACATCCTCATTTCCTAATTGTAAGTTACTATTTGATTTTTCTTTTCTGAATCTGTTAAGTCTTAATGAACATTGGTTGAAGTCATTCTGTGGTTGTGGGGATCAAAAAAGAAAGGTGCCCCCCTATGCTTTTGTGTGTATTTTTGTTTTTACTTCGTTCGTGTTATTGTGTTCATCCGAACTGTCTCCCTCGATCTAAATCCTCCACGCGAGGAGCCCATCCTGTGACAGCCGAAACAATGGGATATTTGAAAAAGTGGCATATTTTTTCCTTCCTTATGTAGTCAAAAGTCAAATAGGTGGGTCTCCCCCCCCCTTCACTGTATTTCTCTATTTTCTGAGAGTTGTCGGTAAAAGGTGACCTCGAGAGCAGGTTGATGGACTTGGGGTTCCACAAGGACCAACTGAACAAAGAATGACCTTTGAAGAAAAGAGCATGCTGCTGCCGAAGTACGCCGGAATGATGAATTAGATATGAAAAATCATTTGCCAAGACAGGTGAAACTTTAAAAGGTACTTTATTAGTAACACAGATTACCGATATTCAATAATAAGCAAATGGGATTGCTAACTAAAAGAACATATTTAACTTTGTAGCAAGGATGCCGGTAAATGAGAGGGAAACACAGACAGAGAAGATCTACTGCCCTCATTGAATTTTAAAAACTAAAATTCCCTTTTATGTAATCATTTTGAAAAAAAAAATTAAAAAAAAAAATGTATACATCTCAAATGACGGAAAATAGTTTAACAATAAGAGAAGAAAGAACTGTGGAGTTTTCTCTTGGGTTCTGCTTTCTGTACTCCCTCCGAGAGACAATATTTAGTTGCGGTTTCTTTTTCGGATTTATGTGTTTAAAAAATGTCGTAAGGGATCTCTAGAGTCTTACTTTTGTACCTGGTGGTGCAACATTTATTTTTTTTTTCTGAGTCCCTATAAAACATAAATGCTTAAAATTTTTAATATAGACTTATATTTCTTCTATTTAAAATATTTTTTAAAGATTCTATATTGAAATTTTATTATTATTTTTTTTATATTTGATTTTCATAAAAAAGTTTAAAATTATTATTTTTTAATTGCATCCATTGCACGCAAAACTGTAGCAAAACTATTGATTCAAGAGCCCCCCCAAAATATTGATAATGGTATAAAACAGATGTATCTGGAACTTATATTTTATTTTAAAGCAATTTATAAATTTATTTATTTAAAATTTAAATTTAAATTATGAAATTTTGAAAAAAAAAATACATTTTTTATTGATAAATTGACCATTTTATTTGTATTTGTATTTGTATTGCTTTGAGGTAGGCGCTACAGCTATTCGCCGGCATAACCTCCAATGATCACAAGAAACCATATAGAACACTTTATTACAGATTATCCAGTACATACATTTTTCACAGGTACAACACAGACACCCATGCGCTAGCTGGACTCGAACCAGGGTCCAGCGGTGTGGGAGGAGCTGATGCTACCAACCATGCCACTGGATCGGCCCCATTTTAAATAATCAGTGTAATTATAATTCTAAATTTGAAGTATAAGTTATTATTTACCTTAAAATGAAGATATTTACCAAGTTTCATGTAAATTGTTTTATTAGTTTTTTTAAGGGCCTCTGTGGCTGAGTGGTTAAGACATCACGCCGCTGATCGTGAGGTTGTGGGTTCGAATCCCACTGGCTCCATTGCACACACTCTTTGTGTGGAGCTCCTGGTTGTACTTCTCTTGTGTTGTAATATTTCTTTGTGTGCTATCTCGTCCCTGTATATTGACGATGGCTTATAAGCAGGCTTCATGTCGAGCACACAAGTCAGATGTATGTTGTTCAACAAACAAACAAACATTAGTTTTTAACAGACTTCAAAGAGGAGGTTATGATTTTGACCTGTATGTATTTGTTGTTCACGCATAACTTTTGCAAATATGAACCGATTTTGATAATTCTTTTTTTGTTTGAAAGCATATGAGGCCCATGTGGTCCCATTCGAATTTCATAAAAATCTGATAATTAGAACTTTTTAAAAATAAAAACTTTAAATTTCAAATTCATTTTGAAGCAATCGACCAATTAGAAGTGTTCATTTTGCATGCTTTTATGTTACACTTACATAGACACACGATCTTTTCACTGTTAAAAGTTTGAAGTTTTTGCTGCA
Organism: Maratus speculifer; assembly: GCA_964019185.1. Taxonomy (NCBI): domain Eukaryota; kingdom Metazoa; phylum Arthropoda; class Arachnida; order Araneae; family Salticidae; genus Maratus; species Maratus speculifer. The sequence goes on from OZ025294.1 coordinate 272,595,015, forward strand.
TCGTCACTCCACCGCTTTTATGGAATATCTCTATTTTGACCAATGAGAATTCACCATAATACAATGAAGTAATCATTTTCTATAAAAGCAATGGATTGACAATAAAGGGCGTGTTCAGCGTAACTTACCGGTCACTTACCGAAGTGGGAAATGTTACCGACCGATTGTAAATCAGTACGAAATGAAAATCAAGGTGAATTGTGACGTCAGCTACAATTCAACAGAATAGTTTTCATTGGTGCAACAATTCGCTTTCGTACTTCCCTACAATTGGTCGGTAACATTGGTCACTTTGGTAAGTTGCGCTGAACACGCCCAAAGTAAAAGTTTCAAATTTTTAACAGGGTTCAAAGTGCAAAATTCTAACTGGACGAAGTCCAGCATTCACATAAATTTTGCGCTGTTTGCGAAACGAGATTTATTAACAAGAAAGTTTATTTAAAACATTGAAAAATTTGCTAAAATTCAGGCTTCTGATTTGTTAATCTGGTTTCGCTAACAGCGCAAATTCTACCTGGATTCCGGACAAGTTCTCTTATGCAAGAAACCGGAAATATAGCATCCAGGGGATATAGTGTGGAAATCGGCTATCTCAGGGCGTGTTCAGAGCAACTTACAAAAGTAACCAATGTTACCGACCGATTGTAGGGCAGTACGAAAGCAAATTGTGGCATCAATGAAATCTATTTTGTTGAATTGTAGCTGATGTCACACTTCGCTTTGATTTTCATTTCGTACTTGTCTACAATCGGTAAGTGGTCGGTAAGTAACCGGTAAATTGTGCTGAACACGCCCTCTGTAACACTTAAAAAAGCGCTAAAATGTTCTATTCTTTAAATGTGCAACAATGCTAATGAAATTTAAAGATAGAAGCGACATCTGCAGGACATTTTCTAAAAATGCAAGAATTATTGCTAGTCTAGATAATGTATCACGAAAATGCCGCAGATGTCGCTGTGATCGACACTTTGGGATTCAGTAGCATCGTTGCACATTTAAAGGATACAAATTTTTAGCACTGCTTGCATTGCAAAAAATTGAACCCTTTTGCTGCATCGTCACTCCATCGCTTTTATAGGAAACGATTACTTCGCTCTATTATGAGCATTCTCATTTGTCAAAACAAAGAAATTCTATAAAAGCGATGGAGTAACGATGCAGCAAAAGGGTCAAATTTTTTACAGTGTCGATAGCAGATTTTCACTCCATGTATACCAGACTCTCTCTTTCGAACAATGAAAAGTTCTCAAAAATGAAGGCTTATGATTGGTCAATCTTGTTTTGCTTAACAGCGAATAATCCTTCTGGATCCTAACCACTGTTGCAGAGATGCTAGTTTTTTTTCCAAAGTATGAAATCTTAGCTGGAACAATTCTCGTATCCACCAAAGTGAAAGATCCACATCGATCCAGACATGAGAATTCGATATCGAAAAGCTGAAAATTCATCTCTAAAGAGCCTTACAAGTTAAAGCAAAAGTGTCTGTGTATCAGGGTGCTTGTTATGCCGGATTCACAAAGTGATTAAAGTACATTGCTATGTGCTAGATTTACAATTGGACAAATATAAATGACGAAAAATTTTGATACGCTTGCCATTAAAGTTAAACTAGTTAACTTCTTTCACCCATAAAACAAACTCGTTTAGGCGACTACCGCCAAGTTCTGGAATAAAAATTCTTAAATTTTCTGTACTATGGAAAACCGCGTTTATCAAAGAACATTCTTAACTTCAAATATTGCTACTTTCATATAGACTCATGTTGAATCATGGCGTGATTTTGATAATACAGTAAAACCCCGATAATTCGAATTAATTGAGGCCAGACCCAATCCGGATTATCCGGAGAATGAGAAAAAAGTGAAATAAAAAACACTTACAGAAAAACACCTTTATATTAAACATACTGAATATTTACAGGCAATAAAAATGTTTATTTTGTAATTATAAAATCGTCTGCTGTGCCAGTTTTGTATAACTTTTGCGGGCAGTACGGTCACGCATCTGCTTGAGCATAGTTTATTGGGTGTAGTCTCCACCTGATGTTGAAAATAAACAATTAATTGTTGTAAATTATTTGTTGCTTCATTATGGCTAATAACGTTTAGTTGGTCTTCATTGATAATAGTGTTTTCGTCTGAATCATCTTCATTTTCAACTTCTTTTGCTGTACATAAAGTGATTATTTCATAATCTATAACTGAGGCGTAAACCTCTTTTAACATGTTTACAAAATTTGGAGGTAAATTTTCCCTTTCATTCTCACTTATTTTCCCTTCTGTTTAAAATTTGCTTGTTATGTTAAAAAATCATAATTTGTAGACCATAAATTCTTCCCCGACTTTTGGAGAGTACCCTCAGCAACCTGTTTGCAGACTTTAAGTGATGCATTGTTGTTTCTTTGAAAAGTCACATCAGATAATTTAAATGAAAATGATTAAGGTATTCTTCCAAAAATAATTCAGAAAATACTTTTTTATTCAGAATACAAAAATGAAGTCAATTAATGTTTCCGAAATTTTCCCGATCGCTTCTCAAACTTTGAAAAAATTAACTGACAAAACTGATCCGGATTATGCGGAGATCCGGATTAACGGGGTCCGAAATAGCGGGGTTCTACTGTCTATTCCTTTTTAGTTTTTATGACTGAAAAGGGTATTTTAATACATACGAACATTTAGAATTACTTTGCTATGCATTGTATCATAGAAGCAACTTGACGCGCTCTGATTTTGTTCGCATACTTTAAACTGTAAAAATTCTGACCATTTTGCTGATCGTCACTACCCCGCTTTTATAGAATATCTCACTTTTGATCCATGAGAATGCTGCATAATAGGCTGAAGTAATCGTTTTCTATATTAGCGGTGGAGGGACGATGCAGCAAAAGGGTCAAATTTTTAACAGTGTACCCTATTTAAAATATCTTGAAAAAATACCTGTTTTTAAAGACTATCTATTTTCTGACCAATGAAAACGTTTCATAGACGTTTTTAGATCGCTCTCATTAGTCAGAAAATAGATAGCTTTAAAAACAAAGGTAATTTTTCACAATAATTTTAACGTATACTGATGGACTGTCAGCTTTTCAATGCCCATTTACGAAGTCTGTAGATTTCAATGTGGACCTTAAGGCACTACGCTAGTCTCAGAAAAAGACCCGGATGTTAGTGTAAAGAGTATCGGTGTGTTCTTTTCAAATATTTCGCTCAAATTTTAATGTATTTACATGATTTTTTTTGTATAGGATAGCCGAGGATGATCTACAACCGGCCTAGTTTTTACTTCTTCGATTTTGCTTATGTATGTTTTATATAATGATAGTTTCAATTTCAAAACCGTTTAAACCGGTTTTGAAATTTAAAATATATATTTTTTTAAATCTGAAACCAAAATTGAAAAAGTAAAAAATAGGCCGGTTGTGGAATATCCTCAGCTATCCTATCCAAAAAAAATCACGTAAAAATTTTAAAATTTGAGCGAGATATTTGAAAAGAACGCCCCCATAGACTTCACATTATTATCCGGGTCGTTTTCTGTGCCTAGTGTGCGGCCTTAAAGTTTGCTGGATGCGATAAATTTCCGAAATGTTAAAGCTTAAATGGACAAGTTCTCTCATTCACTAAAGCGGAAACAGACATCGATACCAATTGACATCCTTAAGTTGTTGAAAGGATGAAAATCCTTTAGTATATATTTTGCTCCGGAGGAAAAAATTTTCTCTACATATCAATGCAAAATAAAGTGTATAGATATGTGTAACGAAATTATCTTTAGATTCAGATTTGGTTACTGGATTAGACACCAGAATGATTTCAGATTTTGTTCATGTAGGATTCCTTGATGTGAATATGACGACACATGGAGCACAGTATACGATTGATTGAAAAGATTCTGGACAAAAATGAGTCATCAAGGTGGTCCTTGTGGCCGAGTGGTTAAGACACCACGCTGCTAATCTCTTGAGAGCTTAGGAGATTGTGGGTTCGAATCCCACTGGCTCCGTTGCACACACTCTTCATGTGTAGCTCCCGGTTGTAGTTTTCTTGTGTCGTAATAGCTTCTTGTGCTATCTTGTCCTTGTATGTCCACGAATTTGTAAAATAACATGGATTATGTATTTATGTCTATGTAGAAATAAAGGATCATTCGGCGTAGAATCGAATTCTACCAGGAAATCATCATCAAATTTTTTAATAGAAAATGCCTAGCATTACGATACATTGTTAAAAATTTAACTTTTGCTGCATCGTCACTCCATCCCTTTTATGGAATATCTCATACATACACTGTAAAAAATTTTACCCTTTTGCTGCATCGTCACTCCCCCGCTTTTATAAAATATTTGTCTTTTGACACATGAGAATGCTCCATGATAGGCTGAAATAATCGTTTTCCATAAAAGCGGTGGAGTGAGTTTCAAATTTTTAACAGTTTAGTTGGGACAAAAGCGTCCGTGAAGAAAACGTTTGGGCATCGAATGCTGTCACTCTCTTATAGATGCAGCCAAGTACAAGTTATGATTTTCGGATTCCTCGTCGAATCGTCACCGCTCATTTCCGATGCCTTTACTGCATTTATAGGAATTAGATTGTTGTTGTTTATCTATTGAATCATAGAGCGATTTTTGTTAAAATCTTTCTTTTTGCTTTTTCTGACTGAAGGAGGGAGTACTTTTGATTACACTAGAAAAGCATTTTACTATGCATTAATACATGGAGTCATTTTGCTGTTTACTCATATATGGAAGCGCTTTGCCGCGCGCTTATGTGTAAGGACACTTTACTTGAGGCATTGTCACCTTTCGATAACCACATCCGATGTCCATACTATTCGATGTTGACTTTAAGATTTCATGAATGCGGTAGCTTTTCGTCGTGCCAAATACGTTACGCATTCAGAAAACCTAAAGATTTACAACGATACTAACCGATGATGTAAGTGTCATTTGAAAAGTTGACAATCAAACAGTGATTAGTAAAGTGAATACATCAGAACTCAGCAAAGTGCGACCATTAATAATGCATTGCAAAGAGCCATCATACGTCAGTACAGATAATTATATATTACGGTATAAATAACTAAAAAGTAGGAAATAAATTTAACTTTTTCAAAAAAATGTATAACCGACTCCAAAAAAAGCGCTAAAAAGAATTAAATAAATCTATAAAATTCTCTAATGACAAATCGTTATCCAATAACCACACATTGACTATCATGTACCGGTATAAAACGGTTAAATTTAATATATCGAATTTAATATCCACCAAACATAGATTTTCCAGAGAATATTTTTTACAAGAGAATAATTTACATATTTTTGATTTAATTTTTGAATATATACATATAAAAAGTAAGGAATTACTTTTTGAAGTTGGTGCGAAACTATCTTAAGTTTAGTAAGAATTGTGGATATATTATGTCTAGTACCATAAATAAAATGGGGAAATCATTATCGATTATGATTGTTTGGCACCAACTTCAAAAAGTAATTCCTTACTTTTTATATGTATATATTCAAAAATTAAATCAAAAATATGTAAGTTAATCTCTTGTAAAAAATATTCTCTGGAAAATCTATGTTTGGTGGATATTAAATTCTATATATTAAATTTAACCGTTTTATACCGGTACATGATAGTCAATGTGTGGTTATTGGATAACGATTTGTCATTAGAGAATTTTATAGAATTATTTAATTCTTTTTAGCGCTTTTTTTGGAATCGGTTATACATTTTTTTGAAAAAGTTAAATTTATTGAGAAATGTTGCGCGCAGTGAATTTACGTCAAAAAACAGTTTTAATTATCTCTTATCATAATTAAACAATAAAAAATATATAAAATAAAATTTCAATGTAGAATATTAAAAAATATATTTGAAATAGAAGAGATATTAAGTTGCCTATTTTAAAAATATTATCCATTTATGTTTTATAGGGGCTGAGAAAAAAAAAATGTGATATATTGCTAAATTGCACCATCAGGTACAAAGTAAGACTCCTGAGACCCCTTAGATGAGGAGAAAGGGCAGGCGTGTGTCAGGGCGTAAGATCGAAAAGAGCAACAAAGAAAAATCATGCGTCAAGCATAAATTTGTAACACTTTCCAACATTTCCAGAATACTTTATCAAAAGTTCGATTTTGAATAAGGTAATGATCATATAAGTAAAATTTTAAAAAGCATACAGCACTTTTGTAAAGCAAAGTTGAACAACTGTCGACCGTAAAAGGAACTTTAAGTTTCCGTAAAAGGAAATGTGCTCAATTTCTTTTGTGAATTTCTGTTTATGATGTATAAATTTGCACAAATTCTACATAATAGGACGAAATATAGTTTAACAAAAAAACTCATAACGCAAACATAGTTGAAAATTTACCTTCAGCAATATATAATACAAAAAAAAAGGCAGAACGTACTTCATATCTTTTGTAAGACGCTTTATATAACATACGCATTTAATACACGCTTCATATATGGCTTAAATTTATTTCAGGCATTAAACACACTTTAAAACTATACTGAAATCACACTTCCGGGAATTACTATTTATAGGCGACTACGATTCCAATCCTTTGCATAACTCTGTACATGATTTTATTTATATGCTACAAATGTCTCTTAGTGTTATAGTTGTAGTAAAGCTTGAAAATGCATATATGAAAATTAAAAAAAAAATCTTTAAACAATTCACGCTCATCCTCAATAATGATTACGTATTTTTTGTGAAGCCCTGTATATGGTCTATACAATTTATGAGCACCGCTTAGTATGCAAACGTATAGTTACATTCAAAAACGCCGCATACCATAACAGAAAACGTACATTGAGCCATCATCCCCAATAGATAACACTGCTGAAGATACAATGTTGTATTCGAAATATTCTCTCTCAACAAAAAGTTTGTTGTAAAAAAAAGAAAAGAAAAGAAAAAGAAAAAGAAAAAGAAAAAGAAAAAGAAAAAGAAAAAGAAAAAGAAAAACAACGCCAAGTTTCTTTTAATGGTTCCTCCCGGAAAAATAGTGATATCTGAAGTTCGCACAAGTTAAAAGCCAAACATCCCAAATCTTCCTGAGACTTGGCCGTTAATGCCTTTTATAGCATTTCTAAACTAATAATTGGAAATTACGCATTTATAAATTATTTAAATATTAAAAGTAATACTAGAATGCAAAGAGGCAAATTAACAAGAAAACATAAGTAAAATATTTCTAATAAATACCACTGAGTTTCACAAACATTAGTTTTGATTACAAAAAATTGCGTGCATTTATATTTTAATTGTCATTTTTACTGTCTAAACCTAAAGGCATTAACAGGCAACCCAAACAGCAAAACAAAATTTATGTTCTTCCAATCTCATAATGTGTTACAATATACACTGCTCAAAACAATTAAAGGATATTTGAAGTTTTATATAAAATAAAGATATAAACGAAATTTTTTTTTGCCGAAAATAGAAGAAGGGAATCACAAATGCAAATTTTTCTGGTTTTCAAACTGACGAGTATGCAAATTTTGAGTTCGACGTCAAAAACGTCGCTTCAGCGGCAGCGAATGAAATTTGACTTTCAACTGGATAAAAGAGAATGAAGACAAGGATGATCGGCATTCAGTGATTGCTTTGTTTCGATGAGTACGATATCTCAGCGAAGTCATTTGACAGATTCAGAAGCTTGGAGAATTGTTGATAGGTTAGAAGGGGGCCAAACTCAAGCCGAAGTGCCGCAAGCCATTGGAGTGTCACAAAGTGTCATTTCTAGGATCTGGAACCGTTTTTTGGAGAGTGGATGTGCAGGCCGAAGACCAGGACAAGGTCGCAGACGGGCAACAACGCCCAATGAAGATCGGTATTTAGCGTTAACAACTCGGAGACACCGAAACAAGAACGCTACTCTTCTCCAACAACACCTTCGCTCGGCTACAGGCACCACGATTTCAACTCAGACTGTCCGAAACCGGCTCCATGCTGTAGGTCTGTATGCTCGCCGATCGGTGGTATGCGTTAGATTAACATCAAGACATCGTCGCGACCGCAGGGAGTGGGCAACCGGGCATGTCAACTGGAGGAGAAATGAATGGGGCAATATTCTGTTTTCTGACGAGTCCCTTTTTTCTGTGCATCCGGATAATAGGCGTATTTTCATCTGGAGGGACCGTGGCAGTAGGAATAATCCTGCGTTCGTGCACGAAAGTGTCAGATTTGGCGGTGGAAGAGTGTTGGTGTATGGTGGCATCTCCATTGACGGGCGCACTGACCTCTATATCATTCGAAATGGAGCTCTGACGGGTCGCCGATATAGGGATGAGATCCTCAGACCTATTGTAGTCCCTTACGCTGCAGCAATCGGAGACAACTTCATTTTAATGGACGATAACTGCAGGCCACATCGTGCAAACCTGATGGAGGATTTCCTTTTCGAGGAAGGAATCGTTCGAATGGAATGGCCAGCGTGTTCTCCAGACATGAATCCAATCGAGCACGTTTGGGACGCTCTAGGAAGACGAGTTTCTGGCCGCCAACAACCCCCACAAACTCTCCAAGAACTGGAAAGAGCTCTTCTGGAAGAGTGGGGCAGAATACCCCAACTCGTCATTAATAGCCTCATTGAATCCATGCCTCAAAGGTGTTCAACGTTGCTGGCCGCCCGTGGAAACCATACCCCCTACTGAAAATGATTTTCTTTGAAGAAAACACCTTTTTTATTCTTTTTTCTGATATGCACAAATTGTGTTTTTTTTCCTTTTGTTTGTAAAATGCATTTTTTTCTGCCATACATGTGTAATTTATTCTCATATAACCTACTATGTCTGTCGACCATGTATCAATCAGCTAAAAAGTTTCCCAGATACAAAATCCACCTAAAACTGCAATATCCTTTAATTGTTTTGAGCAGTGTATTTTAATGTATAATATTAAAATTTTGAGCATCGAAAAAAAGATTCTTATTTATTATAGTTTATTATTAAGAGGTATTGCAATAACCTTAGAATACACTTATCCGCTTTAAACTGAAAAAAAGCTGATACTAATTATGTTTTAGCAATTAGCTCTGGTATTATCCTTTGACTACAGGTATTTTGTTATTATTAACTTCTAAATTTCTCTTTAAACTAAACATTTAAATAAACTGAAGTGGTTTATATGTTTTTTTTAATGCGTATTTTATTTCTGTACTTTTTGTCACAAAACACCTAAAAACCTGAAAAAATGAAATAGGCATGTAGTTCATTTGTAGAGTCGTGGAAAATAAAAAAGTAAACACCCCATACTAACTCCTCAACATATTATCATAGAAAAAAATTAGTGGCACCGAAAGATTGGAAATAACGTCTACTTTTAAATTATGCATATACAATCTGCTTAGAGAGCCATCTACATGTTATAACAAACGCTAACTTTGTCTTTTTTTTAATAGCAATACCCAATTCGTACAACACAAATGAAATCTACACGTTTCAATTAACCTAAACACAAATTTTCATGCGATTGGTGTACGATTCTGATAAATTAATTATTTTTAAAAGAGCATATTTTAGGGACTGTTTCTAAATTAAAATTCGGTACCCGGTTGTTGATTGAAAGAGCCGCCTTCTTCATCACGGCATCTTAGGTGCCTGCCACTCCATCAGTCATTGAGTCTGCTAGATTACAGGATAGTTTAAGAAATTTCAACATATTTAGTCACTTCTATCGTAGACAGTCTCTTTAACCATCATTTTGCCATTTTTTAAGCATAATTTGAAAACTACCTAGTAGAAAAACTTAAAATTTTCGATTTCTATAAAAGCAGGACCTAATAAATCAAAATCAATCAAAAAAATTTGTAGTTGCAATTCATTTTTTTAATATTAACTTCATAATTCATAATTCATATCATAAAATTATAAAAGAATGGAAATTCAACGCATTCATGCTTGGATATTGTAATATTATTGCTAAATTAAAAAAAAGCACATTAGGAGTATATTTTCAAGAGATATTAATAGAAGTATGAAAATGCAATTTAACAATAGAAGCACTAAATTTTGAATGCCTATAATTCAAAAACTTATTATTCAAATGACTTAAAATTTGGTGTCTAGGCAGTGCTTGTGCAGTGTTTGGCAGTGTAAATTTGGTGTTTAGTTTTGGCAGAGTTTGAACCGAAGTTTTGCAATATCTTATTACAATTGGGTTATTATTATTGGGCTATTAAAAAGAAACAATTAAAAATTTGTTTTAATATGCAGATGTCCCCGTATGCAAATTTTATCTACATCATTTAAAAGCATCTTTATTTCCGATATTTCGGTACCTTAACTTTCTTCTATGATAATTTGTAGACGAGTTAATAGAGGGTGTTTACATATTTTTTCATTTTTGAATGATTTGTATTCGATTTGTGTTTGTCCTTTTGAATGATTTGTATTCGATAACTGATGTACCAGTGTATTTTTTTGTTTAATGGAAGACGATGAAGACATGGAGAAGTTGTAGTTGCAGCAAAAATTGGTTGTCTTAGTTTAGAGGGTTGGATTAAAAAAAAAAATGAATTAAGGAGCAAGATAGTTTCGTTTTTTAAATAAGGCTATTTGAGTTGACATTAATCTAATTAACACATACAAAGAAATATCCTCCACTTGAAAAAGTAAGAAAACGTTGAATATATATAGGGTGAGTAAAAACATGCTTTTCAGGGTTTTTATATTTGCTGAATTTATGAAAATGTGAGTTGACAGTATAAAATTATTCTCCAAATCATTAATGATAGGGAAAAAAATTAAGAGTCTACCAACTTGCAGTAGACACACCTTGAATTTATTAAGTAAAATTAAAAACTGATGAAGAGGTTGGGAGGGGGGGGGGGATTTATTCACGCACAATGAATTTGGGCAGAAGAAAAGCAGAGTATTATAATAAGCCCTACATATCCTCAAAGTTTTATAGGTATTTTAACTTTCGGATTAGAAACCCCTTTATTAACATCGGCATAATATAAAATGCATAAATCTGAAAGAACTTGTTAATAATTTAGTGCATTAAATTCAATATAAGGATTCTTGATAAATGATATACGTGGGTGGCTCAACAATCGTTGTCCGTAGTGTACATAAAATTTTTGTACTGAGATGGTTGATATGAAATATTAAAGCTCAATGTCTTGGATGTCTATATGCTCAATTTCAGAACTATAGCTGTTAGGTTAACAAATTTCTAGAGGGAGGAGTGAAAAAGGGAAATGGGGATGAACAACTCGTTTGGGGCTTGTAGGGCTAGATTTGTGACAGTAGGTGAGACGTGGTTATGTCGTTTGAATTCGGGATTATAGAGATGTAACCATCCACTGTTATAAATCTAGCCCCACAAGTTCCATATCAACCTTTCACCATCACCCTCACTTAAAAAACCCTTTAAAAATAGGTCTATAAAACTTCACCCCTCCTTCCAAAAATATCCTATTATAGCAGGCGCAATTTTTAAATTGATCATATAGGCATTTAAGATGTAAGACTTTGGTATTCCACATCAACCATCGCAGTACAAATGTGTTATATACCCTAGGAAGAATATCTCTTAAACCACCCATGTATGTTTTTCCTTTCATAACTAAAGGAGCATCATAATGCCTAAATCAAATTTATTCAGTCATGATTTTACAAAATTGTTTCTGGCAAGATTTGATTGTACACTTTTTTTTTTTGTTTGTTCATAAAAATAAATACTCAAACCCTTCTTTATTCAACCGCTTGTTATGGAAAGGAAAAACAAATATTTATGTGCAATTTGAGCTATTATAATTATTTATTTAAGCAACATTTAAAGATCCCATGTTAAACTCGCAATACCTTCAAAGTAAGTTCGTGAACATCGTATAAAATTTATAATACGGATATGAAAATTAGGATGATATATTTCACTTCCAAAATAACTCAATTACTATACAGTTTCATGATTAATTTTGTTTTCCATTTGTCTTATAAAACAATTGGAGAAGAAAACTTGTTTCTCCGAATAGTGTTAACCCCCCTCCTTCCCTAAAATTTTAATACTCATACAAATGTCATGTGAACGAAACAATCGGCTTTTGTCTTTTTTTAACAGAATTTTGCCCCAAAATTATAAATAACGTTTTCGCTCTGTTTTATGAGACAAGTATTTTCCACAAATTCTGAAATGGTTGAACAATAGTTCCTTACTCTCCGGAAAAAAACAATGGTTGCGCTTTTCAAACGGCGAACACTTCCCATTTCTTCCTCTATTGGTAACGTTAGTTCCGATTTATATCGATAGCTTATGAAAATGACTTTGAATAGAAGTATTTTTATATTTCGACCAATAGATGGCATTTATTTTATTCCCATTTCAGCGAAACTTTTCAGAAACAACTTTTTTTTTTTTTTAATTATTATTATTTTGAGATGGCGGTAAAAAAAAATTATGAACATTTTATTAATGGATTTTTTAATTAGGATCATTTTAATCACTCTAGTTAATCATGGGAATAATTAACAATACTAATGTTAACTTATTAATAATCTTAACTATCAACTCTCAAAACGAACAACATTGTTTTTAAAAGATGATGACAATCGAAACGTCTATCTTACATAAATACATAAAACAGTTTTTAAAATGTTAAGTGCTTTTACAGAACTTCCTGCCAAAATCGTAATTTAGGCGTAAGAAAAAATCCAATTCCACCCTGAATTCGTCTACTGACTTTTTCTTTTTTGTTCACTACTTTTACTTAGCTGTCAGTTCTTACTGTTCAATATATTCCACTTCATTAATAATGTACTAGAGGATTATTAAAAATTCATATCAATTCACAGTAGTATTGGAAAATAGCTGTGAAGACGTTACATAAGAGAAACACTATCATATTAATTCTAATGATTGCTAAAACATTAAAAGTATGGTAGTTTCTCCCCCTGTTTAATGCTGAATTCTAAAGTTATCTCAAATTACAGGAATTTGCGGACAACATAAACTTCCGTTACATATCCTTATAATTTTCCATTTTGTTTAATATTTTTCTGTTCCTAGGTGTTATCAGTTTAGAACTTCGTTGACCACTTCCTTTGAATGCTAATTTCTAGCCAGAATTTTACCAATCGACACGAGTTTTACCATTTATCAAATACTTTTGCTACACAGTTGTTATGGTATTAAAGAACATAAGCAGAAGTTTGTAGTTCACAGAAATAAGTCATCCTGTAGTCCGAAAATCTTACATATATATATATATATATATATCTGTATGAGTATATGTATGCATATACACATGATCAAATTGACCGAAAACTTGCGATTTTTGACATTTTGTTAAGAAAATACACGAGGAATCATTCTGAAACTCCAAGTGTGTAAACAACATAATACAGGTCTTATTTTCCGAATTTTTTTTTCACGAAACCCCAAAGGGGACCGTCAACAAATAAAAAAAATGCGTGTGGCACTCGGGGACTGCCGCGGTAAAGCTATTGCATAGCATTTTTTATCAACTTATGCAAAAATACTGCGTCAATGTCTGCCGAAGTCTATCAAAGAATACCGTGAAGAAGTCTGCCGAACTGAAACGTCGTTAGCCGGAGTGTTAGGATTTTTTCTCGTTACGGAATACCTAGATTCGGTCGCCGCGCTCAAAGCCCGCGATAAAAGCTATGCAATAGCTTAATAAGTTACCAAACAAAATTTGGTCGCGCTACGAAAATTAGATCGCGAGTTATAAGCATTTTAAATTTTTCGACCCTCATGGTGGGGGGTCTCCTGTCGCCAAAAATTAACACTCTCTCATAATAAATTACCAAACAAAATTTGGCCGCGCTACGAAAAGTAGATCGCGAGTTAAAAGCATTTTAAATTTTTCGACCCTCACGGTGGGGGGGGGGGGTCTCCTGTCACCAAAAATTAACAGTCTCATAATAAATTACCAAACAAAATTTGGCCGCTCTACGAAAATTAGATCGCGAGTTATAAGCATTTTAAATTTTTCGACCCTTACCGTGGGGGGTTTCCTGTCACCAAAAATTAACAGCCTCATAATAAATTACCAAACAAAATTTCCGCGCTACGAAAATTAGATCGTGAGTTATAAGCATTTTAAATTTTTCGACCCTCACCGTGGGGGGTCTCCCGTCACCAAAAAGTAACACTGCCTCATTATAAATTACAAAACAAAATTTGGCCGCGCTACGAAAATTAGATCGCGAGTTATAAGCATTTTAAATTTTTCGATCCTCACCGTGTGGGGTCTCCTGTCACCAAAAATTAACACTGTCTCATAATAAATTACCAAACAAAATTTGGCCGAGCTATCAAAATTAGATCATAAGAAACTTAAGTTTGAGACTTGATATCCTAATATCTGAAAAATATCACGTCAATGTCTGCCGAAGTCTACCGAAGGATACCGTGCCGAAGTTTGCCGAACTGAAACGACGTTAGCCGAAGTGTTAGGTTTTTTTCGTTACGGAAGTGTTAGGTTTTCTCGTTGCGGAATTTCTAGATTCGGTCGCTTCGCTCAAAGCCCGCGATAAAAGCTATGCAATAGCTTAAAAATAATAAACATCTTTTGGACAACCCTGTCAAAACTAAACCAACAACAGCGTTCAAACTATACATTATGATCACATCGGTTATCCTAATAAACTGTATTCATTTTTATAAGGATAATATGGTTACTCGGAGTAAAATTAAGATTTTCATAAAAATACTCCCAAATTTATACTATTTATACCAAAACATAACTTGAAAATTCTAAAAATTGTCGCCGATAGAATAAGCTCAATATCCGTTATTCCCAAAAGGAAGCAAAAAAGATGAAGGGCTAAATCCATATACCCATTTATTAGGGTCCATACAGCATACATAAAATTGCACGTACTGCTAGACATATATTTGGATACAGCCCCTCATCTTTTTGCTTCCTTTTGGCATCAACATATTTTGAGCTTATTCAATTGACGATTATTTTTATAGAATTTTCAAGCTATGTTTTTGAGACTTTTACAAAAGTTACTCAATACATTTACTTAACACATTGTGCAAATTATACTTTTATTGCTTTCACGCATGCTCAGTGCAAAAGTATTCATTTACCTTATTATTATTCGTAAATTTTTTAGGATTTTTTAATTGTGATTATAAGGTATTATGTACATTGTAGTTTTACATATTTTCTGAAAAAAACTTTTTTTTATCTTAAGAACTCTGCAAATTATAAATAAAAATTTGGGAATTTTTTGTGAAAGCCTTAATTTCTCTATGAGTATGCACGCTATTTTCATAAAAATGAACACAGTTTATCATAATCAGCAATTTAATTATAATCTACAGTTAGAATGCTTTTGCTACATTAATTTTGACAGGCTTATATAAAAGATATTCGTTCTTTTCAATTTGTTATCACGGTAATATACGACCTGTACTATTATGTGTACATACTTTGAGTTTCAGGATAATTCCTCATGTATTATTCTAGATATTTAACAGAACGTAAAAAAATGCAAGTGGCCGGTCACCTTTGGCCATATAGTGTACATTCGCATTTTTAAAAAACTATATGGCACATTTCCACAGTGCTGCAATGCAAAGATTTGCACACCCCTTAGAGTTTTCAATTGTTAATTGTTGGCTGTTGTGAAAAGAAAAAGATATTAGAGGAATTTAAGTAGTAATTGGAACAAAAAAAGGGGAAAATACATATTTATTTAATAGCATAGGAAAAAATATAGAAAAATTACACTGTAAAATAATAAAAGTTAATACAGAAAGGTATGAGATTTCGTTCAAAATAATGCATATAAACTTTGTAAGATTGTGTCATTCAGTCCCAATTAGTTCTTGTGTTATGTAATGTTCAGCACATTAAAACTGTTGATTTTACACTCATGCCCCCTCCCCCCAGAAAAAAGGATAAATGATTCGCCGTTTTCGATTTTACATGTTTCGTCCAATACATACTGAAATTCTTGACAAGTCGTTCTCGAAATTCCAGAATGTAAAGATCATGTTTGACTTAATATTTCTCAGTGAAGATTTAGTCGAGAGAACAGTTAGAAGGTTAATAACAGATTTAAGAATAATGTATTGTTTGCGATCACACGTAAGAGAAAATGCTGAAAATGGTCTGTCATTGAGTTAAGGAGGCTCAGGGGTTGAAAAAGTTTTAAAAAATCGATTTTTTTTTAATGATCTAGTTTGGTTATTCAATTAATTTTTCACTCAATGCAAAAAACCGCATAAAAATATTTGCATTTAAAACGGAGTTATAAGCATTTATGTATCAACACTTTCATAGCCGCACCCATATAATTTCAACTTTAAGTCGCGTTTTCTCAAAACTTGATTTTTAACGTCTAACACCAAGATTAAAAAAAAAAAAAAATTGATGGAATGGCTTTTTTTTTTTTTTTTTTTTTTTTTTTTTGCATGCATGCATATAACATCATTATCTATAGAATGAATTAATATATTTTAGATAGTTTAATATTTTGAGTATTTTTAATTTTAAAAAAAGTTGTATTTTTTAGGGGCTTTTTAAATTTTCAAATTTGAGAGATTTTTTAATAATGTTTTTTTTTTTTTTAGTGATAGTTATATCCTTATTTCATTCTATAGATAATGATGTTACATGCATGAAAAAAAAATAAGCCATTCCATCAAATAGTTTTTTTTTTTTTTTTTTTTTTTTTTTTTTTTTTTTTTTTTTTTTTTTAATCTTGGTATTAGTCGACAAAAATCAAGTTTTGAGAAAACGCGACTTAAAGTTGAAATTATATGGGTGCGGCTATGAAAGTGTTGGTACATAAATGCTTATAACTCCGTTAAAATGCAAATATTTGTATGTGGTTTTTTGTATTGTGTTAAGAATTAATTGAATAATCAAACTAGATCATAAAAAATCTATTTTTTTTTAAACGTTTTCAACCCCTGAGCCCCCTTAAATGACTATTTGAGTCCCGTTCAACGTTTGTGTGCATTTCTGTAAGCAAAGCACACATATTCGTGAAAACTTTAACGTTTCGGTGAAAAGGTCAAAATTATGGTTCTTTCTCGTATGCAATATAATATTTCTACAGTTATTTCACTGTTTGGATGGAGTTGTTTTAGATTTAGTTGAAAACTCTGTATCTGTATGCTATAAACAAGAAACTTTTGAATTTCTCACAGAACCGTTAATATCTTCAAGAATATTATTGTTATGCTTACGCAAATGCGCACAGACGTTGAACAGGACCCAGAAAGTCATTTAATAAAATGACAAACATTTTTCAGCTTTTTCGGTTACACAAATGATCGTAAATATTATTTTTTTATCTTTTTATTATTCTCCTAATTGCTCTCCCTGCTAAATCTCCACTGAGAAATATGAAGTCAAACATAGTTTTTTTGCATCCTAGAAGTTCAAAAACTATTCATCAAGAATTTAAATGGGTTTTCAACAAACTATGAAAAATTGAAAGTGTCCGTTCATTCATTTTTAATTTTTGAACATTAATGCATTTTCACTGCATATACACAAAAACAACACAAACACATATTTTAAAGCAATTCCTCCTTCAAAACTCATTTTGCAAGTAGTAAAAATCGGCCACTGAAAATCAGTCCGTCACCGATATTACTTTTTATTTGTCGTGTAAACATTTATTTATTTATTTATTTATTTATTGTCACGCTAATCCTCCAATTTTTTTATACGTCTGAATAATTGTGGTACTTGAATGCCAGCATCTTTGTTTTCAGTTGAAATTATTATTACTAGTAAACACTAGGTCTAATCCTCTCTTTAATCATTTAAAATTCTGGAATTTTTAATAAAAGCTCTTTTTTCTATTTCATCTTAAAAATCTTTTTAATATTCCCTGTTGCAAATTCCGTAATTTTCATCACTTTAAATAACAGATGGAGCTTTAATGTTCGTTGTTATATCACGTAAGGAAAATAGTTGGTTGGCTGAAATGTTTAATTTGTTATAATCACCCCACCATCTTTTAACATTTTCTTAATGTGCCTAAACATTTGCAACTGTGGTTATGAAAATCAATTTAAAAATATGTCGTTTTTAATCATATAGTGCGGCACATGTGACATTTTTAAACATACAGATGATGTAAGCATTATAGTATCTCAACTATCTTTCTTTTCAATTATATCTTGAATAGCTATTGTGAAATTTCTCCATGTCTTTCTCCTTTCAATTTTATTATCACATTTGACTGTGGGTGCAAACTTTTGCAACGGAGTTTGGTGACTTTAAGGCATTACATATTCGGAACATTACACTTACATACTCGGAGTTTTGATTTCTTCAAGACTAAATTTTTAATTTACAACCTGTTACAATATGTAAATTTGTGTTTGAAACTGTACGTGATAGAATATTCTTGGCATCTTATCCTAAGACGTCGTAGAATAATAAATCGTAAAAATCTTCAATTTAAACGGAGGGAGAAATATCATAACTTGAACTATAGAGCTTTAACCTTCTTTTTTCAAATTATACAATGAAAAATACTTTTAAAATTATGTAAGGTAAATTCTCTTAAATTGATTGGTTCATTTTTGATTTAATCCGATATTGTAGATCAGAGGAAAAATAACCCATTGCTGACAAACGATAATCACTGAACTATTTTTTAATGAAAAAGAAAGATTTAATTTAAATACATAAATTATTAAAAAGAACTATTAGCATATTAAATGCAGACAGTATTCTACCATGTTTATTCTTTTAAAGCATGCATAGAGACTGATTTAATACAGGTTTTCTTTGTTCAGAAAGTTCTTTTAATATTGCAAAAGATGAAGCAACTTTTATGCATAAGTACAAAAAAGTTACTCTCATCGGAAAATTCGATGACATGCTGATGGGTAATTTTTTTAATTACATTACTTGAATGTAGATTTATTGCTGTTCATAATTCAAAAAATTATTTCTATCAAGAAAGTCATCGTAGACCTGTGTAAGGAAAATTGAATGGTAGATATTTTAAATCTAAGGTCGTTATTTTCAATTAATGATTTACTATTGTTCATGATTTTTTTATAAAATGATTTAAGAAAAGGAAGACATATTTTTCAAATGTGCAAAGCTAGAAAATGCAAATAAGTTCTTAATTTTTTTAAACAGAATTTACAATTAATAGTAATACATAGAGTTTTAAAACTCAATGTATAAAGTTTCGGGAAAGAGAACATCGATTTAAACACTATGTATATTAGTAAAGCATGATCGGATATGACATTTGAATGAGATAGAACAGGCACAAAAATAGTCAATAAATCAATACAGAAGACACTGTAAAGTGCTTTACTGTAAAATACAAGACCTGGTAAATTGTTTCATAACATGTGTTTAAATTTCCTACAATTTTTTCTTCGTAGAAGCAACGCCATACGTAATACAGGGCTCCCAAATAGTCCGCCAACTGAACATCAGAATTTTCTTAGAGAAATTTCCCTTTTAGATTTTTCTTGGAAAACGCCAAGAAAACACCTTTGGAAGGTAATTTTAGCGCAATTTCTGTAGAAAGGTATCATGAAATTTTCTGTTAAAAATACTGATGTTCAATTCGCGGACCATTTGGGAGCCTTGGTAATAACGATTATTTTCACAAATATCTGAAGTTTCGCGAATATTAGCCTGGTGATGGCGATTCTTTCTACGAGGATCTTTTCTCAGAGATGAAATTTCCGCGTTTTTCCCACTAGTAGTTTGTTTGAGTAATCGGTTTATCCGGTCCATTTAATCGGAACATTTTTGCGATTTAAGAGAACAACATTTTTTGTAATGAAATACTGGTACACGAAATACACGAAAATCTCATCCCCATTTTCATGGAAATGGACATTTCATACTCGTCCTCGACGTGCCAACGTAGGTTAGATTTGAAGTGGGAAATATCCCAATTCTAAGCTTCTCTCTCTTTACTAACGATCCAGCAAGAGTTACTTCAATAATACTGATTTTACGTGCAGGTATATGATACCCACACGAAAGCCAATAACAGCACATTGTTCTCAGATAGTTACTCCCCAAACTACAAATATTGATTCATGCAGCTTCCCTTAGGCATTTTGATGATAGCAAGTGCTTCGCAGCATGATCTGTCTTTGCCCACTGGAGAAAGAAACCAATTACAGATAAAGCAATTGAACGTACTGCCATACGACCTTTCCATCGTTTACAAATCCGGCATACAGCTCCATTCACTTGTTGCCAGTTATATGTTTATATGTGAATAGCATTCATATAGTTTGTCTCCCTTCAAAATTTATAGGCGAACTTTTGAAACACTCTGTACATAAACTGATTTATCATATGTAAACCATATAATATTCAACAATCTCTTGCGTCATTTATGATTATAGTTTTAAAACGGGTGACATTTTAAAAAAACAGTCTTTGAGCCTCTTGAACTAACTGAAATCTAGTGGTCTAAAAGAATTGATTGTTTTTCGACTACTCTGAATGAAACTATTGTTATATATAATTAGAAAATTGTTCATTTCAGTAAGCAATTAAGAAAAATAAAATTTAGAAACCAGAAGACAATGAATGAATTAAAAATTCTTTTTAAGTGATTTTGCATCGAAAATGCTTGCTAATTAATTAAAACCAATTTTTTAAATGCACATAAAAAGTAGAAAAACAGCTTCATACTTATTTAAGGTACTCTTTGTAAAATTTATTTTATTAAACAAGGAGCAAATTCAAGCAATTTAATTACATAAAATATCCTTAAGAGAATAAAAATCTTAAAAAGATCCTCATTTGCTTTTAACATTTTAAAAAATAAATGATTCTAAACTCTTATTTTAATGCATTAATTAAAGATTTGTATTATTCACTACACATATTAGAGAGTGTTGTTTTTCTTTAATTACAGTTCGTTAGTGATATTGATAAATAGTAAAGAAGTTGCTTTTATTAGAATGATAGATTTTTATTATTATTTAAAATAGAATAACATATTCTACCTCAATTATATAATTGTGTAAGGGTTATAGAATTATTTGATTTGTTTATTTATAAAATCGCTTGATGTAGTATTTTTTCCGAATATTTTTAATACTGAAGATTGTAAGCAGTATGTCTTAGTCTAGAAAAGTTTAGTTTAAATTTTTCAATTTTCTTCAAGTAACAATTAAGAAAATTGTAAGACAATATTTGTTTAGCTCAAAAATGCGAAACTTTTATGAAACTTCATTCACGAACTTCATGTGTATATCTAAGAGCTAAATATAACAACCATTAATGGAATAGCTTTTCCATTTTATAATAAATTTCATTATAATGTAAGAATATTGTTGTTGCCAAAATAACTTATCTCGGTCTGATGCGTCAAAAACTTGGTATAAGACGTCAATTTTGAAAACATTTTCTGAAAGATCATTTACCTTTATCGGAAAGTATAAATTATTTATGATTTCATAATTTCCGAATGATATAATCAGTCAATTTTTATGCTTAAGATTGAAAGTGATTTCGAGAATGTTTTAGAAAACAGACACTTTGAGTTTCAGTAGAACATTTAGAGAAAATGATTTCAAGGAATTCATATTAAAGACTATTCTGAGCAGAGTAGTGCAAAAAATAAGACTAAAAATATGAACAAATTTTAAAGAAAAAATTTCTTTACTTTGAGACGGTTATTTTTATTAAGAAATATATTTTATAAAAGAAAGCAATAATACAGAAAACATTTCGTTTGTGATTTACAATAAAAATGAATCACATGTTGGATGTTTTTTTAATTAATGCCAGCCGTGTTAAATACTATTACACTTTATTGAAAACCAGAATCTGATTTTTTATGTCATCTCTGGCATTATATGAGGAGGGAACTACAAATTGTTGTTCCCATTTGAAGTTTTTTCTGGTATATAGCGGATTTATGGACGGATTAGAGATCTTCATGGGCAACCGAAAAATATTTTATTTCTTTCTAGACACTTTTTTCTTTAAGTTAGTTGTTATTTATTGATCACCCCACAAAATATTTAAGATTTTAATTAAAATAATCTTTTGTTTGTAATTTTTACAAGTTTGTTTGTTTGTTTGTAATTAATACATCAAGTATCGAATATATTGCATAAATAAATATAGTAAAAGGATCCCTAATGGCGTCTATGCTTAGGACAATGCAACTTTCATAATAATTTGTAACACTAAAATGTGGAAGCCACTGTTAGAGATCGTATTCAACAATTTTTAGAGTGTGAAAATATTAGCGTAATATTTACTCTCAGAGTGGTATATGAAACGAAGAATGTACAGCAAGCACCATCTTTCTTCAATGGCTAAATTCAGTTAAACTTCAGTGACAGTGATTTAATCCCTTTTATCAACATACATTAAATTAAATCATAACTTTATTTATCCCAACATACACTCAAAAAATTACAAGGAAATGTTAAAACCGTACTTTAGTTGGTGATGTGATTAGTTCACTTACTGCTTAACATTGCCAGTATCTGCTCCATTATTCTGTGGTAACAATCTTGTTGGTGCTTTAATCAGATAGTAAAATATCATTTTTGGTGAAAATTTCATTTCATTTGAAGAGTATTAAGAGAAAATTCATTTGCATAAGGTTATCTCTGCGCCAATATCACAACAGCCGCTCATTTTGGCTTCTGCATATGCCTGATGAATATAAAGCTGCAATCCAGTTTGATCTTTTATGACCCTCTCAAGCCAAACCATCTGCAGATTTACCTGGAAGATTAAATGTCTGCACATTTTTTAAAAATAGCAATTTTCTCGCTGCTCGCATAAAGAATTATGGGTTGGTCTTCTCTCCGACAAATTTCTCTTATGTAGTAGGTGGATATAGATGTTTAACGTGAAGAGAATTAAATTCCTATCTAGGGATAAAAATAAAATCGCTTTGCCAATTCCGTCTTATAACAATGAGAGTAAACACATCTGCAAATGAAATTTAAAAAAAATGAAAAACATAATTTGCTCTTGACGAAAACTTCTTTATAATTATTATAATCGTATGAAATAGTGGCCATGTAGATTTCGCCCTTTCGCTTTTTACATTTTATTTTTATCAATCTTTATATTTAACACGTTGACGCAGGTTTCAATGAATTAGCGTGGTAATTTTCTAATTTTAAGTTTACAGTAATTTAAAAAATACCGAAAGTTTTTATGAGTGAATTTTTTTATATTTAAGATATAGCTACCACTTATTAGTAATATACATTCATCAGATATAACATACTGTATTAGTAATATAATATTCGGTTATCTGAGTATTTTAATTTTTTGATTAAAAACATCATTTTCATATACATGACGAGTAGCATAAACACTTTAAACATCTTTCAGCAGTATCAAGTTTTATCTAAAATTTTTATCTGATTTTTTAAAGGTACCACAAACAAAAGTTTTATAAATTCAATAATGATATTCTTTGAAAGTGCAGAGAAATATTTCAATTATTTATTTTTAGGAAAGCTTTTTGATCCTTTAAATGTAAAAATTCTAACAATACGAGCTTCATTAAATTTCTAGTTCATTAACCACCTCCTCTTTAAAAAAAATCCTACAAGTTCATGGCTTCAGTTTCTAAGAAAATATCTAATTTGCTCGATACCAGAAAAAAAAAATAATTAAATGGACATTTCTATATCATCATCTTTGATAATATCTGGCTTACTGCTTCAAAATTTCATCATATTCTAATTTAATTAGGAGCACCAAATACAGTTTTTATGCCTATATAACATCGAGTTTAGCCCTATATATATATATATATATATATATATATATATATATTAGAAAAAAATTACTTTTACATTAATAAAATTAACACTAGCTATCCACATAGAGTTTAACGAATATTTTATTATCTGAAACGTAACGAATTTTGTTGTTTTGCGTGCTATTCAATTAATATAGTCAATAAGGTAAGGAAGAGTTTTTGGAGATGTTTAGAGAATATTTTATTACAAAAAGATTTGAATGATGTTACATTTTCTAATTCTTTGTGTGCTTTATTACACTTAATTCCTTCAGAAAAGTAACTGTTATTTTAAATTTAAAGAATAAAATATATGTTTAAAATAAAAAAAAATCGCAAACGGTACAAAGAGAATTAAGCAAATATTTATAATATTTTTATTATTACTAAATGCCTAAACGTTAATGAAGTCATGCAGTAAATGCATAGACACAATACTAACATTACTACATGTAAACAGTAACAAAAGTATTTCTAAAAACAAAATAGTACTCAATTAAAAGGCATGCACTATTAATTGTACACCAGACCCAAAAGAGTTACCATAATTTCCGGCGTATAATCCGCGGATCAAACAATTCTTTTCCGACCCAGAAATTTTATTTAGTAATTGAAGCCAAATATTTGCCGCGTTCTAAAAAATAACATTTTATTTAAAAAAATTTCTGGGTCGAAAAATGATTGCTTGATCCGCGGATTATACGTCGGAAATTACGGTAGGCAATTTAATTTTCGAAAAACGAGGAAAGTATTTTATTTCTCATTATGTCTTCTTAGAATAAGGCAGTATATTCCAAATGTTGCAGTTGAAATGTGCTTTGATACACTAATATGTTATCATCTGATTGGATGTATAAAGAAACAAGAACAAAAATCATGCATAAATTATGAAACATTTTTCAACACTAACAAAATATTAAAAAGTTTCCTTTTTACCTGAAATAACATCAAATGGAGAAAAAAGTAACATAAAAGAACACATAACTCATAAAAGAAACTATTTTCAACAATCTCTGTCTACATCTGGTAAAGTGTATGTGATCTATGGAACTTAAACTAAACACTGAAGAAATTTTTCAATCTAGATAAATTTCTTAACAGGAAAGAGTCTTCCAATGACTGGTTGTAAAAGTAGGGTGAAAGCGCTGCTTCAAAAATGGCCGATTTTCATCACTAAGTTTTATAGTATTTTTGCCTAATTAAATCTTAGAATTTCTGTTATTAAATAAGCTATGGGATATTATAAAAAATTAATTGTAGCAATTTGCCATTTGTGGCGCAGCGCTTGTATCCCTATAAATGCAAAAAAAAAAAAAAAAAAAAAAAAAACTTATTTATATCCAGCTGTGAACCAAGAACTTAAAAGGAAGATTATTCATCCTAAATTTGAAGGTCCAGCGACTATATAGAAAATTCTGAAACGACAAAATGACGTCTTTACAGATTACCGTAGGGCCGATAGCAAACCCATGTTACTTAAGGGGTCATAGGTGAATAAAATTTTAAATTTGGAAAAAAATGAAAAAAAAAGACTACTTTCAACATTTAATGTCTTAAAATGTATGTGTTTTTAAAACACAATTTTCGGAGTAATGAAAGGTATAAGAATGTTATTTCATTTCATATATTTAGAAAATTACAATATGCAGAATTAATATTTATAGGGGGCTTCAAACTGCCAGACATTTGACGAGCAGAAAATTGGCATGACAACTTACGCGCAGGATTACAAAATAAATTTTGCATCTAGATCAACAATTTTGGTGTCCAATTATACTGTAGATTATAATAATTACTCTGAACCTAAATAAATGTGTATCTAAAGCTTTTTTCTATTTTTAATGAAACATTTTATTTAGCTTATACAAAATTTTGAAATTTTCAACACTATAACCATATAAATTTTATTTTCAACAATAAACATTTAAATTTAGGTTCTGTTTATACAGACTAATATAAAATATGTCTTCTGAAAATTTCATGAAAAAATATTGAACAGTTTTCAAGTAATCCTGCGCGTTATGCTCGAAAACCTTAATCTGAGAAAAATAACTTTAAAGTTTTACATTTACATTTGTTTAAATTTGGCGCTTCGTACGTCTTAGGCTATAACTCGAGTAATTATAGGAATTTTTTAATGCGGTTTGTTTTATAATGTTCAGAAACGTTTATCCATTAACATATATTTTTTTGAAAAATTCGAAATTTTGGAAATTTAAGTCTTATGAGCCCTTAAGTAATATAGTAAAAAATGTTGTTTTGATACATTGCAAAAGTACTCTCATCATATTTTAATTTATTTGTGATGAACGAGCCGAACTTTTCGACTGTTTAACATTTTATTTAAGTGATTCATTTATCAAGAAAGAGGAAAGCATTTTAATTATATCTGGATAGGCTAGGACTATTTATTCCAAATATTGAAATATACATTGATGTAATCACAGGTGTTAAATCATACCTTGAGGTGTTCCAAACAGCATCTTGGAGCTAGAAAAAACACTCCCAAAAAACTTTCTTCATTTAACAGAAATACCAGTGGCAGCAGAGCTGCCTGTATATTTCCGTAAAATCGCGATCATATTTTTTTTTTTTTTTTTTTTTTTAACTCTATTACAAGAAATAAAATATCCGTCAAATGAAGATAGTCGTGGAAAAGTAACACCGATAGACGTTAGATTCGAACCAGCGATCTCAGCGTTACGAGGCGTGCACGCTAGCACGGAGCTATAGTTGTGCAGTAGCAAAACACTTTGAAGTAAAAGTGTTCGCTTCTGATAAGTATAGATTAACCCATTTCTTTAAAACCTTTTAATTTTCAAATTAATATCGGGAAGATTTCATCTTTGGTGAGATTTTGCCTGGTATTTTTATACGTTATTATTATTATAGAATAAAAATATGAATTTTAAATATTTTTGCCCAGATTGCTAGAGATAAATTATGATTGTTATATTTTTGTTCACAAAGATTTTTTTTTCCTGGAGTAATATTGATTTTTTTTCATTTAGATTTTAATTAAAATCTCTTTGAAATGTATACATTTTAAGTACATTTTAAATGCAAATATTTATTTAAAACAACTTTATAAATTCAACTTTATTTAACTTATTCAACTATTTTAAAATTCGAAAAATTTTATGTCTTTTTTAATTAAATTAGACATCTTAATTTAAAGAATTTTTGCTTTTTCATTTTAAAAATAAATTTGCATTTATCATTAATGGACCTAATCTGCATACGTGCTAGGAATGAATGGAATCTCTTCTCGTTTTTAGACGTTTGAGGAGAATTCACGTTCTATGTACATTTTAAATGCAAATATTTATTTATAAAGAACTTTATAAATTCAACTTTATTTAACTTATTGAACTTGAAAAAAATTATTGTGAGTACTTTTGATTGAACAAGAAAAGTAATTGTAATATATTTTAAAATTCGAAAAAATTTATGTCTTTTTTAATTAAATTAGACATCTTAATTTATAGAATTTTTGTTTTTTCATTTTAAAAATAAATTTGTATTTATTATCAATGGACCTAATACGCATACGTGCTAGGAATGAATGGAATCTCTTGTTGTTTTTAGACGTTCGAGGAGAATCCACGATAAAACATGTTTTCTATGAGTACAAAAACTATTTCTTAAAAAACGAGGAATAATTTAGTGCATATTGAAGAGTTTTTCTGACAGTGAAGCATGGGGAAACTATGGAATGAAATCGGAGGCTTTCACAGGAAAAGCCCCTATCTTGGTCGTAGCAGTACGGCAGACACCCCCATTAGATTTAACGCCCTAGAAATCGGAATATTATCTGGAGGAACTGAGTTAATTAATGCTGTGAGAGACTACTCTTCGAACTTTTCTCTCGGTAAAAGAGAGGGAATCTCGGCAGTCACTGTGCGAATATAAACTCTTCTCAAGTGTAGCGTTAATCCGAACTTAGAGCATGGGAGTAATATCACGTAAATAGCACAATACAGTTTGACCTATATTCGGTTTATGTGAATTCTTCAACCGTCCAACATAGTAGAGAAATGCTTAAATTAAAATATAATTTTCATAGTGAGTTCACTTTCATTAGAACATTACCTCCATTCAGTGAGAAACCTTTTCACTATTAGTAACATTTTTCCTCTACTAACCTCCGAAGTCCATAGAAGCTGACCAAAATTAATAACAAGTAAATGTTATTAAAAACTGTAGAGAATAAACTTAATGTATCTTCTGTAGAGAAATTTGGCAAAAATGGTGAATGAAATAGTCTTGAAAAGAGAAAGTACTCGAAATCATATTACTTGCTTAATAAAGAGTTGCCTAATAAATCTTGTTGCATTATAAACAAGACCTTATTTTACTTTAACCTGATGATATTAACCTAATAATAATTAATAAATTCGTTATAATATTTATTAAATGCCGTTTTAATTCTAACCAGGCTACCATAACATTTCAAAATAGATCCAGTTGTTACACCATATAATATACTCAAAATCAAATAAATTTAAAATGCATACAACAGCGGAAAAGCGCATTTCCAGCATTTATCTAACTTAATCTGTCCAGTAACTGAATCCTTTTGTGTGTCCTTATAAATGAAAGATAAATGATATGCACACCATAATCTACTGAAAGTATGTGGTGGTGCACAAAAATGATTTCATTATATTTGAAGAATCATAATATCCTTAAAATGCACCGCAAATAATCCCCCCCCCCCAAAAAAAAAAAAAAAATCATAATTTAATGAAATTATTTTGTGAGTCGCTGTATAAATGATAATTGAATACTTATTGTATACCCTATGAAAGCAAGTTTGTTGTGTTCCATCTTAGTTATGCACATCAATCGCATCATGCTTGAAATATCGTAACATTGATAAAATGTGCCCCAAACGATTTTTCCTTGCAGATCATAATTTAACGGAATTTTATTGCGTATTCCCATAAATGAACTATAAATGCAACACACTTCATTTCCAATACCGTATATTCTATAGTAAACATCAATAAGTATAGCATTATAGGTATCTGCATATAGCTTTCGTGTTTTTAAGGTTTATAAAAATCTCATTTTCAAACAGAAAATCACTTTATGCGTCTTGTTTCTTTAAGTGTCTTCTTAGTTGACTTTTTTTCTTAGCTCAAATTACTGGTTTAAAATACGTTTATTTTTCTTGGAAAAGAAAACTTAAGGTCGACAACTAAAAATGTATTCATTGGAGATAATGAAAGAATTAATTAAAAATAAAATTACGGAACTTTAAATGAAATAAACTATTTAAATTCAAGCTAAAACAAATTTCTCTACGACAGAGATTTATATTAAATGCAGCAATGTTTAGTGAAACTACATTTTATCTCTGTTATAACAGGAGTGATGAAAGAAATGCTTTTACTTGTTGTAATCAACGTATAGAGTTTAACAGTTCTTATTTATTCTGTAGTGAAATACGAGATGCATGCAAGTTTAGTGATATCGTTAGAAACAAATGAATAATCACACATGTTGAGATAATTTATTGAAACTACGAAAATAAGTATTTTAATGCCGCTTATTACCCTCGTAATACATAATTGCTTTGCAAAATAAAATTAATGAAAGAATGAAAAGGAACTTTGGATTTTTATTTTTTATTATAACTTAAAAGAAAAGTTTATTTCACTGTAAACATTTTTCAGAATATCTTTCATCACATACTTTTCGTCTAATTTATTTCTTTGTACAAAAACCATTATTGCTAGTTTCCTCTGCCTCTTAGAAGTAAAACAACTGCAGTACAAAACAATTGCATATGTTCGGGGAATATCTACTATTTTTCACATATTCATAATTACATTTGTCCTTCTCATTTCGATCATGTACATACTATAAAATATGTTTTCATTGAAATAATTAGTCTTTTAAAATATGGACTTTTTGTATATTTGCACGTTTATTTTATCGTTATAGCAGAGGATTATTTGTAAGAATCAAGTTTCTATAGCAATCTATTTCTCTATTGGACCAAACATTTTCTCACCTTTTTTTTGCTAAAAGCGAGTTTACCTAAAATCGCTAATATGAAGTTTGGCTGTACTAAACGTGTAATATCTCCAGGATGAATGTATATTTTCAAAGTATATCATGTTTACAATTTCATGAAAGGAATATCTTCGGTAGTCAGCCTACTTGTGCCAGATACAGGTTTAAAATCATCGCGAACTTTTGCGTAAAATTCTTTATATTCTTAGGATTTACACATTCTATTGGGCTAATTTTTCTCCATTATTCGTTGAAAATTTTAAAATATTTTAGTTTTTTATAATTCTACAATGCGATTTGATGTAGATATGAGTCAATTAAAATTTAATCTTTAATAAATAAATTAAGTTCCTCGCTACCAATATATATAAATAAAAAAATCGCCTTATGCAATCACAGTAGCCTGTCATTAAATAAAGCAATAGATAATTTTTGACGCTTAAAGGCATAGTGATGCAGATCTGCATAACTTTTTATTTAATCTCTAATAAATAAATTCATTTCTTAGCAACCACTATATTTATATATAAATTTTAATCCTGTAAAAATTACAAAGTTAAAAATCTGTCTTGAAATTTCTGGTGTCAAATCCTTAATATAAGAATTAAAAAAAAATTCTCTAAAAGAATAATTCATGTATTTAGGGTTAAAAATTGTTATATCTAATTCTTAATTTCAGAATAAAAAATCCCATTTGCAAGA
Organism: Maratus speculifer; assembly: GCA_964019185.1. NCBI lineage: Eukaryota > Metazoa > Arthropoda > Arachnida > Araneae > Salticidae > Maratus > Maratus speculifer. The sequence goes on from OZ025294.1 coordinate 272,625,485, forward strand.
GAAAAATTCGTGCTGTATATCACTATACCACGCAAAGCTAAAAATTACTCGGTGATATAATAATTTTACATTAAACGATCATTTACTAACATTTCAGTGCAACGATAAAGAGCGTCTGTTTAGATAGAAAAGAAATTATTCTACTATGTTATAATTCAGAATTGAGTTGCACATTGATTGAAACAAATTGTCCCATTTTACTACATGGACTGGGATAGTCCTGAGGAGAAGTTAAGATTTATCCCTTTATGAGGATCTCCCTAACGTGTTGTTTTCTTTTCTTTTTTCCCTCAACTTGTTCCGAAACAGTTCTTGTCATTGCTTTGATTTTGAAATGCGTGGGAGAAAACCAGCAGACCATAGCGACCGAGGTGACTTCAGGAGAGAAAACACACATTTTTCGAAAACGAAGTCAATAACCTGCTACTCGCAATCCAAAGGCCTGTCAAAGCTAGAAACACCCTATTCCTGGTATTGCATCAGTCTTCAAGAAAAGATCAGAATACAATATTTAAAGTCTTAGAATCTTTCATTTGGTGCTTCGCAACTTTCCAAATTCACATAAAAAGTACCAATTCGAAATGAGTTTTCAAATATTGGATATCCGAGCTATGCCATAAGCTCTATCTTGGTTCGAGTTAGGTTACCCGAATTTACCCAAACCAAACTCGACCTGCAGTTCAAGCTGGGTCCGGTTGACGATCATCTTTTCAATGCGAGTCGGGTTCAGGTAGGGTTGTCTTTAAATGTTTCGGATTCAGGTCAGATTGACTTCAAATGTTTTGTGCTGGGTTGGTTTGGGTTCATTTTGATTCTTTTGAATTCAAAATTCTGACATTTCAACAAAAAGCCTGGATTTTTTATGTAATAAAACATATATTTGAATATTAATTTGTGTATATGTGTTCATATTTAAACAAAAAAGATAAAATGGGTATTAGCGATATAATTGCAGACTACTTTTTCACAATTGTGTTAATATATGGATTAATTTTCTTTCACCTCGGTTTTGAATATTTCAGGTACGGACCCGTTTCGGGTTGACGATTTTTTTGTCGGGTTTGGGTTGAGTTTCGAGTTTACATTAATCAAATTTTTCGATGAAAATCAGTTTATATTGATGTAAAATTTTCTAGGAAACTATTTCAAATATTACATTATAATGTTTATATCATTATTGACTATATTTCAATTGCGTATTTTTTCTTAAATATCAATTATTTTTAACAATTTTGTAATTATTTTTTATTAATAATAATGGCAATCATTTTTTTTTTTTTAAATAAAAATAAGGCTGAAATCGTAAACATCTAGGTATTTTTATTTATAAGATACGGACTTTGATTTTTAAGAATGACGAAGATTAGCTATTAAGAACGAAAACATTAGTAACTTTGAACATAGGTCAGGGGTGTATAAAAAAAGGAATTTTTTAATGGGGAAACCATCTTTTTATCAAACTAGGTTTATTGATTTAAACTGGGTTTATTTGGCTTAAGTGGCTTTTTTTTAGTAATCAGTTTTATTAATGCCTTTTTGATGGTATATTTGTTATTAAATATAATTAAATTAATCCGTTCAGAGGCAAGGTATTTCTACTCAAAAATGTTGAAGTAATTAACTGAAATTGAGCCAACCAGAATTATTGAGCCAATTTATTTTAAAGTAATGAGAAACTTTCCTTTACGAGAGCAAATATTATTAAAAATTCAAGCTGCCATTTGACAATTTGGGTATTTAAATTAAGCATTCGTACTATGCAAATTGTGCCCCTTAAAGGGTTAAAAACAAATATTAAAAATAAATTAAAGTTATTTTATAATTTATGTATAGTGCATGTAGTTATTATTTCTATAAATGGTACAAATAAGTTTCTTTTGGAACACAGAATAATTAAAATATTTCTGCATTTAGACAGTTTTCTAAATATTACAAAATACATTTTTTATTTAAAAACTAATAAAAAAAATAACAAACAAATTTCAATATTAAATATCATCTTATTTTGTTATACTTTAATGTTGCTTTAATTATTACTGATATGAAAGAAAAAAAGTTCAGCCAGCTGTTGCAAACAAATTTGATTGTTTAATTTGGGAAAGAAACGACCAGCGAAGCGGGAGAAACTCAGCTAGTTTAGAATAAAATAAGAAAAGTTCATTTAAAGCTTGATACACCTTGATGATACTTTTATTTCGAACAACCGTTTCATCCATTAAATTTTAAAATAGGGCTACTTGTCAAAATGTAATATTTTAAGATAAAAAAAAATGTTACTATTGAATCTTCTTGTAATATGATTTTTTCCAAAAGTTTCGAAAGTAGCTGTCACAACGTCATTTTAATAATATAAAAATTAATCGGATTCATTCAATTTCAGTAAGCATTTATTTTTATTCTCTTTTATTTCATTTGCATATCTGCATTTAATTTTTTAAACCTAAAATTAGTTTTTTTCCAAAATTAACAAGGAACCAAAAAAATTAAAAAGGATTTTTTATCCCTAAGCATGAGATGATTTAAAAAAAATCTTTTTATACTCTTCTGGACTATTAAGAATACTGTCTCTGCCCGTGAAGACACACGCGAACTAATGCTATATCTATGGGAAAGTTATTTTGTAACATCTTTTTTTTTTTTTTTTTTTTTTTTTTTTCACTGGATTGCTGAGGTACAGCCCAACATTGCTCCTTTTTTTTTTAGTTTTTGAATTTTGATTGCAGATATTTTTCCGTGGGATCCGTAAGCAAAATAATAGAGATTCAATGCTTTTAAAAGTGTATTTGAATTTTTTTTTTCAACTTTAACAGCTCGAAATTTTCTGATACATTTTCAGACTCATTTTTAAAAGTAGAAACATAAAACTTGCTGAGATGATTTTAGAAGCTATGTATAAGATGCCGTGTGATTTCATTTTTCGCTCTAGTCATTAGAATTTGATTTATAAACAATTACTTCCTCAATATGACTCTTTTTTTCGTTTCGGAAAATTCGGCTCAAAATGCCCACTTTCACATGATTGTTTTGCAATATTTTCTGCATTTATCAAAAATAGACAAGCACGACACATTGCGTACTCTCTGAATAAGAGCATTTGCCATTTTGATGCGTTTGAGAGCAAAAATGAACTTAAAAATAAATCAGAAAATAAGCAGTTTGGATTGGAATACACCCTTAACTGAAAAAAAAATTGAATTTTGAATATATTAAATACTATATTTTACAGAGTACAAATACAGTTTACAGTGTACAATTTTACAGAGAAATTTACGGTTGTTGCCGGTAAATGTAAATGGGAAAGCATCTAATTCATTCAGACTAATTTATCATTACGGGAAAATTTTCATCCATGTACTTATGCTCTGTAAAGGTTAATCCGGACAGAATCGATAGAGCTTGTGAAACCCACAGAGAATTTGCAAATTCGTGTAAAGTGTCATTGGATTAAGTAGAAGTAAATCCTAAGAATTTTTTTCCTGAGCTTGGATCTCAAGGCATTTGCTACTTTTACGCAAACTCCATGCAATTTATTTGTAATCTTCTGTAATCCTTTCTAACGATATTTTCATTCACCAGTCCGTTGTAAAATTCTCCTGCCTACAATATATGCGTGACGCAATCCCGTAAGATTTTAGCCATTTAAGTAATTGAATATTTGTGAAAACTTATAATCGGCTTCTAATCATATCTTATAATTTAACAATATATGCACAGAAAGTGCTTTAGAATTTATCCTTCCGAGTATGTCTTTGTAAATTTATATGGGTGATTCTCAAAATAGGGGACGATTTCAAAAATGAAATCTTAAAAATTTACTGTTAGCAAAATTTCTGAAAAAAAATAGGTGTTGTTAATATAGTATTAGGTATACTTTCCATGTAGTCAGCAGAGCTAAATATTTAAAAATTAACTTAAAAAATAATTAGTATTTTTTGAGCCATGCTAATGACAAAACGAATTGCATGGAATAAATATATTATGAAATTTTTATTTTCTTTCTGTTTAAATATTTTTTTTCTATATTTATTAGCTTTCCTTTTCAGCAAATGGTTTCCATTTTTACATATATACATATAAGGAGAATAAAAACATTACCAAAGAGCAAACTTTGTTACATGAGCAACATTCTGACACTAACAATGTAAGAAGCTGTCTTAGTGATTTTTCTACAGATTTAATGCATATTTTAGGGATAATAAATGTAATACTTAAATTTATGCGTAAAATTAAACTTTATAAAGGATACAATATAAGCACTGGTTACATTTATGTACATAGGAGTCTTTAGCATGGACAGAAAAACCATGCTAATGACACTGATATCTGTCCATGCTAATGACAAATTTTAATTTAAATAAGATTATCAGCCATAATATAATCACAATGCAATATTCCTTTCTGGGGCTTTTTAAAACACAAAAGTTCTGTGCAAATAAATAAAATAAAAATTTTAACTATAAAATAAACATGAAAATTATTATCCATTCTAATGACATACAATTGATGTACTCCCCTAATATTCAACTTCTATTCTTAAAATACAATACATGCTTCTATTTTCTGTCTGGGATAAAATGGCTACTTGTTGCCATGGAGAAACTTTATATTTTCAAACGATTGTCATATGTGAAAATGAAATTTTGATTAATAACCAGCTGTTTTAGTATGACCTTGTTTTGAAAATCGAATATGGAGGACAAACTTTAATTCTTTTTTTATGTACTATAATTTTATTTTTAAAAATAAATTTATTGGATAAATCATCTCCTTGATTAATATAAAGAAAGAATAACATTTGTTTATTTTATAAAAATCATATTAACTCTTGAAAAATGCTAGTATACACAAGGCACAGCTGCTGTGGACATCCATACTAATGACATTTTGAAACTTTATTCTGTTCTTTTAAGGTGTTTTTAAGTAAAAAGTGAGTAATTCTTGCGTGCAAATAAAGAATAATATTAAGAAAAACATATCTAAATATAAAAACATGACAGAAAACCTCTCATTTTTTTTTTCTTTTGTATGCCGAAAGACATAAATTGTCCCCTATTTTGAGAATCACCCATATATATGTATACATAATACACTATATTGCCATTGATTATTGGACACTTGCGATTTTAGACATTTTACTAAATATCTAGAAAAATACATGAGGAATCATCTCGAAACGCTTAGTGTATAAATATAATAGTATACGTCATACATCTCCGTGAAGATTTTTTACCGAAACTCCATAGGGGACCATCAACAAATTAAAAAAGAATGAATATCTTTTGAATAACCCTGTCAAAACTAATGTAGCAAAAGCGCTCAAACTCTAGATTATGATTGAATGCCTTATTGTAATACACTGTGTTCATTTTTATGCAAATAGCATGCATACTCGCAGAATAATTAAGGTTTTTATAAAAATGGTCCCAAATTTTTCCAAGTTTTTTCCTTATAATTTTCAGAGTTCTTAATATAAAATAATATTTTTTTCAGAAAATATGAAAAACAACATTGCACACAGTACCCTGTAATCAGAATTAAAAAATAATGAAAATTGTATACAAAATGAGTTGGTTTACTAAATAATTTTTTACTGCGCATGCGTCAACGATATCAAAATTACATTTGCATATTATGTTAGCTAAATGTATAGAGCAACTTTTGTGAAAGTCACAAAATCATAATTTGAAAATTCTGAAAATAATCGTCAATTGAATAAGTTGAAAATCCGTTATTCTCAAAATGAAGCAAAAACAAGAGGGGTTGTATCCATATATTCATTGATTAGTGTCAATATAGAATACACAATACGGGATGTTACGACTACTTTTGGATAAAATCCCTCATTTTTTTGCTTCATTTTGGAAACAACGGATTTTGTCTTTTTTCAATAGACGATTACTTTCAGAATTTTCAAGCCATAATTTTGAGACTTTTACAAAAGTTGCTCTATACATTTTGCCAACATAATATGCAAATGAAATTTTGATATCTATGATATTCGATATTTGATTCGATTATCTATATTTGATATGAGCGCAGTAAAAAATTATTTAGTAAACCTACTCATTTTTCATTCAATTTTTATTATTTTTTAATTCTGATTACAGGGTACTGTGTGCAGTGTTGTTTGTCATATTTTCTGAAAAAAATATTATTTTATATTAAGAACTCTGAAAATTATAAGGGATAAACTTAGAAAAATTTGGGGCCATTTTTATTAAAACCTTAATTACTCTGCGAGTATGCATGCTATTTGCATAAAAATGAACACATTGTATTACAATAAGGCATTCAATCATAATGTAGAGTTTGAGCGCTTTTGCTACATTAGTTTTGACAGGGTTTTTCAAAAGATATTCATTCTTTTTTAATTTGTTGACGGTCCCCTATGGAGTTTCGGTAAAAAATCTTCACGGAGATGTATGATGTATACTATTATATTTATACACTAAGAGTTTCGAGATGATTCCTCATGTATTTTTCTAGATATTTAGTAAAATGTCTAAAATCGCAAGTGTCCCATAATCAATAGCAATATAGTGTATATAGAATAAAAAAAAAATTACCCTTCTTTTTATTTCAAACGCTGCCTTAACAAGGTTCTAATTTTTTAAAATTTGCAATATACAACTAACAAATGCGTATTTTCATTCTTTTTAGAGTTCCACGTATGGGAAAATGATTTCAAAACATGATTTATTATCAATGTGAAAAATAACACTAGTAAGTCTGGATTACTTCCATTAAAATTAAAACGAATGTAAAAAACATTTTTACATTCTGAAGATGACTCGATTAATAAGAGTTGAAGCATGTAAATAAAATTTTTTAATATATTTTAAATGTTTTTATACAACGTCTTATAAGCAATATATTTATTTATAATATAGATTCTTATTTCTATTGTAGAATATATATTATTAGTATTACGATGATTTATTATCATCACTAGTAAATTTTTATTGTAAATTTTGCATTATTTAATCCAACTATTTTTCTGATTCAAGTAGGCAAAAAAAAAGGCAATAAAATAAGGTGACCTGGGGTAATAACGCCAGGCGGGGTAATAACGCCAAGTTCTTATATTTTGCATAATTATGAAATATTCAGGTAAATGACACCCATGTGCTCTGCGCAGAAGGGTTTTGAGTTATATAAATCGAAAAAACAGCTTCAAGTTAATTTGTTTCATTTTTAGGTCTTATTGTTTTTACAAGTAACTAAAATTAACGCTTGATCTAAAATTTGCGAGATACGTTTTGTGATGTGAAGACTATCTTTTTTATCCGGAAATACTTTGTTAGTTACATAAATTTGTAGTACAATTCATGGACTTTCAAAATGTTGTTGAAGATTTTGGATATCTTCTCGAGATAATTTGTAATTTAAAATGTGCAGCGCAATAACTATAACGGGGTAATAACGCCAATCCTTGGTATTGATACCCCGGTTGATTCCCTACAGGGGCCGAGCTACATCCTAAATACTGATTCAAATAAACACAGTTAAAACTGTGCAATGTTTCTAATAATTCTATTTAAGCGGTCCTTTTTAAGCAAAAAGAAGCTCAAGGTCTGATATTCTTTTGCCTCATCCTCCCCCCCCCCCCCCCCACACACCACACCTTTATTTTTCTTATACTTTCACAAAAAATTGAGCATTTTCAATAGCTTAGAATGCAATTTGTCAATTTCTAAGTTTGTAGAGTTTGTATTTTTAGAATTGGGTAATCTACATGCAATTATTCCATCTTATTTCATAGTTTTGTTTGCATGGCGTTATTACCCATATAGGTGGGTAATAACGCCAAACAGCATTGGTCAAGAAATCACGTCATTACATTTTATGAATACATATCTGTTAAATTATTTTTTTAATATAGATAGTCAATGAGTTGCTGCATCAAATCATACATTTGTTTGAAAAATACAATCTAAAACTGAGCCGTGAAAATTGGTAGAACCTTAACGTGGCGTTATTACCCCAGGGTACCTTATTAAAAATCTTGTAAAAGACGCAAAAATAGGCATTATTTGAAAGTTTTTTTCAAAAATATTGATTAGTTAAGTGGTTAAAATATGCATGATTGTTAATTTTGAGCTTATACAAAGTATCGTGTAACAAAAAATATATATATTAAAACTGATGGATTATTATCTAAACAGTGAAACTTTATCTTCATAAGATTAAATAATTTAGGTTTCACTAAAGTATAATTAAAAATTGATATCGCTTAAAATTTTGTACATTTATATGCTAAATTTACATGTGCTATAACTTATGCTTTTGCTATCGAACTTTAAAATTTTGAACTTAAGTATGTAAATGATCTGTTATGCTAGAATTATACATAGTTACAATATATCATATGAAATAAAACGGTTCTATTTTTTCACATATATGAAACAAAAATTTTTTACTATGAAAAATTACTACTTGTGGTAATTTTGAGAACAACTAATCATTTTTTGTCAGGTACACAAAACTTTTGCTTGAGCGTTGTGGAGATAAAGAGCGATGACTAGTCGGTTTTGTTTCAAAGCAGATAGTTGTTCTAGAGACAAACAAAAATTTCCAGAATTAAATCTGATAATTTTATCTGAAATTACATATACCATAAGCTAGATAACATCAGAAACTAAAATATTTTCCAGATCTCAGGTAGGACATCGCTATATAAAACCTTCAATAATTAAAAGGAAAAGGTTTTAAATATCTTTCTTACCTTAGTAAATGATTTCTTGGTTTGTAATCAGTTATAGCTATAACAAATACTACTCTCAAAACTTTTTCTCAACCTCATGTCGTTTTGAACTGGTGGACGTTGTACATTAATTACGCCATGTAAAATATGTGTACATAATTGAAAAACCATTAAATTGAAAAATTTTCTAAGTTGAAAAATTTTCTAATCTAATTGTGATGAAAGTATGTTCTAAAATGTTGCCATAAAACATAATTCTCTGAGAAATGGTCCTCATTTAGTGGGATTTACACCAGCTTTCTCTACCTAAAGTGCATTCTTCAATGAAGTATTTCTCATATTCTACGTTCAAGAAACACGAAAGTTTTTAACAGATTGATACATTCTCTGACTCATTTTTAAACTTAAACTAGTCGTTGGGGGCCACCGTAATACTTCCCATCATGACTATGCATAATATAAAATATGAGAGTAAAACATGTGTAAACGATTTATAAAATGTATTACAATTCTAAAATAAAATTTAACCGTAAATTTAAATATTTTTAATGCATAGTAATGCTCTATTATGGCATTGCGGGTACTACTTGATTATCCCATCGACCAATTTCGACAAATTATACAAATAGCCAAACTACTCGGAAATTATACAAATTGACATACCTGGTATGATAAATAAAGAAAAAAACAATAAATTTCTAAAAAATTAGCCAGAACACAAATAAAACATTGAACTAAAAATCACTTGATGACATAACAAACACGTGAAACGTGTTTAATGTCAAGTGAATGGGACATTTACGATAAACCATTCGCATTTCATGTATTTGATGTTACAAGGGAGAACTTGTCGAATTTCAACGAAAGAAAATATTTAAGAAGAATCTGTTTCATTTGTTTATAACAAGCCTACAAAATTAGTTTCAATTAAAAAATGCTCCTTTTATTTGTAAGTCTATCTTTTAAATAAATGATATTTAAACTAAAATTAACAAAATACTATTGACACAAAACTGAGTTTTAGAAATTATTAAAATTAAACTTTAATCGTAATGTAATCAGTTAAATATAATAAAGATCTGTTAAGACAAAGTTATCAATTAAGGCTCTTAAACTTAGTATTCCAAAATGAAAAACACTAAAATCTACTCCACTTTGACTCAATTATAGAACTTTTCCCAGTAAAATCTAAATCCAATCTCATTTTTATCATCTTAAAATTTACATATGCATCTCTCATATCCGTAGACACCTTTTATTTTTAATGGTATTCTAATTTGATTACGCTACCCAACATCAAAAATGTTTCGGGCTCAAAAATATGTATTTCTGAAGTATTTTGTCTCGCTAAAAACGAAAATCAACATAAAAAGTTGAGATTAGCTCTTGTTTTCAAGATAGGAACCAACTTGAGAAATCTCATTATGTTATATCGGAAAACGAATGTTTGGAAGTTGGTACGCCTAATAGCTGTAATTCCCCTCAACTGCATTCTCTGTATAGAATCCAAGCAGAAGTCAAGATCACAGAATACAGGACTCGTCACAAGAATCTTCTTTATTTCTTTCAGAAGAAAGAACATTGTCAGGTTCCTAGAAGACATCTGCCCTGAATTAGAAAGGAATAACATTTCCTCATCTGAATATTTTTATGTATTGTTAGTTGTGTATCCGTGAAGCTTTCGAAATACCTTTCTTTCTTTTCTTGTAATGACGGGTGACAGGTGGTTATCCGGGCGCAGGTGTGCGGATGACGCACTCGTTGCTGAATGAAAGTGATGACCACGGGGCATGGCTCAGCTGTCATTTAGTATTGAAGTGATGTGTAAACAGTAAATGTCATGACTCAAGGTTGGTATGCGGAATTGAACCAATGGAGGAACTCTAAGAGGCCCTGCTGGGGGAAGGAAGATCTCTGACAAGGTCAACTCTGGACTGAGAGGTTGGGGACAGTTCTCGCTTGGCGTTGAGACCGATAGGTCGCTCAGGATTTGTGGTCCTGTTGGATAGTGTATATTTTGAGCGTGGGACAAGGCGTCCCGGTGGATAGTGTTATAGGCCGAGAAGTGAGGCCTAGTACCCTTGTGTATTGAGATTCTGCAGTAATCTCTGATAAAGCGTATCGAACGTGCGTTGAGTGTGAGGAAGAAAGTATAAGTTGAACGGTACACAACCAACGTTTATTGTAGTTAATTTAATGTTGAACCGGATCATCTATATCCGAGTTGTAATTGTAGATAGTTGTAAATATTGTTTCTTGTGTACATATCTATATCTTAAATAAACTGTTAGTTCAGTTCATTAACAGCGTCAGTGTTATTTTACACAATCCTCACAGCAGGTGACCGATATCACCCATTAATATCGGTGGTGGCAGCTAAAACTACCTAGGACATTCTTCAAAGTTTTGTGGACTGAGAGGAGCGTCCGACAAATTGGTGGCAGCGGTGGGATAGAATCGCCTGAAACCAGTGACCAGCGAGCCGTGTTGCAGTCTGTTAATGCCAGAGTATCCAGTGGAATTCTTGTGTGGTCGTGCCATATCGTCGAGTATGTGCTAAAGCATCGTGCCGGATCGTCGATTGTATGCTAAAGTGTCGTGCCGTATCGTCGAATGTGTGTAAAGTGTCGTGCCGTAGCGTCGAATGTGTGTAAAGTGTTGTGCCGTATCGTCGAGTATGTGCTAAAGTATCGTACCGGATCGTCGAGTGTGTGATAAAGTATCGTGCCATATCGTCTAGTGTGGACTAAAGTGTTGTGCGTATCTTTATTAGAAAGAACTAAACTGAACTGTGTTGTGCCTGATTATCGCTACATCGTGGAGCTATCTGTGAATAGAAGAGTACCCCACCAAATAAAGTATAAGGTAAGGTGTTTTGATCATTCATTTCTTCTGACATCTCGAACCAAATTGTATTGTTGTATAATTAATAGTAATTTAAGTAAATTGTCTATGTAATTGATGTGCAATGAAATAATTGTGTTCAGATAGGTGTAAAGAATTAGTAACCATATTGCTATTGTTTTAAAGAAAGGTCATAATAATTTGAGATGATAATGATATGCTATTTATAATGATATTAGTGAACTAAATTAATGCATTAAATCTAAATTATTGTTAAAGTAATTGTTAAATGAAGCAATACTGTTTAAATTTTAAGAGTTACATTATCAAAATTCTAAGCAAATGAAGATTTTAATTGGCCAATACTAGTGAGAAAAAAAAAAAAAAAGGCTCAAAAGAGAGCCATAGTGAGTAAAAATAAAAGTGAAGATTTTCGGTATATTTGTTTTAAGTGTGAGAACCAATATTGAATTCGGAAATATTTTAGTGAGGATAATTGTAGAAATTTATGTATGCATGTGTTTCAATTTTTCTTTATGTGAATTTTTTGATTGACATCAATACTTCTATTCAATTTCAACGTATCAGTATTATTATATAAATTGTAGGTTGTTATCTAAGGGTATATATTGGAATCTATATTGCATAGCAGTCAAATCGAATTATTGTTTTACTTTTTTGTTTTATTGGAAGTATATTGTGTGATATCAATGGTTGAGGAAAATTAGAGTATTCAGTAGGTTAATTAGAAATGAAATGTATTGATTATCTGAAGGGTATTAATTAGTTTTATAAGTGGAGAAATATCTGTACTAAGTTAGAAATTTCGGAAATATTAATTTGGTAGGTTTAACTATTCTTGTGGGGTGGTTATAACAATCGGTGAAGGTATGGCTTTCTTATTGAAACTAAAAAAGGTTGATCTTCAGGAGATAGCTGAAGAATTGGGTGTTGAATTCACGGAAGATGATACCAGAATTCAGCTTAAGAAAAAGATAATGGACAGTGATGAGTATGACGAGGGGGTTATTAAGGAATTATCAGACACTATTGTTGCAGAACGATTAGAACGCGAAGAATTAGAAAAACAGGAAAGGTTAGAGCGCGAAGAAAAACACGAAAAGTTAGAAATGGAGAAATTGAGGATGGGACATGAATTAGAAATGGAGAGACTAAGGGTTCAAGGTTCGGCAAATAATTCTAATGTTAGGGAATCTAATAATGAAAGTAATATAGAAAAATTGATCAAAAGTGTTAAAACTCTATCTATCAAAGTACTAGAAGGGACTGAGGGATGGAATTTATTTTTCAACAGTTTAGAAAGGGCATTCCAAACTAAAGATGTACCGGAAAACCAACAGGCCGAAATTCTACTAAATATGTTAGGAGACAAGGCGGATAATTTGTTAATTTATACCACTAAGGAACAAATGGAGAATTATGAGGAATTAAAGGAGTTAGTCCTAAGGGAACATGAGCCAACCCCGAAGGCATGTTTAGAAAATTTCCGGAAAGCTAGGAGAAATCCGAACGAAACCCATGTATTATTTGTATCGCGTTTAATAGCTACGTGGGAAAATTATTGTAAAATTAGAGGTGCGGACACTTATGAAAAGGTCAACCAGTTAATAGTTACTGATAAATTAGTAAGTACGTTAGATGAGGATACCGCGTCATATATGGGGTTAACTCACCAAGATAAATGGTTAGAAGCTTCTAAAATTGCTAGAGAATGTGACCATTATTTTGACCATAAAAATAAATCTTATGCGGTTACGTATAAAAGTTTTAAAGGTAAAGATAAGTACGTAAACAATGAAAAAACGAGACCGAGGGAGGATAATAAATTTAGTGGTAGTTGGAGGCAAAATGGTAGTAATGAGTGTAATTCTTTTCCGGATAGGAAAACAGAGTTTAAGAAGACGAATGATGCTTCAGGGCCTAAATGTTTTAAGTGTGGTTTGAGAGGTCATTACCAACGTTTTTGTAATAAAGTGGGTAATGAGGGAACTAATAATGGCAATAAAGGGCGAAACCAGAAAGCAGGTGTTCATAAGATTATGGTGAAAGAAAATCAAGAGTTACCTAATGGGGCTATTGTGGCTAGAATATCGGCAAAGGCCGAGCAGAAAACTAATGTTATTGGTGAGAAATTAAATAAACTTGAGAAAATTGAAGTTAGTGTTAATGGGCAAAAAGCAAAGGGATTGGTTGATTCTGGATGTGAGATTAGTGTTCTTCATAAAGATTTAGTACCGAAAGAGAAATTAAAGGGAGCGGGTAGTATTTATTTACAAGGGTTATTTGGTGAAGCTGTTAAATCACCGTTAGTTAAACTACCGCTAGCAATTCCGCAATTCGGGCAAACTAATATTATTCATCAGGAAGTACTTTGCGCAGTAACTGATAATATTAATGAGCAAGTAATTTTACATCCCGAGGTGATTAATGAGTTGTCAGGTGTCAATCTTGAGGAGCCTTTGATAGAGTCCGAAGAATTAAAAAGTTCCGAAATTATTATTGATAACTCGAATGAAAAGGAAGATGTAAGTAACGATAGCTGTAATGTTTACGTAATAGACGCGAGATCGCAAAATGTACAAAGTCAGGATCCAGAAAAAACTGAAACAGAGGAAAATAATGAATCTATTGTTAGTAACTCAGACATGTTTAAGAAATCCCAGTTGGAATGTAAAGAATTAGAGAAAGCTTGGGAATTAGCTAAAAAGGAAAAAGGGGATTATTATGTTGTAAACGGATTATTGTATCATAAAGAGAAATTGTTAGGCGAAACTATAGCGCAATTAGTAGTACCCAAGGTAAGAAGGGAAGAAATCTTAAAATTAGCGCATTCATCGGTATTTGGAGGGCATCATGCAGCCAAGAAAACGTTGCAGAGAATAAGGTATTCTTTTTATTGGGAGGGAATGGCAAAAGAAGCTAAACAGTTTTGTGAATCATGTTTAGAGTGCCAATTGACTAGAGGGGTTAAAGTAAATGATAGAGCTCCTATTTCCCCAGTGTCGCGGCCGGAACTTCCATTTCAGGTTGTTAATGTTGATTTAATTGGGCCTATTGATCCTAAAAGTTCACAAGGGCATCGGTATATACTGACTTTAATTGATCAGCATACCAGATGGGCGGATGCGATCCCTCTAAAAAGTTTAACTGCTAAAACCGCGTGTGAGGCGTTACTTCAAATATTTATGAGAACAGGAATTCCTAATGTAATTGCCTGCGACAATGGAACCAATTTTACTGCCGACTTAACGAAAGAATTTGAGAAAAGGTTAGGTGCTAGTCCAAGATTTTCGACTCCACAGTATCCACAGTCCAACGGACTGGTGGAACGATTTAATCAGACTCTTAAACGTATGCTACATCATACGATTAGGGAAGAAGGAAAAAAATGGCATGAACAAATACCATTTATATTATGGGCGTATAGGGAAGTCCCAAATTCTACGACGGGAATCGCACCTTTCCAGTTATTATATGGTAGAGCGCCGGAGGGTCCGTTATCGATTCTTAAGTCGTCATGGGCAGGAGAAAACAAGGGAGCGCAGTTAGATACTACGCCGATTCATGAGTACTTGGATAAACTTAAGAACCGCTTAGAAAGAGCCGCAAATGAGGCAAAATTGTCGTCTGAGGTTCAACAAAATAGAATGGCGTATCATTATAATTTAAGGTCAAAAGAAAAAACGTTTGAGGTAGGCGATAAAGTTATACTGTTAATCCCCGATTCGACTAATAAGTTATATTCTAGGTGGCAAGGGCCGGCAACTATTGTAGAAAAACGAAACCAGCATTCGTTTATTGTTGAGTTAGCCGACGGGAGTAGGAAGCATGTGCACCAAAATAAGATAAGAGAATTTATCGCTAAATGTAATATAGTTAATATTGTTTTCGAAGGGGATGAGGAATTTGGAGAAGTTGGGGAAATTCCTATTTTGAACCGGGATCAAGAGATAGAACGGGATATTGAGAGGTTTGAAATAAAAGGGCTATCTAATAGTCAAGTCAAAGATTTAAAGTCCATTTTGAGGGAAAATAAAGAAGTGTTTATGGGCCCTGTACGACCAGCGGAAGTAGGGGAACATCGTATTGATCTGAAACCGGGTGTAGAAAGGAAAAAACCAAAGTTATATAGCGTGCCGGTAGCTTATAAAGAGGAAGTGGATAGGCAGATTCAGGAGATATTAGAATTAAATCTAATCGAACCGTCGAATGCTGAAATTTGCCATCCAATTGTTTGCGTTGCGAAAAAAGATGCAACTGTCAGAATGTGTATTGATTACAGAGCTTTAAATTCTGTAACGCAGGTTCCCACCTTCCCGATGAAAGATTCCCAAGAAATTATGTATACCGCAGGGGCGGCTTAATATTTATCTTCAATAGATTTATTGAGGGGTTATTGGCAAATTAAAATGGCTGAGGTTTGTAAACCTCTGACAGCTTTTACGACGCATAACGGAACTTATCAGTGGCGTACAATGCCTTTTGGATTATCAGGGGCTGCTGCTACGTTTCAAAAAGACATGAATGAGGTTCTCCAAGGTCATCGGAGGTATGCAGAAGCATATATTGATGATGTCATCATTTTCTCCGATACCTGGGAAGAGCATTGTGAGCATGTCAGGGCTGTCATTGAAGAGTTGAAAAATAGAAATTTTACGATTAGACTAGACAAATGTAAATTTGGAGAGAAATTGACTAAGTTTTTAGGTCATGTTATTGGGGGTGGAACTCATGCACCTGATGAGGAGAAAATCGGAGCAATAAGGGACTTAAAGAGACCAAAGACTAAAAAGGAAGTTAGATCAGTTTTGGGATTAATGGGATTCTACCGATCTTATATTCCAAATTATGCTGAGATAGCTATACCTTTAACCGAATTAACCAAAGGAAATGTCAAAAATACTGTACCATGGGATGAAAGGGCAGAAAAAGCATTTAATACTCTTAAAGATGAGTTGTGTAAAGTGACGAGTTTGGCTACACCTATCGTAGGCCGGGAATATCAGCTTCACGCCGATGCTTCCGACCTTGCAGTAGGATGTTGTCTTACTCAAAAAGATGAAAAAGGTCAGTTTAAACCTATAGCTTTTGCCAGTCAGAAATTGTCAGGGGCTCAGAGTGCTTGGCCGAGTATAGAGAAAGAGGCTTGGAGTGTTCTCTTCGGGTTGCGGAAGTTTGAAAAGTGGACTTATGGATCTCAAATTGAGGTCATTACCGATCATAATCCATTAAAATTTCTCACGGAAACAACCCCAAGGTCGCCCAAACTCACTAGGTGGGCTCTAGCCTTGCAACGCTGGAACCTGAGCATTTCTCATCGTCCCGGAGTTCAACATTTGAATGCTGATGCAATTTCGAGGCTACAGAAAAAGAGCTGGGAAGAACAACCAGTTACTAGCCCATCAGTATCAATGTCAAAATAGTAGACAACCTTAAAGGATGTCATCACATGTCTAATTTTTTTTTGTGTGTGTGTAAATATTTTTTTTTAAGTTTTGTGTTTATAATAGTAAATTAGCATGTGTATTGTTTATGCAATAGTAGTATTAGTATAAGGTTCAGTAGATATGTCAGTAGAGAATGTTCAGACACCTGAAAATGCCTATGTAATATTTAGAATGAAGAAATCTGCAAAGAGACTATTGAACTCTTCCGTAATATTATTATATGTTTGGGGAAAATTAGCCCCTAAGAGGCATATTTTCCGCTAAGGTGGGGGGTGTCAGGTTCCTAGAAGACATCTGCCCTGAATTAGAAAGGAATAACATTTCCTTATCTGAATATTTTATGTATTGTGGGTTGTGTATCCGTGAAGCTCGAAATACCTTTCTTTCTTTTCTATAATAACGAATGACAGATGTTGACACAGGTGTGCAGATGACGCACTCGTTGATGAATGAAAGTGATGGCCGCGGGGCGTGCCTCAGCTGTCATCTAGCTATTGGAGTGATGTGTAAACAGTAGATGTCATGACTCAAGGTTGGTATGCGGAATTGAACCAATGGAGGAACTCTAAGAGGCCCTGCTGGGGGAAGGAAGATCTCTGACAAGGTCAACTCTGGACTGAGAGGTTGGACAGTTCTCGCTTGGCGTTGAGACCGATAGGTCGCTCAGGATTTGTGGTCCTGTTGGATAGTGTATATTTTGAGCGTGGGACAAGGCGTCCCGGTGGATAGTGTTATAGGCCGAGAAGTGAGGCCTAATACCCTTGTGTATTGAGATTCTGCAGTAATCTCTGATAAAGCGTATCGAACGTGCGTTGAGTGTGAGGAAGAAAGTGTAAGCTGAACGGTACACAACCAACGTTTAGTGTAGTTAATTTAATGTTGAACCGGATCATCTATATCCGAGTTGTAATTGTAAATAGTTGTAAATATTGTTTCTTGTGTACATATCTATATCTTAAATAAACTGTTAGTTCAGTTCATTAACAGCGTCAGTGTTATTTTACCCAATCCTCACAGCAGGTGACCGATATCACCCATTAATATCGGTGGTGGCAGCTTAAACTACCTAGGACATTCTTCTAAGTTTGGTGGACTGAGAGGAGCGTCCGACAAAAGTGACAAAATGTCGATTTTGAGTAAATTGACTTTAAAGATAATTGATGTTAAATTGGAACATCAATAACAATTGACTAAATTGAAATAGGAAACATCTGCTTGTTGCATTCTAATCTTTGAGCTCTCATTTCAATAGCTGTTAAAAAAGAGTACAATTTTCTTTAAATGTATAATTAATCAATATTGTTTGTTTTTCGAAAAAGTGGTTTATCTCTATAACTCTCCAAATAATCAGAAAATGTCCTATATTTTTTTTACCTGAAATGAAAAAAGCATATTTCCAGATACCCTGTGCACTTAACTCAATTTTTTCAATTTTGTCCCTTATACCACTTGGCTTCTGGGGTCCTCATATATGAGCTAAATTTATCCAAAATGTCTCTTTCTCAATTGAGTTCCTCTTCCTAAACATTTAAATTCGAGTGTCATTCGCATTAAGAATAATTGGATATATTCTTTTCATCATTTTTACATTTTCACTGCTTGTGGTGAATTACAATATTCTTTGAATTATCTGTCATGGAGTCTGCATTCTTCTTATTTTGCTAACTGAATCCATATATAATTTTTTTTCCAATGTTGTTAGCTTTAATGAATATTTTTTTTTATGTTGAGAACTTTAAAATACATTCGATGCATCTTTTAATATTTTTTAAAGGCCTGTAGTATGCATATTCTTATAGAATTTATTTTCTATGTGTTTGTTTGCTGGCTTTCATTTGTAAACTGATACGTACGATGAAATAAATCAATACATTTCAGTTTGCTCCAGTTAACGATTTCCACATTAAATAGATTTTATTCTTTTTATCGAAATGATAATCCTGCCTCCTCAAAAATGTATAAATAATTTCTTTAAAGAATAAATGAAAAATGAATAAAACAATAATTTATCCTTGAGTTAATTATGGGATACTAACAGAAAAATCGATAAACAAGGAAAAACAACATTAAAGAAAGAAAGAGAATGAAAGAGGGGTATTTATTGTTTCATTATTCTTTTATTGAAGTATGAATTCTTCAAATTATATTACTATAAAAAAAAGCAAAATATAAATACTTAAAAAGAAAAAAGAAATAATCTGCGGTAAGCATATAAATCTTGCATTCTGTTTAAGCTAAGAGCATGAATGGCATGTATTTCTGATAGTGAAAAAGAATGTGCTAAAGTAATTTGCTTATTTGAGATACGTTTTATTCAAAAGAAAAATATGTAATAGCATTATTTCCTTATTTAAATAATATCTATGTATACCTTTAAAAAATTCTAAAATAGTTTTTAAATAGAAATTCAATGATTATATTTTTCAATATCTATCCTAATTTAATGTCTACTAATATTAAATGTTTACAGTTCTAGAAAAAAAAAAAAAAAAAAAAGGAATACTTATACTAAATCTTTATAAATAATCATTTAAAAAGATACCGATAGCTGTCAACTTCTAACGAATTTTTGTTACAAGCAAGTCTTTATGGAAAACTCCTAGTTCAGTTGCAGAAATTTGCGACAAAAAATTTATTACGTTGGGCTAAAAGATAAAAACCAGATTTATTTTATTGGTAGAAAAAAATCGCCACAAAATGAAAAAAAGAACAGAAGTAGCTGAGCATAAAGTGTACTACGATAAGCTAAAATGCTGTTACCGGAATTCATTTGTGACCATAAAAGTATCAGCGCGAAAAACAAACATATGCATTGCAAATTGAGGAAGACGAAATCTATGTTAGGCTAAATGTTAAAAATTGAATTCTATTTACGAAAGTCAAAAATCATCGCGTAATGCAAAATAATACTAAAAATCGTATTGAAAATCACTCGTACAAGTTAAAAAAATTGTATTTATTTTGCATACAATTGTATTGCATAGAATTTGCTATATTAGAATAAAAGTTTGAAACCAAATATTTTTTTTATCAAATGTCACTGTAAAACTTAATTGTAATTGTACTGTAATGGCCTAAAAAATTGAAACCAGATTCTATTAACTAACGGAGAATATGATATCGGAAATTTAGGAGAGATTCCGAAATTGCCAAAAATTAACCATCATATGTATTTACAGCCTCTATCCTCTGTTCAGCTTCACCTGAACAATCGACTCGACTGTGGACTTGATATTATTACATATATTAGATATATTATATTAGATGTATTTTGGAATGTACTATTTTCTTGTAAACATTTAATAAATAAATAAACTATTAATATTATGAGTACATACGTATGAGTACAATCACTTTGTGTGCAAAATTTTAAATCTCCATTTTCTTCACTTTTAGATATAGAATATATATATATATATATATATTTCAATTAAGTCATACTGAAAAAAAGAAACTTCTAGACCCAAAATGCTGTTAATGTGCTATAAAATAAAATATTTTATATTCACTGTTATATTCACTTAACTAAAATGCTAGAAACTTTAGAATTACTAAATGATGAAAACTAAATAATTTAGAACTTAAATAAACTGTAAATTTTTTCAGGCACCCACAGTTATCACATCTAAAATGCAGTTTTAATATATATTAGTTCTCTTTTTCCCATCGAGAGATAAATTGATAAAGGTGGAGTAATTGAAACTCTTTCCATAAATAATCATAGTCCTTTAAAATTTCAAGCGAGGATTGAGCTGAATAAACTCAGTACACAATTACTGGCAGGGCAAGTGATGCTTTTTTCTAGAGATAAGCATTTTCCTGATTTTCAGAGTAAATGTTATTGAAAAACATTTTAATGTAAAAAATATTTCACATGTTGTTGATTTTTTTTTTTTTTCATACTTATGATGACCATATCTGGAGAGTTTACAATGTCATTGGAATAAGTTTTGGACGATTATATTGAAGGTCTGCACGGACTGGAAATTCCAGCCACGGGCCCTGACCCCAGAGAAGTTATTTTGGCACGACATGATGTAAAACTGAAAATTTCGGCCCGGGCCCGGCCCATACAGAAATCCATGAAAGATGCAATTTCTACTATTTCGAAAAAAAAAATCAGATTTTTATTATATTATTAAGATACCTTTAAACAATACTGCATACTTATTTACGGGATGATTTTACTGTATATTTTAAGGAAAATACACAATTGCAACATTAGTGATTACTTAGATTCTTAGACTTTCAACATTCATATAAAGGTTCATTAAAAAATTAATACGGTTTCAAATAAAAATTAAAAACAGAATGTGAAAATTATACCTTTTGAAGCTGTATAATAAAAATTAGATTTATGAAAACAATTCTATATCATTTTATCAGATTTCCTCAAATCCAAAGAGCTACTTTCTGATACATTTCTGAATTCATTTCTTTTAAGAAACACATAAGATAGGCAGGTATTTTTATTCAGAAACTATGTGATTGAATGGTTTTATCCATTTTTTGGTAGAAGGAATTTAAGAAAAAACTGTCAACGATAACGTTTTGAATCGTTTCCGGAAGCGATAGCATGAGAAGGGAGAAAAATCTTCACCCACATGGCAAGAATCTCTTATGTCACAGCAAGTATGCACAAATATCTTATTTACCAAAAATGGAAAAAGCTATTCGATTCCAAATCCCTTCGATAGTCAGGCTTTTCAATGTTATACATTTAGAGTAAAAAAGAAAAAAAATGCCAGAAAATGTGCCAAAATTTTGTGTTGTCGAGAAATAAATTTATGCATCACGAAGAAGTATATTTCCAAAGGTAAGCATACATAAGTTCTTTATCGCTATCAATACTTTTACAAGTCATGTTCTCTGTCCTTCACATATTGAAAA
The DNA here is from genome assembly GCA_964019185.1 of Maratus speculifer. Lineage (NCBI taxonomy): Eukaryota > Metazoa > Arthropoda > Arachnida > Araneae > Salticidae > Maratus > Maratus speculifer. The sequence goes on from OZ025294.1 coordinate 272,647,391, forward strand.
CAATTAAATCCAGTTCCAGCTCGGTTCAAATACATGTAGAAAAACAATCAAGCCTGATCTTGTAGAGTCTGCTAAAAAAAAAAATATTAAGCCCGGGTTAGACACAATGTAACTTTCCGATGCTGATATCTGCACTGTACAAGTTGCATATCTTTATTGATGTTGTCAAACAATTATCGACTCATGATGCACATTTATACTCATTTTCGTTAAAGCCATATTCATTGAAAAGATCTCATATTTTGTCGTTTTTTGCAGAAAGCTTTATAACGGACCGGTAGGCCCTTTAAATTTTTTCACCGGCTAGACCCTGCCCGTGTGGTCCGTTCAATTATTTTTCCGGTCCGGCCCATTGTAAAAATAATTCTAATTCTGCCGACCCGTTAGAACATTCGGAACCATTCCGACAGCCCGGCCCGGGCCCGTGAAGACCTCTAGATTGAATATTATTAGTTATTGCTTAAGCTATGTAGTATATAATTCTGAAAGATTTATTGTTTATATATATTGTTTAATTATAATACAGTTTTTAATTTTGATTTGCGAGATTTTAATTTTCATTAGCGTAATACAAAGTACTATGGTCATCCTGGTTTAGTTTGAATTTTGTGAAAATCGAAACGGCCTAAGGTGCACTACATTTTACCAGGACCCAAAATATTCCCTATCAGATCCTACATAAAGACACATTTTCTGCGGTCTTTTTTGCAGCCTTCTGCAGTACAATAAATATATTAGTTACCATTTATTTTAATTACCTTAAAAATATTTTGGATAATTTTATAAAAATAATATCATATCATTCTTGTTCCAATTATTATTCTTATATATTCTCGGAATATAAATTACAATAAAACAAAACACAGCCAATAGCTAAACGGTCTAGATAAGAAAAATATTCAGAAACCTCTTTCTCGTTTGCTGAAGATGCAAACAATATTCTTATCGCTTCTGAACTCTTAATTTATTTCTTTTGATTTCGTGTTATGAATAAACAATCGGAATGGAATCTATTTTATTAAATATAATTAATTACTGCTATCAAAACATGTCTAAATTTTCGACAGTTTTAGTTGATTAGCGCTCAGTTGTCGCATTCTAATCGAGCCATATCATTTTCACGCGTGTCAGTAACATGCGAACAGCAATCAAAGTCGAAAATCACATTTGTTTCAGTAGCGTAGTTTAAGTAATCATGAGCGTTATCTTATTTGGACAATTTTATTGTATTCATAATTTAATCGCGGTTGTTTTCACCTAATCCGAATATATACTTGTTAACCTTTGGTTTTACTTTCATAGGGCAGACAGTAATTTGTTTTAATACCCTTAAACAGCTATTGTGTTGATTCTGGTTTGATTTCTTAAACTGTTTTATTGTTACGAAGAGCAAACTAGCAGGCATCTTCGTGCTTACACATATATGTAATGTATGTATGCTAAAAAAAGTCCATATATATATTTTTTTTTTCTTTTTTTTTAAATTTGTCAATGGGGCATAAAATAGCAAAAAATCCTTATTAAGCAATTTGCAACACAGGTATGCTACAGTTCATTTTAATATAAAGGTAGTTTCCTGTGGTTTGCTACAGATATTATTTTTATCTAACTCTTAATTCCTGAACCAGTAGCATTAAAGATGTAATTTCAATTTTTAAAAAAATCAAATTTTGTTCTTCATCATATACAAAAAAGCATTTACTGTATTTTTCTAAGTTACGAAATTTAAAGTTTTAAGCAATAGATAGTTTCTATAAATTACTAAAAACACGTTTTGTTCTTTTCGTACCCAGACATGTTGAAAATTCACATAAAATTTTAAATATCATACCTCCTTACGTTTTGGATAAAGATTTGGAACCCTAACAATATTACTTGTTAGAGCAAGGAGAAAGTTATTCTAAATATAACTTATAAAACTTGAGGACCGACACTTCTTTCTTTTTCTTAACCTAAAGTATTTTTTTTTGTGGTAAAAGATTTTTTATATGATGAAGAACAATATTTAAAACGTATGTCAAATTGATACCATATCTCTAAATTTAATGTTTTAGGAAGTAGTTGCAATATAAAGATAATGTCCGCCATACATAAACTACTTTTGATGCTTTTTATTTTACAAAATACATTATATATGAAATATTCATAATAATTTTAATGAATTTTTACATGTTGTATTTCATTCCACATCAACAGTAATAAGCACTTACGTCGTGCTTTGCATATACACTCTTAAGGGGACTCAGCTTTCAAATTTCCTTCACTAATGTAAAATATATAGGCGTTTGAAGCATTCGTATATTTAGACTATCTCTTCGGAAAATTCATATTTTAACTTTTTTTTTTCATACTCTTCTTAAAAAATGTTGCTGTGTTTCTTCAATTCCAAAATTTTTCTAAAGTATATACTTAATTTTATATGAATTTTTCAAAGTATGTACTGTAGATTTAAATATGAATTTTCACATTACTATACTAAGCGTAGAAACCAACTTTAGTGAAAAATGTCCAAGGCGGGAATCGAACCCGAAACCCTTGGAATACACAGCTGAATTCGCTGCTGAAAATTGAGAAATTGATTAATATCAAATATATATTAATTTACCGATACTGGGTCTCTTGGTGTCTCATGTTACGCCACTGGTTTGTGTGCTCATGAAGACGGTTCCATCTCGTGCTGCGAATTGCAACCTAACCAACATATGTAAAGTGAGAAATACTAAGCTGAGCATCGTCCTCGTAGCTTAAATGACAGAGCACTTGTAGCGCTATTCCAAGGGTTCAAGGTTCGATTCCCAGCTTGGACATTTTTCACTAAAGTTGGTTTCTACGCTTAGTACAGTAATGTGAAAATTCATGAATTAAATCTATCAGATTTTCAAGCGTAATTCACTGCTTAAAATTGAGAAATTGATTAATATCAAATATATATGTATGTACTTTATCTTATATTGAGTGTTAATTTTATTCATAGTTCATCAGCTTTAACCGTTTACACGCCGAATTAATATCGCAATGTAATTGTAATTTTGTTTTTCCTATAGTACAGCTTCGAATGTTTTAATTTATGCATTCGAATTTAGAAAATAACAAAAAAAAGTATTTCTGTAGATTTTTTGGCTGTTTTCATTTCAGTGTTCGCATTTTGGAACATGATTATTGATTGACAACGTATGCAAATATAACAAATTATTTTCCGCTATATGTTATTGTATAATGTTCTTGAGTATTTTCTCGAATTTCAAAAAATTAGATTCCTAGCAGTCAAATATAAGTAATATAGAGAAAACGATAAAAGCAAATAATACATTTTTTATGGAAATTAATGAATTTACATTTTTGTTATACCTGTGATAAATGCTTAAATATAAATATTTTTTTTTTCTCCAAAAGTTCAAATCAACTTTATATTTTATTATGTTGGAAAATATATGTTTTGTATAGAAATAATGCAATGTTCCCATTTGGAAACATTGGCGTTTAAACGGTTAAATAAATAAAATATTAAATTAAGCATAAACTTTAGAAATATTTTGAGAAATAAGAAAGAAAAAGAAACATCCTTAAGAAGAGTACACGAAAAAAGAAGTTAAAGTATTTATTTCCCCAAGAAGTATTTTAAATATACGAATGAACCAAACTTTCGTAGACTTAAGATTACGGAGGAAAATTCCAAGGCTGAGTGACCAGCTCCCTTAAAACGAAAGAGATTTGGCTTCTCTGGAAAGAGCGTAATTCATTGGATCGTGAATGAGATGTTTTTAAAACGTTTTACTCATATTAAATTAAATTTTCTATTTAAATTACGTATCTTGATTTAAATTGCTCAAAAACAACTCGTTAACTCGATTTGTTTCAAATCTTTAGGAGAAGCTCACTTTCAAATCATAAGATGAGTGGATTTCGGCTCACCTATTTTGTTACTTTCAGGATGAGGTTTTAAGAGAGCACTTTCATGATATGCAAATAGTGTAAATTAAGATGCGTAAATCCCATGTAAAATTAATTTAATGTTTAAATAATCGAATAATTAACATAAGTTAGTGTGTAATCAATTTGAATTTAGCCGATATTTTTCTGCGGGAAAGAAATTTGAAGCTCCGGAGAAAACTATATAGAATTCATTGGAGTTTATATTTTTTAATAAAATAAAAAATCTTGAATCTTGAGAACATTTGATGCTACGGTAGGGGGAAATGTCCCCCCTCCCGTGCCCCCCCCCACCTCAATTTATCACTGTGTGTAATTTTAAATGTATTTCTTCAAAATCTAAACTAAATTAATTGCCTTTTTTCAACCCTTTTTGAAAATATTTCGCACCCCCAATACATTCACATGCATACACAGTTGCACACTGATGCATTTATAGCAGAGAATGGGATACGGTGTACTTCGGGTTACAATGAACTCCCTATTATTCACAATATTTCTGCTTTTGAATGCTTCATAATTCTGACACACAGATGACCGTACTACAATGGTAAATCAAAAGGAAAATTTTTGTGGCGAAATGGTAAATCAGTAATTTTATACTGGATGGTTGATTTGTAGCAGATTAAAAGAAAAAATTTTGGAGAAACATATCTTCTATTCTTCATTGATGAATTTCAATTTGAAAGACATTGCTTAGCACAGTTGAATTGATTAAAGAATTGCAATTTGAAAAATATTGCTTGGCACAATTAAAGGGTAAGATACTCACTTAATATATTACATAAAACTAAAAGAATTGAATAAAGAATTTGTTATTTTTATTATTTTTTCTGCCAAACATCCATATGGTGTACAATAGATCATGGTCCATCACATGTTTTAAGTCAAAGGACACAATTTAAAAATTGCCCGTGAAGCGTAGCAAATAATGTGCGTTTGTCTATAACGAAGTTTTAAAAATATTCAGATCTTGCTGTTATAATATACAATACTTCGGATACAGTATAGTGGTCGAAATCTTTTGTACCTTCCTGTAAATGCTATCTGCTTTCCATCATACAGGAAGTAACTTGTATTCAATCTCAACAACGTATATCAATTTCATAAAATGTGAAATAATTTAATATAATTAAAATATGCCCCAAACAATGCTTCCTCGTATACCTTTATGTGGTGGAATACTTTTGTTATGTGACCCTGTAATAATAAATGTTCTTTACATCACAGATTGCACAGAATGTATATTTTAGTATATACTTCTAAAATTTATGTCATTTCTATCATATTCGAAGAGAATAACATCATTAAAATGTACTGGAAACTATTTTTTCCTATTGACCGTAATGTAATGGAATAATTTTTATTGGCCCTGTAGTTAAACTCTACATCTGATTTTCATAAAAATTCAAAATGACTTGACAAAATTATGCAACAATAATATATTTTAAATCTCAAACGATTTGTTTGGGTAGTTTTTGCTCTGTTATATGCGGACAGACAGACGGACGGACGTACAGACGGAACGATGACTATAGGTGCTACGTATTTATATAATTTCGAACGCACTTAAAAATATTCTTATCTTGGTGTATTAGTATCAGTATTTTGGTTACAGTATAGTAGCCGAAATCTTTTGTGTGTCCCTATAAATACTACCTGATTTCTATTATACAGGAAATAACTTGTAGTAACCTCAGCAACGTATATCAATTTCCTAAAATGTGAAATAGTTTAATACAATTGAAACGCACACCAAACAACGTTCCCCCTATACCATTATGTAATGGAATACTTTTGTGTGGCGCTCTAAATCGATAACAAATATTCTTTGCACCAAGGAATGTACAAAATATATATTATTGCATATACTTCATAGATGCTAAGCAACTTTATTATGTTCGAAGGAGTGTCACACCATTAAAATGCTCTTGAAACTGATTGAACCGTAATGTAACGGAATAATTTTAATTATCCCTGTATTTGAACTATGAATCCGATTTTCATAAAATTTGAAATAATTCGACAAAATGATGTAATAATTATATACTTTAAATTCCAAATGATTCTATTGGGTAGTTTATGCGTTGTTATATGCGAACAGACAAACTGAACGACAACTATAGGTGCTACGTATTTACATAATTACCAACGTACCTAAATAAACGAAATTATGTATCAGAAAATTCGAATGACTATCTGTTATAGTATAACAGAATAATGTACTCAGGAAATTATTTCAGACAGTAATGCTAATGTTGGTATTAAAATGACAGTTGATAATTATTTTTTGGAAAGACTTAATACAAAAAGATACAGTGTTACTTTTTGTTGTTAGAGATGTCTGGAAAATAGGATAAATAGATGATTATTTATAAAAATGTATACGATCAACACTTAATCAAAATGTGCTCGTTTTCCTCAATATTCTTCTTGAATTTCATGAAAATGTCAATGAATTTACCAAAAAAAAAAAAAAAAAAAACTAGTCGTTGGGGGCCACCGTAATACTTACTCATCATGGATATGTATATGAAAATAAAACATGTGAAACTATTTATACAGTGCATTGCAATTCATAAACAAAATTTAAATATTGTTAATATACATAGTAATGCTATATTAAAGAACTGCTGATGTACCAATTTCGACAAATTATATAAAACGCCTAACTACTCAATTAGTACCGAACTGCGTAAAAGAAACATCCTTATAACTCCAAAAATAATAATTCTATTATCTAACAATTAACTGCGTCGGATTAAGCGTCTCATTTCTAATTAAAATATACTTCTGAATTGAAATTTGAATGAAATACAGGGTCATGAAAAATCGAAGAATGTGGAAAACAAGATTACAAATATCTTGGCAATTAATAATACGATCGACTTCGTTCTATGTGCAAAATGTGTGTTATTTTATTGCCTTTTACGTCCATTCCTTAGAACAAAAAAATTCGAAAATTTTTATATACCTTTCATCAGAACGAATTTTTCGAGAGTCCGAAAAAAATAGTTCCGGATAATCGAGGTTGCTGATATTAAATAGAGTTCGTCCCATTCTTACATATTAACTACATACAAAATTTCAAGTCTCTATCTCAATTTGTTCGGGAGATAGAGCGTTTACAGACAGACAGACGGACGGCAAAAAATTTTTTCTTAAAACATGTTTTTCGGAATCTCTACTATCTAAAACGTGTAAATCCGTCAAAAATTTTTTTTCGATTTTCAAAACGATTGCAAGACTTACCCTATACTACGTATGATGGGTAAGTAATATATTCTGTGAAAAATGCTGTCTAGTGGTTAAATCATACAAAAATAAGTTAGTCTTAAATAAAAATCTTGGTATGAACTGTTTTTACATATTTTGAATAAAATTCTTTATATATTTTGTGTTAAGGCCTCTGTCCCTGCCCATGAAGACTTTCACGAGCTAATGCTATTCCTATGAGGAAGCATTTTTCTTAATAACTCTTTTGGATTTTGACATTTTGAAATTTTTTTTTTTTTTTTTTTTTTTTTTTTTTTTGCATTTGATAGCTGAGGTTCATCTCAAGATCGCTCCTTGATTACTTTTTCGATTTTGGTCGCAGATATTTTTTATAAAGATAGTTTCTCTTTCAGAACCGGTTTAGAAAGTGAATGTACTTTATAAACAGACAGACAGACGGACGGCAAATTTTTTTTCTAAAAATATGTTTTTCGGAATCTCCACTATCTAAAACGTGTAAATCCGTCAAAAATTTTTTTTCGATTTCCAAAACGATTGCAAGACTTACCCTATACTACGTATGATGGGTAAGTAAAAACAGGTCTGATACAAATATTTTTAGTATTTACTAACTTACGTTATATGTATGAACGGAGGATGTGAAAAAAAACATATATAATACATTCTATGCTTTGTACTATTAAGGCCCTACATCAGTAACGCTCCGAGATAGAACGGCTAATGTTATTTCAATGGAAGAAATTTATCGCTTTCATTCCTTTGCATTTTGCTCAAATTTAATAATTTTTGTTGTTTTGCAAACCTGTAGGTTTAAAGTATGCACGTCATTCTGAAATTTTATTTCTTTTTTGAATTTTAAGGCGATACAAGTGCGTTATTTTATAGTCTTTAAAATTCACCTTTAATGTCTTATTACGAAAAATCTGTTTGACATTTTAAAATTTGGTAAAACAGCATGCAGAGTTTAATTATTTAGCTTTCAGAAAATGTTTTTTATTTTGATTTTTAAAAAAATTTAATCTATGCTATTTGTATAAAAAGTTGAAGCACTTTGATTTAAAAGAGTCGAAAATGGTGTTTAACTCCGCCTTTAAAAGGGAGACGCCTTAAGAGTAATTAGGGTGAAAGACGATATGGGTTTACCCTGTAGGGAGTCTTACAGGGACGAAGGTGTAAAATCTTGCCTGTGGCTATTAGTAAAATGCTGTTTGCTGCTTTAGGAGGAAAAAATAAAAACATCCTTTTCTGAATGCATGATATCTCACGCAAGAAGTTCGATCAGAAATGAATTTCAGAAATGATGTAAATACATGTTGATTTCAAAAAGTTTGTTTAATTAGGCATCTAATCTCAAATGTACTTTAAAAGCATTATTGATTTCGAATAAAAACAGATTTACCATTTTTATTATTTTTCTTCCATATATTTGAAGTTTAATTTCTAAAAAAGATTCTTTAATTGCGTACAACATCAAAGTGATATATTCGTTAATTCATAAAACATAACAGAATTAACTTTTTGTCATCTGCAGTCGACAAAGGGAAAAGAAGAAAGGGCAGAAAGAAAATAACAATGGTTCTGACATTAAAAATGAATAGATATATTCGCGAATAAATACATTTGTATTAAATTTTTCTATGTCTTTTTTTTTTTTTTTTTTTTTTTTGTATCATTCTTTTAGACAATTCTTAATGAATTAGTTTAAATGTTCCTTTTCATAAATATTTCATAAATATTTCTATTTTAATCAATAAAAGTTTGCAGTATACCCACTCTAAAATATAAAGTAATTATTATGCAATTTATGATTAAATTGGATAACACTAATTTAAAAGATAGAAATATATTTATTTTGACACTTCTATCGAAAATTATGACTAATTTACAATACTTTAGCAAATATATTCTGTTGCGGTAAAATTCACATCCGTAAATGATACATTTATGCTTTATTGTATATAAATTGTCTTTCCTGTCTTTTTCCCTTTCAGAAAGATAAACGAATGATTTTTAAAGTTCTTATACTATTTAACTAAATAATACGTATATATTCCAAAGCCTGTCATAGTCTAACTGATCTAAATTTTAGAATAACGGTTTTTTCAGTCACGCGAAAAGACAAACTCAATTATACTAAACCTACGGAAGATTTTTATAAAGATGCCATATTTTCATTCCAATTTTTAATTATTTTTTTTTCTGCATAGTATAGGTGACGATGGTTAGTATAGAGGCCGATTTTTACTTTTTTCGATACTGATTGTAGATTTTAAATATGAGGATAATATCACTTTTGAAAACGGTTCCGAAAATGAAACTGTCCTGTAAAGAAAATTAAAAAAGTAGAAAAAGGCCTTTGAAGAGATCGCTCTGAACTATTAAAGGGGGAAAAAAAATATTAAAATGCAGACGAGATTTATTTATAAATTTCGACCGTTGGATTATCGTCGAAAGAATTATTATAAGCTAGTAAATTGTTTAGCTTGATTAAAGTTTTTTTTTTTTTTTTTTTTTTTTTTTTTTTTTTTTTTTTTTTTTTAATACCTGTAAAATAAATCGAAAAATAGAAAATGGCCTTTGTGCAAATCGATATCAACTAGGCAAAGTAAGAAAAAAAAATACTTAAAACTATTAAAACACAGACGATAAACTTTTATAAATTTCTTTCATAGCATTAGCTTTAAAGCGAAGACATTGTTTCGTTTAACTGCAGTAGCCTCTTTAAAATAAATGAAATCGTAAAGGCTATTCAATGTAAGAAAAAAAAAATAATTTTTTTAAATGTAGGCGAGATATTTTTATAAATTTCTACAATGGGATTTCGCTTGACTGAAGTAAGTCACTTTAAAATACCTGTATCGAAATCAAAAATTGTAATACGGTCTTTGTACAGAAAGATCTCAGCTGTTCAATATAAAAAAAATTATTAAAATATAGACGAGATATTTCTATAAGTTTCTGTCATAGGATTTCACTTCATTGAAGTAAACACCTTTAAAATACCCGTAAAAAAATCGAAAAAAATATAAAGAGGTATTTGTACAGAAATATCTCAGAAATTCAATGCTAAAAAAATCATTTAAAAAATTAAAATGTTGACGAGATATCTTTATAAATTTCTATAATGGGATTTCTCTCTATTCAAGTAAGACACTTTAAAATACCCGTAAAAAATCTAAAAAATGTAAAAAGATCTTTGTACAAAGAAATCTCCGATATCTAATGCCCCCCCCCCCGAAAAAAAGTTTAAAGACAATTAAAATACAAACGAGATATCTTTAAAAATTTCTAAAATGTGATTTAGCTCTATTGAAGTAAGTAATTATAAAATACCCGTGACAAAGTCGAAAAGATATAAAACGTTCTTTGTAAAGAAAGATATCAGTTATATAATGAAACAAAAATTACAAGTATTAAAATGATCTATAGAAATGACTTTTAAATGATCTTAAAGATATCTTTATAAATTTCTACCATGGGATTTTACTTGATTGAGGTAATCCTCAGTTTATATTTACTTGTAGACGAGATATCTTTATAAATTTCTAACATTCAATGCTAAAAAAATCATTTAAAAATATTAAAATGTAGAAGAGAAAAATATATATTTATATGAAATTCAAAACTTCATAGGATTTCGCTTGATTGAAGTAAGCCCCTTTAAAACCCCCATAGCAAACTCGAAAAAATATAAAACGGTCTTTGTACCGCAAGCTCTCAGATATCCAATGCCAAAAAATCATTTAAAAAGATTTAAATGTAGAAAAGATACATTTATAAATTTCTACTACAGGATTTCGCTTGACTGAAGTAGCCTCTTTAAACACCTGTAAACAACACCAAAAAAGTACTAAACGGTCTTCACACAGAAAGATCTCAGCTATCCAATGACAGAAAAATTATTTAAAAATATTAAAATGTAGAAGAGATATTTTTATAATTTTATGCAATTGAATTTCACTTGACTGAAATAGCTTTTTTAAAATTCCCCTAAACAAAGACGAAAAAGTATAAATGGACTTTGTACCGAAAGATCTGAGATATCGAATGCCAAAAAATAATTTAAAAATATTAAAATGTAGAAGAGATATTTTTATATATTTCTACCATTGGATTTCACTTGACAGAAGTAGCTTTTTTAAAATGCCACTAATAAAAGTCTAAAAAGTACAAAACGGTCTTTGTACTGAAAGATCTTTGCTATCCCATGACAAAAGAATCATATAAAAATATTAAAATGTAGACGAGATATTTTTATAAATTTCTACCATTGGAATTCACTTGACTGAAGTAGCCTCTTTAAAACACCTGTAAACAAAGTCGAAAAATAACAAAACGGTCTTTGTACCGACAGATCTTAGCTATCCCATGACAACAGAATAATTTAAAAATATTAAAATGTAGACGAGATATTTTTATAAATTTCTACCATTGTAATTCACTTGACTGAAGTAGCTTTTTTAAAATTCCCCTAAATAATGTCGTAAAAGTACAAAACGGTCTTTGTAACGAAAGATCTTAGCTATCCAATGACAAAAAAATCATTTAAAAATATTAAAATGTAGAAGAGATATTTTAATAAATTTCTACCAATGGATTTAACTTGACTGAAGTAGCCTCTTTAAAACACCTGTAAACAAAATCGAAAAAAGTAGAAAACGGTCTTTGTACCGAAATATCTCAACTATCAAATGAGAAAAAATCATTTAAAAATATTAAAATGTAGAAGAGATATTTTTATAAATTTCTACCATTGGATTTCACTTGACTGAAGTAGCTTTTTTAAAATTCCCCTAATAAAAGTCTAAAAAGTACAGAATGGTCTTTGTACCGAAAGATCTTAGCTATCCCATGACAGAAGAATCATTTAAAAATATTAAAATGTAGACGAGATATTTTTATAAATTTCTACCATTGGAATTCACTTGGCTGAAGTAGCCTCTTTAAAACACCTGTAAACAAAATTAAAAAAAAAGTACAAAACGGTCTTTGTACCGAAAGATCTCAGCTATCCAATGACAACAGAATCATTTAAAAATATTAAAATGTAGACGAGATATTTTTATAAATTTCTACTATTGGAATTCTCTTGACTGAAGTAGCTTTTTTAAAATTCCCCTAAACAATGTCGTACAAGTACAAAACGGTCTTTGTACCGGAAGATCTTAGTTGTCCAATGACAAAACAATCAATTAGAAATATTAAAATGTAGAAGAGATATTTTTATAAATTTCTACCATTGGATTTCACTTGACAGAAGTAGCTTTTTTAAAATTCCCCTAATAAAAGTCTAAAAAGTACAAAACGGTCTTTGTACCGAAAGAACTCAGCTATCCCATGACAAAAAATATTTTAAAAATATTAAAATGTAGAAGAGATATTTTTATAAATTTCTATCATTGGATTTCACTTGACAGAAGTAGCTTTTTTAAAATTCCCCTAATAAAAGTCTAAAAAGTACAAAACGGTGTTTGTACCGAAAGAACTCAGGTATCCCATGACAAAAAAATATTTAAAAATATTAAAATGTACAAGTGATATTTTTATAAATTTCTACCAATGGAATTCACTTGACTGAAGTAGCCTCTTTAAAACACCTGTAAACAAAATCAAAAAAGCAAAAACGGTCTTTGTACCGAAACATCTCAGCTATCCAATGACAAAAAATCCCTTAAAAATATTAAAATGTAGAAGAAAGAATTTTATAAATTTCTACCATTTGATTTCATATTACTGAAGTAGCTTTTTAAAAATTCTCATAAACAAAGTCGAAAAAGTACAAAACGGTCTTTGTTCCGAAAGATCTCAAATATCAAATGAGATGAAAACATTTAAAAATATTAAAATGTAGAAGAGATACTTTTATAAATTTCTACCATTGGATTTCACTTGACAGAAGTAGCTTTTTAAAAATTCCCCTAATGAAAGTCTAAAAAGTACAAAACGGTCTTTGTGCCGAAAGATCTTAGCTATCCCATGACAAAAGAATCATTTAAAAATATTAAAGTGTAGACGAGATATTTTTATAAATTTCTACCATTGGAATTCACTTGGCTGAAGTAGCCTCTTTAAAACACCTGTAAACAAAATTTAAAAAAAGTACAAAACGGTCCTTGTACCGAAAGTTCTCAGCTATCCAATGACAAAAAAATCATTTAAAAATATTAAAATGTAGAAGAGATATTTTTATAAATTTCTACCAATGGATTTTACTTGACTGAAGTAGCCTCTTTAAAACATCTGTAAACAAAGTCGAAAAAGTACAAAACGTTCTTTGTACCGAAAGATCTTAGCTATCCTATGACAACAGAATCATTTAAAACTATTAAAATGTAGACGAGATATTTTTATAAATTTGTACTATTGGAATTCACTTGACTAAAGTAGCTTTTTTAAAATTCCCCTAAATAAAATCGTAAAAGTACAAAACGGTCTTTGTACCGAAAGATCTTAGCTATCCAATGACAAAAAATCATTTAAAAATATTAAAATATAGAAGAGATATTTTTATAAATTTCTACCATTGGATTTCACTTGTAGGAAGTAAATTTTTTAAAATTCCCCTAATAAAAGTCAAAAAAGTACAAAACGGTGTTTGTACCGAATGAACTCAGCTATCCCATGACAAAAAATCATTTAAAAATATTAAAATGTACAACTGATATTTTTATAAATTTCTACCATTGGAATTCACTTGACTGAAGTAGCCTCTTTAAAACACCTGTAAACAAAATCAAAAAAGTAAAAACATTCTTCGTACAGAAAGATCTCAACTATCAAATGAGAAAAAATCATTTAAAAATATTAAAATGTATACGAGATATTTTTATAAATTTCTACCAATGGATTTCACTTGACAGAAGTTGCTTTTTTAAAATTCCCCTAATAAAAGTCTAAAAAGTACAAAACGGTCTTTGTACCGAAAGATCTTAGCTATCACATGACAAAAGAATCATTTAAAAATATTAAAATGTAGACGAGATATTTTTATAAATTTCTACCATTGGAATTCACTTGGCTGAAGTAGCCTCTTTAAAAGACTACTCTAGTTTCATTTCTCTTTCTATTTACTTCTATAAATTTAATATTATAAGTATTTTGTTGTGTACAGAGCAGTTTTGTCAGAAATGAATCATGAAATATTTAAGACAGAAAATAATATATCTTTAACAACTTGTATAACCTAAAATAAATAAATAAATAAAGTTACTGAAATGGCACATCTACCCTATATATATATATATATTATTTTATTTTGTACTATAAGTAATGCATTCTACATAAAAATGATTTTTAATTTATTCTTTTTTTTTATTACTCTGTTTTCGAAGGAGATTTCAGATGGAGACAAAATACGAAAAATGCTTTGCACATAGCAAAATTTGTAATTTCGTGTTTGTTTACATAATAGAAAATAAATGTGAAGTAATATTTGAAGGGGGGGGGGGACACTTAGTAGAGCTATTGAAAACTGAAACTCTCAGAATTTTAAAGAAAACTAAAATGTTTTAAAATATTTACATTTTGATAATGATATTTCAAGTGCTGTTCGTAAGTCTAATAATGCTTTAGATTTGTTAATATTTAGAAAATGTAAATTTTTAGAAATTTTTTATGTTTAGAAAGTGTAAATTCATAGATATTACCAGAATTATTATTAAATACGCTAATCTGATTTCCAAAATGTAGCAAATATGCCTTTGTGGACGCAAATTGTGTAAATAAAATTTGTATTATCTTTGTTTAGCTTAACATATTGTATATATCATTGAAAGTGTTCATAAACAAGATATTTATTTTTCTTTGTACCATGTAACTACTGATGTAATTAATAAAAATATTGAAAGTTCAAATTGTGATTACGTATTTAAATGGTTATTTATAAATATATTTACATTTTATTCTGTTAGTTATTAGAGCAAAATCATATATAAATAAAGTCATTATCATATTTCATTAAAATCAATAAACAGGCATAGAAACCGCGATTAAAAGTTTTTTCTCTCTCTTTCTTATTAGGTACTAATTTGGAATTAAGGTGATAAAATGAAGCAATTTTTTTACAATTATTACTATTAATATTATTTTTATTTATTTATTTATTTATTTTTTAATTACTAGCAATGACAGCCCCGGCAGACATATGGTAAAACTTTCTTGAAGCTCTTTAACATTTTATTTTTCTTTAGTAGTCAATTACAGTCTGTTTATCGATCTCAAAAATAAAATCTCAGTAACAAATTGCTAAGCGAATAACTTTATTTATTCATTCATTTATTTAAATTTTACTGTTTTAACGTATGCTATGAAAACTAAAATATTTCCGATAAAAAATTTCTTCTAAAATTGAGAAATGTCAATGATTTGTCAATTTAACTCTAATGGCTATGTGGGGCACTTGTGAACAGACTAGTTGAGGCAAATACGAATAGTTCATAAATGCGCCAATAATAGTTCTGTGATCCTGTTTCTTTGCCAAGTTTCCTGTTTCTTTAAAAATATTAAAATATAGAAGAGATACTTTTATAAATTTCTTTCATTGGATTTCACTTGACTGAAGTAGCTTTTTTAAAATTCCCTTAAACAAAGTCAAAAAAGTACAAAACGGTCTTTGTGCCGAAAGATCTGAGATATCCAATGCCAAAAAAAAACATTTAAAAACATTAAAATGTAGAAAATATTTTTTTTTTTTTTTTTTTTTCTTTGTTATTACTACCATTTGATTTCACTTGACTGAAGTAGCTTTTTTAAAATTATCCTAAACAAAGTCAAAAAAGTACAAAACGGTCTTTGTACCGAAAGATCTGAGACATCGAATGCCAAAAAATCATTTAAAAATCTTTAAAAGTAAAAAGACATATTTATAAAATTCTACTATAGGATTTTGCTTGAATGAAGTAGCTTCTTTAAAACACCTGTAAACAAAATCAAAAAAGTACAAAACAGTCTTTGTTCCGAAAGATCACAGCTATCCAATGCCAAAAAAATCATTTAAAAATATTAAAATGTAGAAGAGATATTTTTATAAATTCCTACCATTGGATTTCACTTGACTGAAGTAGCTTTTTTAAAATTCCCTTAAACAAAGTCGAAAAAGTACAAAACGGTCTTTGTACCGAAAGATCTGAGATATTGAATGCCAAAAAATAATTTAAAAATATTAAAATGTAGAAGAGATATTTTTATAAATTCCTACCATTCGATTTCACTTGCCTGAAGTATCTTTTTTAAAACATCTGTAAACAAAATTAAAAAAGTACAAAACGGTATTTGTACCGAAAGATCTAAGCTATCCAATGACAAAAAAAAAAAAAAAAAAAAAAAAAAAAAAAAAAAAAAGTCATTTCAAAATATTAAAATGTAGAAGATATATTTTTATAAATTTCTACCATTGGATTTCACTTGACTGATGTAGCCTCTTTAAAATACCTGTAAACAAAATATAAAAAAATACAAAACGGTATTTGTACCTAAAGATCTCAGCTATCCCATGACAAAAAATCATTTAAAAATCTTTAAATGTCGAAAAGACATACTTATAAAATTTTACTATAGGATTTCGGTTGACTGAAGTAACCTCTTTAAAACAGCTGTAAACAAAAAGGTCTTTTTACCGAAAGATCTCAGCTATTCAATGACAAAAAAACATTTAAAAATATTAAAAGGTAGAAGAGATATTTTTATAAATTCTACCATTGGATTTCATTTGACTGAAGTAACCTCTTTAAAACAACTGTAAACAAAATCAAAAAAGTACAAAACGGTCTTTGTACCAAAAGATCTGAGATATCGAATGCCAAATAATGATTTACAAATATTAAAATGTAGAAGAGATATTTTTATAAATTTCTACCATTGGATTTCACTTCACTGAAGTAGCTTTTTTAAAATTCCCCTAAACAGAGTCGAAAAAGTATAAAACGGCCTTTGTACCGAAAGATCTGAGCTATAACATGACAAAAAAATCATTTAAAAATATTAAAATATAGAAGAGATATTTTTAGAAATTTCTAGCATTGGATTTCACTTGACTGAAGTAGCTTTTTAAAATTCCCTTAGAGAAAGTCGAAAATATAAAAAACGGTCTTTGTACAGAAAGATCTCAGCCATTACATGACATAAAAATCATTTAAAAATATTAAAATGTAGAAGACATATTTTTATAAATTCCTACCATTGGATTTCACTTGACTGAAGTAGCTTTTTTAAAATTCCCCTAAACAAAGTCGAAAAAGTACAAAACGGTCTTTGTAGAGAAAGATCTAAGCTATCCAATGACAAAAAAATCATTTAAAAATATTAAAATGTAGAAGAGATATTTTTATAAATTTCTACCATTGGATTTCACTTGACTGAAATAGCTTTTTTAAAGTTCCCCTAAACAAAGTCGAAAAAGTACAAAACGGTCTTTGTACCGAAAGATCTGAGATATCGAATGCCAAAAAATAATTTAAAAATATTAAAATGTAGAAGAGATATTTTTATAAATTCCTACCACTGGATTTCACTTGACTGAAGTAGATTTTTTAAAATTCCCCTAAACAAAGTCGAAAAAGTTCTGTAAACGGTCTTTGTACCGATAGATCTGAGATATCGAATGCTAAAAAATAATTTAAAAATATTAAAATGCAGAAGAGATATTTTTATAAAATTCTACCACTGGATTTCACTTGACTGAAGTAGATTTTTTAAAATTTCCCTAAACAAAGTCGAAAAAGTACAAAACGATCTTTGTACCGAAAGATCTCAGCTATCCAATGACAAAAATTCATTTAAAAATATTAAAATGTAGAAGAGATATTTTTATAAATTCCTACCATTCGAATTCACTTGCCTGAAGTATCTTTTTTAAAACATCTGTAAACGAAATTAAAAAAGTACAAAACGGTCTTTGTACCGAAAGATCTGAGCTATAACATGACAAAAAAATCATTTAAAAATATTAAAATATAGAAGAGATATTTTTAGAAATTTCTAACATTGGATTTCACTTGACTGAAGTAGCTTTTTTAAAATTCCCCTAGAGAAAGTCGAAAATATAAAAAACGGTCTTTGTACAGAAAGATCTCAGCCATCCCATGATATAAAAATCATTTAAAAATATTAAAATGTAGAAGACATATTTTTATAAATTCCTACCATTGGATTTCACTTGACTGAAGTAGCTTTTTTAAAATTCCCCTAAACAAAGTCGAAAAAGTACAAAACGGTCTTTGTAGAGAAAGATCTAAGCTATCCAATGACAAAAAAATCATTTAAAAATATTAAAATGTAGAAGAGATATTTTTATAAATTTCTACCATTGGATTTCACTTGACTGAAATAGCTCTTTTAAAGTTCCCCTAAACAAAGTCGAAAAAGTACAAAACGGTCTTTGTACCGAAAGATCTGAGATATCGAATGCCAAAAAATAATTTAAAAATATTAAAATGTAGAAGAGATATTTTTATAAATTCCTACCACTGGATTTCACTTGACTGAAGTAGATTTTTTAAAATTCCCCTAAACAAAGTCGAAAAAGTTCTGTAAACGGTCTTTGTACCGATAGATCTGAGATATCGAATGCTAAAAAATAATTTAAAAATATTAAAATGCAGAAGAGATATTTTTATAAAATTCTACCACTGGATTTCACTTGACTGAAGTAGATTTTTTAAAATTTCCCTAAACAAAGTCGAAAAAGTACAAAACGATCTTTGTACCGAAAGATCTCAGCTATCCAATGACAAAAATTCATTTAAAAATATTAAAATGTAGAAGAGATATTTTTATAAATTCCTACCATTCGAATTCACTTGCCTGAAGTATCTTTTTTAAAACATCTGTAAACGAAATTAAAAAAGTACAAAACGGTCTTTGTACCGAAAGATCTGAGCTATAACATGACAAAAAAATCATTTAAAAATATTAAAATATAGAAGAGATATTTTTAGAAATTTCTAGCATTGGATTTCACTTGACTGAAGTAGCTTTTTTAAAATTCCCCTAGAGAAAGTCGAAAATATAAAAAACGGTCTTTGTACAGAAAGATCTCAGCCATCCCATGACATAAAAATCATTTAAAAATATTAAAATGTAGAAGACATATTTTTATAAATTCCTACCATTGGATTTCACTTGACTGAAGTAGCTTTTTTAAAATTCCCCTAAACAAAGTCGAAAAAGTACAAAACGGTCTTTGTAGAGAAAGATCTAAGCTATCCAATGACAAAAAAATCATTTAAAAATATTAAAATGTAGAAGAGATATTTTTATAAATTTCTACCATTGGATTTCACTTGACTGAAATAGCTTTTTTAAAGTTCCCCTAAACAAAGTCGAAAAAGTACAAAACGGTCTTTGTACCGAAAGATCTGAGATATCGAATGCCAAAAAATAATTTTAAAATATTAAAATGTAGAAGAGATATTTTTATAAATTCCTACCACTGGATTTCACTTGACTGAAGTAGATTTTTTAAAATTCCCCTAAACAAAGTCGAAAAAGTTCTGTAAACGGTCTTTGTACCGATAGATCTGAGATATCGAATGCTAAAAAATAATTTAAAAATATTAAAATGCAGAAGAGATATTTTTATAAAATTCTACCACTGGATTTCACTTGACTGAAGTAGATTTTTTAAAATTTCCCTAAACAAAGTCGAAAAAGTACAAAACGATCTTTGTATCGAAAGATCTCAGCTATCCAATGACAAAAATTCATTTAAAAATATTAAAATGTAGAAGAGATATTTTTATAAATTTCTTCCATTGGATTTCATTTGACTGAAGTAGCTTTTTAAAATTCCCCTAAAGAAGGTCGAAAAAGTACAAAATGGTCTTTGTACCGAAATATCTGAGATATCGAATGCCAAAAAATAATATAAAAATGTAGAAGAGATATTTTTATAAATTTCTTCCATTGGATTTCACTTGACTGAAGTAGCCTCTTTAAAACACCTGTAAACAAAATCAAAAAAGTACAAAACGGTCTTTATACCGAAAAATCTCAGCTGTTCAATGCTAAAAAAATCATTTTAAAATATTAAAATACAAACGAGATATCTTAAAAATTTCTATCTTGGGATTTCGCTTTATTGATGTAAGCCACTATAAAATACTCGTAACAAAATCGAAAAAATATAAAACGGTCTTTGTACAGTTCAATGATCTCAGCTTTTCAATGCTAAAAAAATCATTTAAAAATATTAAAATGTAGAGGAGATTCTTTGGAAAATGTTTAATGTGCAATCTCTGACATAATAATCACGATCTCGATCTGTATGTTGTCTTTTAAAATTACATATAAATGATTCAATTTCACTTGAAACTATCTAACAAAAAAGGTCAATGTCGACTTGTTTTAAAACGGATCCGAGTGTTTTGGTAAGAAATTATCTCGAAGAAACTATCCAAATGCACATATCCCTCGGGCTATCAGTATTGAAAAGGTGCGAGAGTTTTTAGCATTTGCTAATGACTTTTTTCTTCCTGGGGTATCTTATCCCCTTTTTATCGCCTGGAGGTAAAGGGTGGCGTGAGATGACCATTTTCTTATTAATTACAAGCTTGGAAAATATCATTGGTCTTTTAAAGTGTCAATCTTTGGGTTCGGGATACGCCTTCCTGGTGGCAACACGCATAGGTTTGTGATAGGATTTTCAGTTTCGGTTTGACTGATGCAGGCTCTTAAAGAAAATACTGCAAAAATATATTTAAAAAAATATTTCAGGTTCACATAACTGTATGCTGCGAACCATTGTAAATCGGCCTTTGGGGTAAAAAAATCCACTTTTTCACTTGCCATTTAAGAAATATATATTAAAAAAGCATATAAAAAAATTAATGTTTTCAGTGGTGTATCTAAAACCATTACATATGGATAATACGCCTTCATTATTTTTTTTTTCAAATACAAAAAGAAAAAAAAAAAAAGAACAGTACATTGAGCGCAAACATTTCAAATTTACAAAACAGTTCAATTTACCATAAATCTGTCCTATAATTATGTATATATATATATATATATATATATATATATATATATATATATATATATATATATATATATATATATATATATATATATATACTTTTTATAAATAAATCCAATGCAACAGAGCTATTTACCAAAATATAAAATTCAGTGAAAAACAATATATAAACTGTGTGTATGTTTAATGAACATGAAAAAATGAACTCGTATTAAATAAAATAAAGCAAAACAACATTTTAAGTATGAAGTCCTATGAAAGCAATATAAACAGAAATATGAAAAACAGAAGAATGAAAAAAAAAATAGAAAAGCTTATATTGTAAACCACTCTTCATGGGTACATATAAACAATAATACAGTCAGTTTCTGTAATAGGTCGATCTATAAGCTATGAAATTTGATATGTTATGTACCTACTGACTAAATGAAAAATCAAACAAAATAGAAAAAATTATTTAAACTTGAAAAATATTAATACTGAATACTAAAAATAATAATTTGGAATATTCATGAATTAATTAAATAAAAATCTTTATGGATTTGTTTATATATAAAGTGATTTGTTGCATGAATA
The DNA here is from genome assembly GCA_964019185.1 of Maratus speculifer. Lineage (NCBI taxonomy): Eukaryota > Metazoa > Arthropoda > Arachnida > Araneae > Salticidae > Maratus > Maratus speculifer. Next base: position 272,669,106 of record OZ025294.1, read on the forward strand.
ATTATTATTCAGCTTATTTTTTGAAAAATAATGTATAAAATTATCGTCGGCAGCAGCTGTTGCAATTCCGTATGAAAGAAATATGTGTACGTCATTCCGTATTACAATTATACTACAAAAAATATATATATGTTCATGTAGCTTATATCAGCGTTGCCAGTTTTGCCTCCATTTTTAAAAAACTCCGCGTCACACAGGAAAATTCGAAAAGTATATTCACATTATTAAAAAAAAATGTCCAAACTGGCATCCCTGCGTTACACTGTAATATATATGTAACAAACTGAAAATAAAAACTGTAAATTTTGGCGCCGGTGGACAGCAGTTTAATTTACAGAAAATATTTATAATTTTTCATTAAAACATTATTTTCCACTAAAGATATAGATCTTTTCTCTAAAACTTTCAAAATCTTTATTTTGTTAAAGAAAAACTGTTTGAAAAATCAATTTTTTGTACAAAAAATACGATATTTTTCTGTAAAAATTACAGATTTTGTTTTGTTGTTGTTGTTGTTTACATTGTAGGAAACGTGTCTGTAAGAATTCACAGTACATATAAAGAAATTGAGACGTTGATTATTCACAGAATTTCAGTCTATTGTTAAAAAATATTTCGTTTATTCTTCGAATTAATTCTACTAATTGAGAAATTAAATTTGTGCAGAACAAATAAAGCGAAACGTTAATTGTATTTTGAAATTTGAGTAGCATAGATAATCGGAGTGAAGTTAAATTATCAACCATCGATTTAAAATCCTAACAAATGAATGGCGGTAAAAGTTTTTTCCAAGATAACTTATTAGATGACACAGGTAAAGTTTATGGTTTTTTAAAATTTCAATGGCACAATTTGATAGCACGACTTTTGTGTCTCTATTTAATCATTTCATTTTCAAAGTAATTGTTTTGGTAAAACGATAAAATGATTGAATTATGATAAAAAATAAATAAATAAATGAAAATCATTCACCAGAATTTAGGAACAAATTGCTTTGAAAAATAAAACTTTTCTTTGCGTACTTTATAAAAGCATTCTTTTTATTTCCGGGTGCCGTTTGGTAGTTTTGAATTAAATTAACCCAAATACCGGAGTCATAAGTAATATACTACCGGTCTTTCAAAAGGTAATGTCGTATATAATTTAGTATGATCAAGGTATAGACAAAATAATCATTTTTACCCTATCAAAGTTTAAGAGGATATTCTGAAGCAATGTTAATTCGTGTTAGGAATAAATTTATGATTTCCATCAATGAATACTAAACTTTAACCGATATAACTGGTACCGATATAACATTGCGAAGTTACACCAGTAATATATGTTTAAATTACACATTATATAAGTGAAAAATTTACTCTGTAAAATTTAAGTCGTAGCTACCACCAATTTTATGGGGTAACGTAACACAAATGTTTTACAGTGTATGCATTTAAAGTAATAAAAGAAAGTAAAATTCATAATAATTAAAAAAAAGTAAAAGAAAAAATCTTTAAAACAAAAATATCCTACTTGTAACGTTTTTATAATTGGTAAAAATTTGTTATTATATCGTTGTTTCATTTTCTTATTTCTTTCAATCTTTATTTTTTCGTTTGATTCAATGTCAAAATATTGTTTCGAACTTTTTATATATTTCCGGATAACCAAACTTTTTTATTTTTTATATTAGTTTTCATCACAGATACTCTCAATAGCACTGTAAAAAATGTATGTTACTCCATAAAATAGGTCACAACATGTTGTCTCCATTTTCATGAAGTAATTTAGCTTATAAATGGTGCAACTTAAACTTATATAACTGGTGTAAAAATGCACATTAGTTTAACGTAACACCTGTTTTATCGGGTAAATAACCTACAAAATAGGGGCAGCGAAGCTGCCACCAATTTTATGCAGTAACGTTACATATAATTTTTTTTTCGTAAATTTTGAAAAAAAAAACTCCCGATTAACATTAATTAGATAGATGTGACACATAAATGTATTACTATATAGACAAATATTCACAAATAGGAAAACAGCTTTTCTTACATATCTTTTTTAATAGGTATATTATAGTAGATAAAAAAAATTCTTAAATGCACATTGAAAAGTTATACATTGTTTAAAAACATGGTGCGAACCGAGTATTATCACTGTAAGGCGATTATAATTCTAACGGTTGAATGCTGCAGAGTAAGTATTATCTAAATGTTTATTTATATCATTAAAACAATTTATTTGTAAGCTGCATTACCTTGAAATATGACTCTTAACTAAGACAATCTTTTTAAGAGTACAATGGTCGAGGAGGTATTGGTAAGCAAGAGTACAACTGAAAGACAGTAAATGGCGACAAATTAAATACTATTGTAAAAAGTATAAAAATATGCACGTGGTATCATGATATTAGTACTAGAAAGGTAAAAAAACAAAAAGAAGAAGGAAAAATAAAGAATAAAACAAAATCTCACATAATTCTGAGCATTAGCTGCATCTGGAAACAATAGGGGCACGTTTTGGCAAACTGTGCATCTAAAATTTCTGTTTATTTATTTATTTATTTTTAAAGGTGCAAGCATCGGAAAAATTGTCAATGCTTTTACTTTTTTATATCTTAAAGTATAAGATATACTACCTATAATTACATTAAAATTCTAAATGTTAAATTGTAACAAAATGACTGCTTTCCCTAAATTTCTAGAATCTATAGATGGCGCTATTGCCACTTTCGGCAAAATATTTTAAGATATTTTGCCTTTTATTTTAAGAAAAGCTTGAAGTGAAATAATTTGGAGTTGAGAGTAGATTTGTGATTTGTGATATGTGTTGGAATTTTGTCTGAACCCGAGACGTTTTTGTGGTATAACAAGAATTATGAATCTGTTACGCATTTTACCTAATATGTAAAAAAAAGTGGAGATGTTGTGATGTCATCATTAAAAATGTGATTGTTTAAGAAGTGTTTAGTATTTACTCGACGAACACCTCCCACACTAGCGCCCAACGGAAAAAATGGAATCGTTTTTTTTTGGAACATTTGTGTGCTTTCAAAGTTCTCTTTGTGTCAAGTTCTCTATTGTCATCCTAACAAAAGTTCCAGAAATTATATTTAAAGTAGGGTAATCCGTACCCACTTTGAAATTATTGTCACCTCGACAATAAATCAAGTTTTGTGTTCTCAAATGTGCCGTGTTCGTCTGGAATAATTCATTCCTTGGTTTCAAAAAGTTCTATTATATTTTAAATGTGCCATATCAAGTATCAAGATATTCTCCAGTTTTGTGCTAATTTCTTTAATATAAGTTGTGTGTGATAGTGTCATCCCGAAAAAGTTCAAGAAAGTATATATATATACAATGGTAATCCGTACCCATTTTGAAAATATTGTCAACTCGACAATAAATCAAGTTTCTGTTCTTCTTATTTTTAACAAGTGCTTCCTTCTACATTTCTGTGTTTTAAGTGTGTCATTCCGACAAAAAAATCCAGAAAATATATGCAAAAAAGGGTAATCCGTACCCAATTGAAAAATATTGTCGACCTGACAATAAATAAAGTTCTTCGGTCTTCGTAAGCAAGGTTGTTCTTACGGAATAATTCCGTGTTCTGAGAAAGTTCTAGTATGTGATAAAGTATGCTATATCAACAAAATATCTTCTAATTTTGTGCTAAGTTTTTTTAACATAACTGGTGTTTGTGATGGAAAATTATTAATTTCATCATATAAAATTACTAAGGAATAATCTGAGTTCTACTTTCGATCTAATTCTGCGTGCTTTTAATTGTTTTGTGAATCATCGAAAATCTTTATCTAAAAATAGATTTTTATTTTATCTGTTTTCTTAGCGGTAAAAGTTTGAGAATTTTTTTTTTCTTTTTTGCTGGCAGCTGCTAAAAAGGGTTTTCAATTTGTTTTATTTATTAAGATAAATGCTGTTTCATATATATATATATATATTTGTTTTGTTTTGTTTTATGTTGATTTTGAGTAAGATTATTAGGAAACAGTTTTCTGAAAATAAAAGTGATTTCTTTTGATATTGTTCTTAAAAGTTTTATTCTGAGTAAGTGAATTTTGTAGTTATTATTATTTTTTTTAATCTGTGCACTTGATTTTGATAATTTTTATTATTTCGTATGTTGTTTATTTTCTAGATGTAAAGTAAGTTCTTTATTTATATTTCGAGTTGTTTCATATTTATGTGTGGATGAAAAATATTTCACATTGAATTACCTATAATATTTCATATATTTAAAATGAATGATTTATATCATTGGTAAGTTAATTTGGTAAAAATGTTGAATTTTAACGTATAATAATATTTCTTATAAATATTTTCATGAGCTCATGATTAAATTAGTGATATATTTTAGAATGTTTTAAATTATTTCCTGTAATTTTTTTAATTTATTTATGGAACTTTATGCGTATGTACCTGTTATATTTACCTGTAAGGGGAAGGCAATTATTTTGTTCTAATTATTTAATGGGTTACGTATCTAATAGTTTTCTAATTTAAGCATAAATTAACAATAGCTAATTTGAGAAAAATGGCGTTTCTTTCTAAGGGAAAAAAATCGATTTGTTTAATTTGGGCACGGAATTAGAGTTAGATGTGGAAAAAGATGATAAACTATCAGTTTTACGTGAAAAAATTATGAAGTGTAAACTGCTTAAAGACGACGAACACTTTGTTAAAGAGGCATTTATTGCTATCGTGTTTATCGCAAACAACAAGAAATTGCAGAACAACAAATACTTGAGAATAAACGTATTGCAGAGGAAAGAGCATATGAGCTAGAAAAGCTTAAGCTACATGCTCAAAACCCTACCGCGACAACTGTACCACAGAATCAAATGGACCAGATACGTATAGATATTAAAAATATCTTGCCAGCATTTATTCCTGAAAAGGATGATATGTCCTTGTTTTTGACAATGTTTGAACGTCAAATGAAAATGCTTAATGTCTCCAAAGAAGTTTGGGACTCTCAATTAATTGCCGTACTTCCGAACGACATTGTTAAACTTATAGCCAGAGAACCAGAAGAAATGTTCAAAAATTATTCTTATATTCGTGACATATTGCTTAAAAGATTTAAGTTGACAGCAGAAAAGTTTAGGGTATTATTTAGCCGACATCGAAAAAAGAGAAAATTCTACTTGGAAAGATTTTTATTTTGAACTTAGAAATTATTTCGAGGGTTAGTTATCCGAATTAGAAATTAATTCATTTGAAAAACTACTGAACTAATAATCACTGAGCAGATTAAAAAAAATGCCCACCAGAATATAAAAATCATTATTTAGATGGTTGGGACAAGTTAAATGAACCTGTTGTATTGGCCGAAAAGCTGGACATTTACGAAAATATTAAACCTTCTTTTCAAAAGTCAGCAAGTTATTCAAAAACACGTGAAACACAGAAACATGTTTTGTCGAAAAATTCAAATGGTCAAGAATTCTGGAAAAATCAAACACCCAAACATGAAACTAATGAACATTTTTCAAATTATAAAAATACTCATTCTACCTCAAAAAATACAAATTCAAGAAATAAAAACAATGATAAGAATCCGATTATAAGTTGTTATGGCTCTGGTAAACAAGGTTTTGTCAAAGCCAAATGTCTAATTGTTCCCCATCTACGCAGACACAATCAGCAAATTTTCGTTCCCTTCATCTCCAATCTTGTTCTATCAACACCCAAGCAACACCTTTGTTGTATATAAAGGTAAATGGTGTTACAGGGGTTACTTGCGCAGATACAGGAGCTACTCATTGCATTGCTGGAGAAATGTTATACAAGCTTCTCTGTGACCAAGGAACTTTGTTCGAAGACACCTGTGTAAGCATAACACTTGCTGATGGCCTAAGAAAAGAAACCAACGTTCTTCAAGCAACAATCACTGTTGAAATAGAAGGTCGTACAACTGTACAGCAATTTTTGCGTTACCCGCAGCCGAGGGAAATAGAACATTGTTAGGCATAGATTTTTCAAATAAAATGGGGATTGTGCTTGACATGCGAAGCCAAAGTTGGCATTTCCAGAACAATCAAAAACATAAAATTCCCTTTTCTGATGATTATTTCATTACAAAGCCTGAAATCTCAGCACCAAGTGCCACAGCTAACTCGGTTATGTTAAGAGAAACAGAAGGTCAGCATCTATCTGAAATACAAAGAAAAAGGCTTAATAACTTACTTGAAAAATTTTCCAATACCTTTCGACCAGGGGGAGAAGCAACACCCGTCGTCGAACATCATATAAATACTAGAGACCATCGTCCTATATCACTACCTCCTTACAGGTTATCACCGGTTATTTTTGCAATTGGAATTATATGTTTATGACTGACGGTTTAGAAATTAGCCATTGGCCACCGTTGAGAGTAGACACCCTGTATAAACATACAATGTAATAATTTGATTGCGATTTTATTTTTGATTATTATATATTACTATTAGAAAGCACATATTACAATTTGATTTCAAATAGGAAAAACAAACAATTTATATAGTTTCAATTTCTACAAGGATAAATATGTAGGCTAATTTAATTGATGCCAATTAAGAAACATTAAAAGTAAATTTTAACTCTGGATTAATACAATTCTTTAGAGTATTGATGTTAGCTTTTTAAATTTATATAATTTAATTTATATCTTATTGTGATACGTTTTGATCAGTATGAAAATGTACTAACATGCATTTTAATTAGTTGAAAGCATAACAATTACGAATTACGCGGTTTTTCCCTTTTTTGGAATACTTCTTGCGGTAACAATATTTATTTACTAAATTTTATTCCAACTGCATATTTTTATTGATGCATAAGTCTATATCTATGAAATGTTTGAGGAATCGTAATTTTTCAAAAGTCTTTTGTAGACTTTTTATGCTACTTTTTTCAGCATTTTCTTTACATTTCATAAAAAAAAATAACTCTTCTATTTAAATTTTAACCTCTTCAGACCTGAGGTACACAAATGTGTACCTCCATTTTTTTCCTTCTAAAAACTAAACTTTTCGAAATTTTTGAATTTTTAATTTACTTCTATACAGCTGAATGTTTCTTGCTTTAAAACAAAACCAATAAATGTCAGCACTGATGACTATTAACTTATAAAATAAATATTATTTTCATCCGAGTTTCGAAAATACCTTCAAGATATTGTGTCCAAGAAAGTAAGAAATATTCATGATTATTTAACTTAAATGCTTTACAATAAAAAATTCTGAGCATTTGCTGATCTTTTACTTGTTTAAAGATCTTAAATTTATATTACTTATATTTAAACTGGTATTTTAAGGGGATTAATACTTTCATATCCATATTTGTAAACCTAAATTACCAGTCTCCTAAAGTACTGATTTCATAAAAATGGCTCTTTCTGACATCTATGGTGTCATTTCGAGTATACAAAAGCAATAAATATATATTTGTATATTTTTTATGCTCAGGTCTGAAGAGGTTATAGGGAAAAAAGTATTCTGGAACTGTAGAGAGGTTTGAAAACGTCGTAATAAATTTTTTGTATATGCATCGATCTGGTGACAAGTTTTTCTGGTCAGTAACAAAAGACCAGGTAAGCCTTCGAGCAGTAAAAATATTATCCAAGATCAAGAATTTATTGTACCCAATATAAACTAGATTTTACAGAATAAACAATAGCAAGAAATTGGGCAAAATTTATTTTAACAACATTTTAAAAATGCCCATTTATTTATTTTTTTACATATTTATATTTTTTATTCTAAATAATCGTTTCTCAAACTTTTAAGCATATAGACCTCAGAAATATTCATTAATAAAGTTCTTAACCTATTAAACTGTTTTATAGGAAATTTTAGTAACGAATGCCTTCAAAATAATGATCCTGTTTTTAATTTCTTAGCTGTGCGAAAGCATCATCTTCAACAGTGACGTTAAAAACTAAATTACTTCAAAATGATTTATTTCTCGTATTTCTAATGTAGATCAACATTTAAGAAAGCTTTCAAGCGGTAAATAAATCCAGCAGTGCATTAATACATGTTTACGATTACTTGTCATACTACATTGGCATTATGTAAAATTCGATTGTTATTATTTAATAGATTAATTTTTTGTAACGTTGAACGCAGTTTTTTTTTTAAAGATTGCAACTAAATTATTCCTTTCTTGGGGAGGAAAGTATAAATAATGTGATAATATTTTGGTTTCCGAAATTGTGAAGAAATATTTATTAATTTATTTATTTTTTGCTTTGTTTCAATAAATCGATTCACATTATATTTAATAATGTAATATAAAGAATATCCACGTGAGAGTTATTTATTTATTTATTAAAATTATTATAAAAAAGTGGACGATTTTAATATTATTTATTTTTATAAAATAATATTTTCCGAATTTGTTTTAAATAAAAAGAATGTGTTGTGCCAGAACATGGAGTTTTAAATACAGAGTCTGAATATGAGTTTAGGGTATATAATAGATTGGAGGTCTTTATTTAAACCATACCAATCCATTGTACTAAACTTCACTTCACGAATTCGCTTTCGCGAGCTGGAAATTATCTTTTTTTTTTTTTTTTTTTTTTTTTTCTGCAAAAATCGAAAAACAAAATGAGGTGCAAATTCAACCCATCATGTTGGTACTCCGGATATGGAAAATATAGCAGATGACTTGAATACATCACACGCATATAAAACTATTAAGAAATTTTGAGTAAAATGGATGAATTATTCACTATGGAAACTAAAGAATGTTAAATGAACATTGAAAACAGATAAAAAGTTAGCAGAAAGATATTATAAATATATATTTTTTTTTTATATAAGACAAAGCTTTTAAGCAGAAAAATAATAAACAAAACAAAAGTTTAAAAGAAAAAAAATCTAAACATGTTTTTAAGGTTTTTTTTTTCTTTTAAGCTAAGAAAGTTGAGAATGTGAAGCTAGGTGAATAAATTTTCTAAAGATTTAATTTCACGAAACCTGATACGCTTTAACCCCTTCTGCAGCAGCCTTCGTTTGGCGTATAGCGTGCCCAGAATCCTTGGTTAATAATATCAGTATTTTTTATATTAAAAAAAGCGTGTTTAATCCTATAATTTCTAACTGGGAAAGAAATTAATGGTCATACTGAGAAAATAATTTTTTATAAATACTAATTAAGGGAGCAAAAAAATGAAAACACACGGCCGCATACAACTCTTCAAAAATCACGCCAGCATGTTTCATATTTTCAATAAAAAAAAAAAAAAAAAAAAAAAAAAAAGTCTGAAAATGGGTCTGAAAATTTCGAACTATTGATGATAGAAAAATATTTTTTTTTTTTTTTTCAGTAGATCCTTAAATGTAGAAATAATCTTTTATTTTTAATTTAAAATCAAAGTTATAAAACGTGAATGCAGTTCTAATGTGTAACGGCTTCAAGAGAAACGGTCAAAATTTAATTTAATCTATAGCTTCCCATATCTCCGTCACGCATCTTACGATTTTTGCTGTTGTTATTGTCTTCCCCTCTTGCATTCACCTTTTTCTGCTTGACAGCGTAATTTGATATACAGCACACTAGAAAAACAATGAATTTCGAAAAAGATTACTGTATGAATTGAATACATTGAACGAAACATGCCTCGACACGGTGTTGGTTATTATGGTTGCTATACACGATGAAAGAGATTGAATCCAAATTTTAAAAAGAGTAAAAAGTACAACGGCTATTTAGTCGAAGTAACAATTTTAATACCTATTTAATATATTAGATTAATATATTAGACAAAGGATAATATATTATTAAAGTTGAATGGATTGAATAGTTTATGGAGTCAATAGAAATAGGAATAATAAGATTAAAAAAAATACTTTGTAGAGTCTTTAATTATGGTACTAATTGACTCATGCTTAACCTTTTCGGGTCCGAAATTTTTTCCATTTTAAGAACAAAATTAATTTTACTTTAATAACTTTAATTGTAGCTATTCAAATAGATTTACTGAAGTTTAAAAATTATCTCATGTTCTGAAATCTAACGAATGTACTTATTTTGTCTGCAGTTCATATTCATATTTTATTTTCGATTCATATTCATAGTATAAAAGAATAAGAAAGAGTTTTTGTAGACGTTTGGAAAATGAAGTATCACAACAGGATTTGAAAGGATATTACAATTTTTAATGTTTTTTTTTTTTTTTTTTTTTTTTTTTTTGCTTTTTATCAGGCATGATTGTTTCAGAAAAGTAACTTAGATTTTAAATTTAAAGAGTGAAATATATTTATAAAATAAAGGAATTGCCAAAGATTGAAAAAATAATTAAGTAAACTTTTATTGTTACCAAATGTCAAAACATAAATGAATTCATAATAAGAAACACATAGCCATATACAATCATTTCGTTTCTATATGTCGAAAGTACTAAGTAATGGTTCAGACAAAATAATACTCGATGAAAAGACATCTACTATTAATAGTACACCAGACCCGAAAGGGTTAAGGAATGTCAGAAGGTCCCTATTAATGTCAACGTCTTTATTGTTAACGGACATTTTCGAGGTAAATTTTCTCAGAACATATTGTAGAATTTTGTTTTTGCAACTGTAATATGCATTTAATATTCTGATCAAAGACGTTTTTTTAGGAAATTTTAATTTTAAAGATGAAAAAATATTTTGTAACATGAATAATTAAGATCCGTTATTAGTCATCCATTAATAACTTTACACCTGAAGAGGCGTGGGTAGTCCACAAATTGTGACAAGGTATGACTTATGGAGAAGTGTGTGTGTTAACACGTTGTGACATCGCATTTAAAATATGAAAATGATTAAGTAGGTGTTATTTACAAGCAGCCTATTAGAGCTCATTAAAAATGTGTATTTCTTCTCCTGTAATAATAGGTTAAGTTTTTTTTCATTGAATTTCAACAACTTAAAGAAAAAGATCTTGTTGGTTTCATTACACATGAAGCAGATCATATGCACTATTTTTTATTTCTTTTTTATTCTTCATATTTAAATTTTTTTTGCATGACACATAAATAAAATGTAGGATAAGATGAGATGTCGTTTTTTTTCCCCTTAAAATTTCAACAACTTGAATTAAAAGATCTTATGGTTTTGTAATATTTATATAGTAGGTTATATGTATGTAGCTTCTTTCTGCGTGTTTTTGACATGAAATTAATTCGAAATTAAATGTGGGAGAAAACTGCGATGCCTAATTAGACGCCATTTTGTTTGATTATCTTTCAACAATATTTTTTTTTCTTGTAGATTTAAATGTCAGTATTATTTCCTGTTATTCTGTTATTGGATAAATGGTCTCGTTTTCATAAAAAAAAAAGTCTAAAAAAAGCAGCGTTTTACACGAGTTCCTCCCACCCCTTAAAAAAAATAGAAAAACATCGTTTTTTCAGTTTTTAATTCTACGTGGTATAATTTGTCATAAAGGCTAATTTACATATTAAAATTGAGTTTAACTTAAAAAAATAATAGCCAACATAATTTTATAGAATATGTATGTTTCTGTCAAAAAATGTAAAAGTATTAATTTACATACATTTTGAATAAGAATATAGAGAGATGTAAATTATTAAAAGATGATATTAAACAGAAAAATCTATCATTTAGACATACGTTGAATAATGATTCTTTGTAATAAGCCACAAAATAAAATGCATTTTTTCTTTGAATATTTTAAATCTAATTAGTTATTAACTGTTTATCTATTAAAAAATTCTAAACAAAGACTACGTTATTTTCATCGTCATTAGAATTCGTAGGTCGAAAACTGCTCAATATAAGTTAGCAAGAACGTCTAACCATTATTTTCCAAGTTATCAGATCACTATGTAAAACTGGCAAGTACATAAGGGCTGCAGAATTAGATCAATATTAATAAACTCTCAATTAAAATTTCATATATGCTGTATACAGTGTACACGACATTTTGATTCCGGTGTTTCGATCTCGACCTTTCGGTCCCTATACCATTTCTAAGCCTATCCATTTCGGTCCTTTGTCATTTCAGTCCCTCCATCCTATAACTCGGTCTCTAATTTTCTTTAACTTGCCAAATGCTCTATACTTCAACATCATGGGGGACCATAATAACTTTTTATCTAATCCCTACATCTGATAAAAAGCTTAATATAGTCCGAGAAATTTAAACTCATATATAACTCGTGATCAAATTATCATAGATCATTGAAATTTTGCGTAACTGAACAACATGATGTAACTTTACAGAAGACATTGTCAGATTTTTTAACTGAAATTCCCCTAAATTTTAATCGAGCGTGAATGTAAGGGCCCGATATCTGTAGACACTTATAATTTGGATATAAATTGTTGCAGATCTCAAAAATTTCGAGGGGGGGGGGGGGTTAAGAAGGAGGCTCTATTCATTTTTTTTGGATGACCCCATATTTTAGTTTATTATAAATATAAGGACTTGACAGCTAAAAATACTTATAACTTGGTATGCTATTATCGCAATACACTCATGTTTTCTATGGCAAGGGTACGATTTATAAAGGAGAGGAATTTTATTAAGTTTATAAAGAAGTCCCCTAAAACGTAGTATAGCGCCAAATATAAAGACCCAATAATCACACACACTTTTATCTCGGTTGCTAATAGCTACAGTCAACAGACATTTTGTATGGTAAAAGTAACGATTTTGAAGAAGAGGAGCAGGGGGATGGCTCTGTCTATTTTTTTTATATAAACGCCCAATATTTTAATGTATTAAGCATAAAGAGCCTGACATTTTGAAACACTTACAACTCAAGCTGTAACTATTCTAAAAAATGTATATTTTGAATAGTACCGTAATTTCCTGCATATAACCAGCGGATCATACAATTGTTTTTCGACCCAGAAATTTTATTTAGAAATTCAAGTCAAATATTTACTGCGATCTAGGAAGTTACATTTTATTTAAATAAATTTCTGGGTCGAAAAATGATTGTTTGATCCACGGATTATACGCAGAAAATTACGGTAAGCGAAATCTTCATAGAAAGGTGTTATTTTGTAGATTTTAACGAAGCCGCTTAAATTCAAGCAAAGCACGAATATAAGGATCCGACAACCTCCAGCAGATTTATTTCGGATCCAAATTGTTTGAGCCCACAGAAATTTTGCATGAAAAATTAACGGTTTTGAGAAGATGGGTGTTGGGCTCTTCTGCTTTTTTTTTGGGTAGAAACGCTCTATATTTTAATGTATTATAAATATAAAAATCTAGCAATTTAGAACACTTATAACTCGAGCTGCTATTATCGTAGAACACTCATGCTTTTAATGATAAATGTAACCTTTTCAAACTTTGTTTGCTTCGAAATCGAAATCTTTGAAGAGCAAAATGAAAAATGCACAACTGATGACTGAGCATTTGAAACAAAAATCTTACAGAAATTATCGTCGAAAATTGCATAAATGGTTGAAATGAACCGTAGAGTGTTCATTTAATATAGTTTTCAAATTAGTGTTTTTACAAATTTTTTAAATTAAAATTTTGTTTGCAATCTGTTTTAAGTTTTTATAATATTTTTTTCTATCTCTATAACCTATCAGTTTTATTTGATGGCAATAGCTTAGTATATAAAAGATAAACTATAACTGTAAGCTAAAAATTGGCGGATTTGTTTTCCATGATATTTGAAAATTTAAGGAAAAGAAGGAATAAAAGGAAAAGAAAATTTTCAATATACTATCAATTACAATAAAACCTCTCAATAGTGAACCCATCAGGACAGATAATTTGACCGTTATTCGGAGGTAATTTCTATTAAAAACAAAAAAAATACAATTATGTATATGCTGGCTTCCATTAAAAAATTCCCAGACCCAGTGGCGTAGGTACACTTTTTGGCGCCTGGGGCCAGAAGACGTTTTGCGCCCCCCCCCCCCCCAAAAGGTCCAATTAAAAAATAACCAAATTATTTTCTTCAAAGTGATAAAAAAGTATTTTTGCTTTTACAGAAAGAACATTTGTACACTCTTCTTTATTTTTATTCTTAAGATTCAGCTTATTTTACTCAAACACACGAAACTAAAATGAGTGGAATCTGATAATAGAAAATTTCTAGTTTTCATCAATACTGAATTTGTATGGAATGTTCAAAAAGTTAGCGAAACGTTCACGGATATGACTGTTATTTTAAACGCATCGAAGTAGCAACATTAAAAATAAATTTTCAAAAAACAACTTTGGTAACATTTCTAAAATCCGTCCGATTACGGAAAAAAGTCTTGTTTTAAAACGGCAGTCACCTTAAAATTTCAAATCGCTATACCAATTTTTTTTTCTTCTTCAATAGAGATGAAATTAAAAACTGTTCTTGAATCCTCATATCAAGATAACAATTATGCAAGAAATTAATTTTGTATATATTTTGTAATTTTCTAATTACCAGGTTGAAATTTTTAAAAGGTTGTGACTTTGATACAGGTTGGTGGATCAAGATGTCCCCCAAATTTGATCGAGATCTTAATAAAACCTTTTCACATTCTTGCTCAATCACATTCAAATCTGTTTATAAATACGAGCACAGTCACATAACATTGATCAGGTATTTATAGAGAGATATACACGCTATGTATAGAGAGTTGAAAAGGAAAAGAATTATAACCCTTTAAAAATCTAATAAAAATCCCAAAATTATTTTTCTTAACTTTAAAATCTGACTCACAGCTTGTAATTTTGTTTCCCAGTACAACATTTATTACATACTAAGCGGGTGAAACACATTGACGATTTAAAAAAAAAAAGAGGGGGGGGGTTACAAATTTTAAAATGGATACTTTCAAAAAATACACATCCATTGCAAAAAGAATTTCTACAAAATTATCAATTAGAACAGAAGTTATGGCTAAAAATATCTTGCATAACACCATCTGCTGTAATGTTATAAGCCAACTTTAAAGCCGTTTTTCTAAAAAATGATTTTTTTGGTATAGCGTGCATTATCGTTTAAAAACTAATAATTATAGAACCCGGACATTATGTTTATTCTTAGTTTGCATGTGTTAGTTTATGCTGAACCTCAATTTAGTCTTTTTTCACAAAAAAATATCGATTGAAAAAACTTATACATTATTTGGTGAAATTTAGAGAATATGGTTAGAAAAGCCATTAATAATGCTAAAGAACTTGAATGTACTTTCAAATTTCGGTTCGCTATGGATATAGTATTATAAGTAACAAATTATGAAACATTAAACATCTACCTGCAGTAAAATTTGTATTTAAAAAAATCGTGCGCAAAAAATGCATATTTTAATTTTTATATTTTTCAAAAGCTACTTTTCTCGTTATGATTTAATTAATTAATATTATTAAATATATGTGTATTTGAATATTTTATGAAACCATAAGAATATGTGAAAGTAAAGAAAAAAATTGTTGCATTTTATTCATTGGTTAAGAAACTGTAGAATTTTTCGTGCTGCTTTAAATACGGTCACGTTCTGGCAGGTCAACGTGATTTGCCTCCTTAATGCACACAAAAATAACGCCTGCATCTATCTGTTAAAAGTATATACAAATATTACACAGACATGCTTACAAAAATATGCACTAAATCCAACTGGAGGGGGGGGGGGGATTTTAGCCACATCTAGGAATTGAACCTGTATCCATAGCTTACCAGGCACACTTAGAACCAGAGTAGCAGTGATTATAGCAATAGCTCAGTACGGTGTGGATTCAGGTTCGATTCCTGGCGAATTTTTCACTCCAGTTGGATTTATTGCATATATGTCGGTAAAATATTTCTACGTACCTTGAACATTTATTATGTTCACCATTAAATTCAGAAAGTAACTTATGATAGAAAATGCTAACATTTGGAGAATCCTCAATAGTTAGTGATTAAAGCCTTGTACATCATATGATCCAGGGAATTTTTCGGAACTTGACCACGTATTAATCAAGATTTAATTAACCAATCAAACTAAATGTTCCTTCCAAATTGATACCTTCAGCCCCTGCTGGAAAATATGGTCGACATATTAGCAAGAAAGCGCATGGAAAATTTTAGATTTTACCCATTTGACATGCCTGCACAACCTAAGACCATATAGGTCCCGAAATTGACGCAAATGAGTCGTGAAACATCTGATCTAATTCGCGGACATGATTGTAAGATGCAGCGACGAAATAAATAAGTTCAGACCCCAAAGAAGTTTCCGAGAATTCATTTCTCCCATTATTCTCCGAGTTCTTTCTTTCATAAATCTAGATGTGGTTTTCTCTAATGCATACACATTAAATTTAAGTATATGTCAAATATATTAAACTTTAAAAAAAAGTTTATAGCCATTTAAACTAGTCATACTAAATACAGAAAAGTCCTAATTTGTTTTTTTAATCAGATGATAGTGAATAATGATTTTCACTAATTCGTAAAAATTAAGAAAACTAATTAAGATATCGATTTCAAAATGTCAGAGTAAATGCAGAAAAATATATTAGACCTGTGTAATAAATGTTTTATAATATTTTGATTTCGTAATATTCTTAAAAAGAACTGACAGCAACAGTAGAAAAGCTCGGAAAAAGCTGATCTGAACTAAAAAGGTACCTTTTTAAAGCCGATCCCTCCATTTAATTTCCGAAAATCGATGGGTCAGAGATTATATCACTTGTGGAAAATCGACTTAATTTTAAAAGCTGCCAAATGCTAAAAACATAATTTAATCTTTGCCAATTTTATTGAAAATTTTTAGTGTGTTCTGTGGCAAGAGTTTCGTGATATGAGTTAAGAGTTCGTCTACATGGTTTTGCTTCTGATTATCTATGTTTAGTATGTTTTTCAAAATATAGATTTCTTTTAACACAATTATCTAACATTTAAGACGCATTATTTTTTCAGAATCTATGAACCAGATTTCAACGCAATTCATTCATTCAAATTAGCTTACTCGTTGAAGATATTAATTCCAGCTTTCAGTGGAGGTGACGCATTCTTTCCTCGGGTTGTATGTATTAAATTTCAGCTGAGTTCTACTCATTCCACTTGGTTTAGAATTGTCTTACTTTTTTTAATTTTTTTACCACCAGGGAGTATTTTTATCTCTGGTTTCATGAAGCTGATTTCTAAGGATTTTTTTTCGTTCCATTCATTTTACAATTTTCTTCTGCGTGCGCAACACGCCTGCTGTAGGGGATGAAATCAGCCTTTGTCTTTTGAAAGAGATAAATTGAATTGAGGTTTTAAGTAGTTAGCACTCACGGTCTACGCTGCCGCAGACAGTGATAAGGGGGCCTATCCCAAAGGTTCATTTTGAGTGATTCACAAAAACACACACGCACATGTATGGCTACACATATATATATACCGGGTGTCCCAAAAATTACTGATGGGTTTTAAAATTCAATAACTTGCAAACGGTGACAGCTATTTAAAATTTTTTTGCAGGAGGGTTATGTATAATGTCAGGAGTTTTTTACCGTAATTTTTTATTTTAGTTCTAATTGAAAACAATAGATGGCGCTAACGGCGATTGAAGGCCAGGTGATCAGTGCTGAGTGAGGTCAGTTTCCCCGTCAACCTGGGCTTCAACTGCCGTCAGTGCCATCTATTGTTTGAAATTCGAACTAAAATAAAAAATTACGGTAAAAAAACTCCTGACGTTATACATATCCCTACTGCAAAAAATTTTTAAATAGCTGTCACCATTTGTAAGTTATTGAATTTTAAATTCTATCAGTCATTTTTGGGACACCCGGTATATATAAATATATATGTGTGTGTGTGTGTATTATAAATAGAGGTTTAAACTTTCGCGGTTTTCTTTTTCGAAAATCGACAAATGAAATCTAGTATACAAATTTAAAATGTTCTTTTGATACCATAAATGTCATTTCAAGTCGCACACAGGCCCTTTTATTTATAAAATTGTGGATAGACAGTTAAAATCTCCACCAGCGATTGCCAGTTATGAATCTCTCCATCACCCCTCCCTCCACCTTCACAGAATTTCTTCAAAATATTTACCCACATACGCGAAAAAAAATCAAAAATTCTTATTTACTATCAAAATTTGTAAAATAATTCCGGTTTAAAACTATTCTCAATTATGCGCTCTCTATTTCCTCTTTCTGCACCGTAGTTCAGGTACATAATTATTTTAGGTACCAAGTGCCAAGTATGATCCCTAGAAACATTTACATAATCTTTATTCTTTTTTCGTCATTTGGATAGGACAATATCTTACTAAAGAAGATATTCAGACAAAAAATAAACAAATAAACAAACATTTTTATTTGTGCTCAAAATATGTAAAATAATAACAGTTTAAACCTACTCTAAATTTCACGCCCCCTTCTATTTAATCTTTTTGCGCCTCATTTCAGGTACATAATTATCTTTTTAACCAAGTGTGTTGAGTCACCCCTTAATACATTTACAGAAGCTTTTTCTTTTTTCATTATTTGGATGGAACTAAATGCCTCACTAAGAAAAACATTCACACACAGGCAGATACACATACAAATAAAATTTTTTATTTATTGTCAAAATATGTGAAATAACTTAGATTTAAATTTCTCAATTTAGCGCCCTTATTTAATCGTTTTGTGCCTCATTTCATATGTATAATTATCTTTGTAACCATGTGTGTTGAGCCATCTCTAGAAACATTTACAGAAACTTTTTCTTTTTTTATATTTTGGATGGAACAAAATGCCTTACTAAAGAAAACATTGACACACACAAAAAAAAAGAAAAAAATCAAGAATTTTATTTATTGTTAAAATATGTGGAAAATTTTGGTTTAAATATTTCTGAATTTGGCGCCCCTTTTCCTCGGCGCCCGGGGCGTCCGCCCCCCTTAGCTACGCCACTGCCCAGACCACCCCGCCTTCTCCCCTGAATAAGACGATTAGGTTTACCAGAAAAATTGGTGCGGTATGTGAGAAGTTAGATCCGAGTTATATAAGTGTTTTTAGTTATCAGACTATTATATTCATGCTATACTAAAATTTAGAGCTTAAAGATGTATTGAAATCCAAATTTCTTATTGTCTCATTTACTTTTTAAATTCATTTTTTCTCTCAAACCCATCAAACTGGGATATTCTCTTATTTAAAAAGTTCACAATGTGCCGTGCTTGTCGATTTTTTGATAAATGCAGAAAATATTGCAAAAAAGGCTCTCAAAGTTGGCAATTTCAATCGAATTTACCGCGGTTGGAGTTCTGAAAACAAAAAAAAAAAAAAAAAAAAAGTAAGAAAAATCATGCGTTAAGCATAGATTATGAAGCACTTTCCAACACTTAATGAAATCTTTAACAAAACTTTGTTATTAGGGAAATAATAGTGTATAGTCAAAGATACCCAAATATGTATTCCAGTACTTTTGAACAGCCCTGTATTTCATATGTCAGTTGATATAATGGGAAAATTTAGTTTAGCAAGACAATGCCCAGTAGCTTGAAATTTCTTTTTCAGCAATTCATACTATTAGATGGAAACATACTTGAATACTTTTGTTCAGCCCTGTAGTTTACATTGTACCTTTATTACATGTCAGCATTAGGCTAAAATTTATTGTAAACTAAAACACTTAAAACAACTGAAATCACATTCTCATAAATCACCATTCATAGGCGTCCATGTACCGAATTCTTTGCATGGCCCTGTATATCCCTTTATCTGTATTTTGCAAACATTTCTAAGTAAATTGAATTCAGATCACCGTAAAAATTTCATAGCTTATTTAAGAACCACGTTTAAATGACATATATCAATTTTATTATACATGAAAAAGCTTAATTTATTTAAAATATGTCACACACAATTCCCCCTTTTAGCATTATCTAATGGAATTCTTTTCTGTGGCGCTGTAAATGAATAATAGCTTACATTTTCATCTTATATTTTATAGAATGCATACTTTAATATGTTTGACAGAGTATAACATCTTTAAAATTCCTTTGAAACGATTTTTCCCCATAGGCCGTAATGTAATAGGAAACTTTTGATTCGTCCTGTAGATAAACTAATCATGGTAGAAACTTCATTTCCGATAGGACTTGTGCTAGGGTAAACTTCAATAACTTCCTAAAATTTCATGGCAATCCGAGTATATTAACGATTTTTCCCCATGGGCCGTAATGTAATGGAAAACTTTTGATTCGCCCTGTAGATAAACTAATCATAATAGAAACTTCATTTACAATAGGGTTCGTGCTAGGGTAAACGTCAATAACGTCCTAATATTTCATGGCAATCCGAGTATATTAACGACTTTTCCTCATAGGCCGTAATGTAATGGGAAACTTTTGATTCTCTTTGTAGATAAACTAATCATGGTAGATACTTCATTTTCAGTAGGATTCGTGCTCGAGTAAACTTCAATAACGTCCTAAAATTTCATGGCAATCCGAGTATATTAACGATTTTTCCCCATAGGCCGTAATGTAATGGGAAACTTTTGATTCGCCCTGTAGATAAACTAATCATGGTAGATACTTCATTTTCAATAGGGTTCGTGCTAGGATAAAACTCAATAACGTATAAAAATTTCATAGCAATCCGAGTATATTTACGGGAGTTAGAGCGCGGACAGACGGACAGACGGCCATCCGGCCAGACGGACAGACGGACAGACAAACCGAATGCATAAGCACTTTTCAACTTTGTTGGAAAGTGCTAAAAAGGGTCATACTAGGAAAATAATTGTTTATAAATGAAACTCTAATGAATTGAGTGAAAAATGAAATCACACGGCCTCTTATACTTCTCTTCAAAAATCATCTCTGCAGGTTTCAGGTTTTTATTTTCAACAATGAGTCTGAAAATGTGTCTGATAATTTCAAGCTGTTGAGAGTGTAAAAATATTTTTTCAAATACACCCTTAAGTTAAAAAGAACGATAATGACTTTCCTCCTCATTATAAAGATTATGTTTATACAGGGTTTGTATGGGTACCGTTAATTTTCCATGTTATCCAGGTCAAATACCAGTATTTTTTTTTTTTTTTATCTAGTTATTTCGCTTTATTTAAAGTCTTATTTTCTATAAGAAAATACTGGTACAAAAGAATTTTCTGGTCTTGAAATTCCAGAACCCTTACAACCATGTTATGGTACATTATAAGAACTTTCAATGATAATACATCGAGTTATAAGTGCTTTAAATATTCAGGAACTTATACTTATGATATACTAAAATGTAGGGAGTTCCTATAAACAAAAATAGATAGTGCCCGTCTTTTTAAACGATTACATTCAGCATGAGAAATTTATTCTCGCTGCGACGATTTAGATCCTAATTATAAGTGTTTGTAGGAAACGGCCTCTATATACACACTGCATTAAAATTAAGATGTATTCTGTTAAAAAAAAAATTACAATGTCCACTCTATATAAAAGTTACGTTTACTATACAAAATATGAGTATTCTATGGTAATTATATCTTGATTTATAAGCGTTTTAAATTGTTATGATCTTATAGTTATAATTCATATAAATATTTGAAGCATCTACATACAATCACTGACCCTCCATTCCCTTAAAATGAAACGTTTACACACGGAATTTCTGTAAACTACGAAAATTTCATATTCGAATTATAAGTGTTTGTGGTTATCGGGCTCTTATATTCACGCTAAGCAAAAATTTACGGGGCTTTGTTTAAAAAATCACACAGTATTCCCCCATCATCCGTTTTATAAAGATTACGTTTCTCACACAAAATGCGAATTTTTTGCGATATTTACAGCTCGAGTCGGGACTTATCTTTATAATACACTAAAATATAGGAAATTATAGGGAAAATAAATGGGAACCTTTTTTTAAGCGATCAGGTTTTTCATACAAACTTTGTGCGGGCTGTGGCAATTTGAATCAGAATTATGTGTGTTTTTGGTTATCGAGTTGTTATATTCGCGGTATACTAAAATTTAGAGGACTTAAATTAAAAAATCCGACTTTAAAAATGTCGGATATAAACAGTCCATTTTTATAAAAGTTCGTTTACCATACAATTTATGAGTGATCTACGATAATTACAGCTCAAGATATTTTTGTTTGTAAGGATGCTATATTTAAAGTACACTAAAATGAGGAAGCTTCTATTTAAAAAATTGGAAGAGCCTCTCTCTAACTTAAAATGATTATGTTTACCATACAAAATTTTTGCAGGTTGTGATAATGTTGGTCCGAGTCCTTAATGTTTGCGGTTATCGGCAGTAATATTCTCGTTGTGCGTATCTTTAGAAGAGCTTCGCTTAAAAACCAGGTAATTTTCTCTGTAAAATTATGCTACGTTCTGCACACACATAAAACAATTCAGCGACCAGGCGAGGGATTGGATTGTTAAGTAACCGAAATGGCTTCGAACCGAAACGTCCTGTTCCGACCCCATATACAGCAAATCAACTAAGTATTTAATGATTTCCCCATAAGTATTGTTGTTCTCGCTAGTGAAATTATTGCTACATTATTATTTAAACATCTTTACCATCAGTATCCAAATCTTCCAAATGTGTTTCACAACATTAGCATAACCATCGAATCCATTTTAACCCTTTGCGGGGCAGGACAAATTCATTGCTTAAGTATTGAAATAAATGACCGACACCGGAATTTGAGAACAACTTTATTTGTAAATAAAAAAGCGCTATATTTCATGCATTCAATAAGCCGTAATTTTTTTAAACAAAATTCCGGTGCCAATGTGGTGTTTGAGAATTAAAATTAAGTGGTATATCTATGAAACCACCGCCCCGCAAAGGGTTAACTCATTATTAGCATATTTTAAAAGATAAAGCAATGCAAATAATTGCACTATAGTTAATTTATAATCATGTAAATACGATTTAACAAACATAATACAATAAATAAATATATGTGTCCATAAGGAGATTCGTTGAGTTTGTACAAAATAAATATGTAAACAATCCCTCAAGAAAACTTTACTATAACAGGAGTGTAAAATATAAACAATAATCTTTTCTTCAAACAGATTTATGCTACAATTTTTAGAGTTGAAATCATAAATAACATCCGGGTAATTATTATTATTATTATTACTAATTTATTTATTTGTTCTTTATTTATATTTTACGATTTGGACAATAATTCTTCAGAAAAACACATTTTAAGGAAAATGCATTTGTTTGTTGAAGACGTCATGGAAGTTTTTGTCTTGAAAAATAAAAATATTTTATTATTATGGTATTATTTTTTATGTACAGGAACGAGATAGAAATATGTATATTTTTGCATAAATAACTCCCATTTAGAATAAAATATATACATATTTATAAATTTTTATTGAAAAACGCGTTTTTATTCCCTTTTTTTCGTGATGCTACGTGAATGGGTCTCCGCAGTACTCGAGATTTGCCTGGGTGCTTTCATCTGAAACAAATGAAATAAAAAGTATTTTAATATAAGCTGCATATTTTGACGTGTAACGCACTTATATGATTTTGAGACTGTACTTTTCTAACCTTTATTAGTATTTGCGTATTAACTCTCCCCCCCCCCACACACACACACCTTTCTTTACAAAGAAACATCCATGAGATATGTAGCATTACAATACGAATGAGTACATTTAAATGTATCATAACTAATATAAACAGAAAGAATATAATCAAATTAAAAATGAGGACATTTCGAGCTCTCTTTTATATCAGTCCCTCCCAATTGTTATGCTTCATTTTTAAGATATTATTTTTATGCCTAATATATCATGCGCATCTCTAAAATTTGACTAATACACATATGTAGGTCTAGCTCTTGAATTTTTTAAACTTTTCATTTTTAAATAATGTAGAGCTGTAAAATTTGAAAAAGTTTTCGCGTTTCTAATTTTTTTTTTTTATAAAAAATGAAAGAAATTCAAAGATGATAACACAATCACCGATGAAGGATGGGAGAAATAAGTAAATTTCTATCAAAAAGAAGACATCAGTTATCCGTTACAGAGACATTTTTGTAATTTATTATTTCTGATAGAAAGAGAGTGGTTTTATTCAAAATTTGCTTTATTCACACAAAGTAATTTTTAAATGTTTTTTTCCATTTGGCCATTATTGAATTAGACTTCATTACGAACAACTTGAATTTTTATAGAATAAAATATTGGCTAAATCTCATCTAAAATCAATCGCCTTTTATTTTCTTTTTAAAATATACTTACATTTCTAAATGTTTTGATTTTACGTGTGTGAATGAAATTTAAGAAATTGTATTTAATAACTTCAAAAAATAAATTATAAACTTTTGTTATTGTAAATTTAATCTATTTTAAAAAATCTTTAGTCATGAGAAAAGCAAAAAAACCGAAGTTCTTATTTTAATTTTAAGTACTTGATATCGACAGCGCAATTTTTTGCCTGAGAATATCTATCACTCAATAGTACTAGGTGACCTGAGGTAAGCAAAGTTACAGCTAATTTTAAAAAATCATCTTCAACTTATTTACGACAGAATTTAAATCATTAAACGAGGTGAACATTAATTTTTTGAAAATAGTGATATGAAACTACTTTTCGCAACGTGCACTGTGTGCCACTGCCCTAACTAACACAGATCACAATAATGTATTGCATTTAATGCACAGCCCATGTATTCAGTTTCTATTCAGAGATTAAACGAAATGTTAGAGTTCTATTTTTGATGTTCAGTACAACAATTTGTCAGTAGCATTTCTAACGAAAACCAATAGACTGGCAATGTAACTTGATAGGGACTACCTGAATTGAATAGTGTTTGAAAAACGTTCAAAAGCAACACAGAAGCAAAAACCGGGGGCTGTCAGAAGAGAGGCGGTGGATAGAGGAATGCATTGTTCGGAAACCGCACTATAAAAAGAGAGCGTACAATAGTTGGTTCTCCTGCTCATCTCTCTAACATATAACGCCAGAGACCGCCAAAAGAAGAAAGTTCTCGCAAAAGAAGTCTTGACTTCTTATATCTATCTCAAGAAAGACTTGCAGACGCCAAAGCAGACAACTCTATAGATCGAAACTGAAAGCTACGTGTCTATGCCACTACGTGTCCAAAGTCTTGCTCAATTCATTTTTTCTATTTTTAATTACATTTGTCATGTTGAGAGATGCGCTCGGAGATGTTAAACTAAGGAGATGTTAAAGTTATTTTACCCCCCCCCCCCCAAAAAAAAAAAAAAAAAAAAAAAAAATCCCAAGAATCACACACAATCAAAATTGAAATTAATCAAGTTAAATATTATTATGAAGATACATTAAATTTTGTAATTTATTCATATTATTATATAAATATTGCAGGAAAAACAGACAATGCAAAAATATTAATTATGCTGTTTATTTCTTGTTAGTTATTTACAATATAATCTGATATGATTTAAAGTTTTAAAATGAAACCAATTAAGATACACAGGCAATACATTAATTTCCACGATGCTTCTGATTAATCAATAGTTTAAAGATAAGCAGTCCACTTTATGCAAATTGGGAAGCTCTACAATCTATAATATACCTGTATCTATGATATAGATTACAGTATTTCGCATGAGATTAAAAATACTTCAAAGCACTTTCGTAAAAAATAACTTATTTTAGCCCTCATAGAATAGAAATTATACGCATGTACGATAAAATTCTACTTAAGTGAAAATAAGAATTCGACTTTTTTTATTTATATGTTTAAAACAAATTTTATAGAACTGAAATTTTCTTACTTATTAATTATACTATCAGATAAGAAAAATGTAAAAGTGTTCGCATATTTCATAAATAGGAAGCAAGTCTCATCGTTCATTGAACTGTGTACTTTTCCCCTCTATCAAACATTTTTTTTTTTTTTTTAATATTCAATTTAAAATTCGCATTTGACAATTTTCTTCTGTTCTGCATGAGAGAACATATACCGAATTTAAATAAAATTCGGACAAAAATGTTTTTTTCATTTCTTCACAATTTAGTAAGTTACGCAAAATCTCCTTAAATAGTGCCCTTATACACATACTTCCAATTGCAAAATTTCATAAAAAAGGTGTAAAATTTGGTGAGATAAATTACAACTTCATGGAGAGTCTATTTGAGAAAATTCAAAAATTAAAATTTTATACGGTCCACGAAGGATAAAATTTCCAATTAAAAAAATTTATTATCCATTTATTATTATCCATATCTATTTTTGAATTAAACAACAATAAAAAAATCCATCTTGATTATTTGCAAAACTCAGAGAAGTATTCCCTTTTAATAATTCGTAAGGTTTCAAGGGAAAAGACACAAATTGAAATGTGTGTAATTCAAGAAGCATTTATTTGCTGTTGTTGTTTATTTATATATTTAGAAATTTGAATATTTTTGTAATGGTTAACCATGTATTTTTTAAAGAGAATCACAACATAAGAGTTCTTACAAAATGAAATATAAAAATAATGATTTATTTTTTTTTCTCAAAAAATCCAGAGTAATTTAAAAGGAGGTGGGCTAATAAGCACCATTTTTCGCCCATCAGCACCTAGACGTGACATACATTTTTTTCATTAGTATACCTCATAACAAGTAAGAAAATAATAATATCTTGAATGAAAGTTTAATAATTGATGGAAAAATGAAATATAGATTTAAGTAAATATTATGTGTATTAATGAACATAAACACTTTTGTCATTAGTTTTAATCCACATAATCAATAGTAAGTACAACAATAAGTGTAAATTTAAGATGAATGCAGCTTACTAAGATTATTAATTCAATTTATGAAATATCAGAAATAATCAATAACAAAAAAATAATAATAATAATCATGCAGTTTCAGACCTTTTGGATAGTGTGTTTTAGATTATTTTCCTTATTAATTGCTTCACCAGAATCACTAATGGACCATCCAGCGCCCGCGTCTTGTATAATATAGGAACATATTCAATATGTTTTTTTTCATTTTGATTGAGCTACGGCACATTGCAGTAGTATTGTAAGCCAGAAACCATAATATGAAAACAACATGCACCCAGCAATCTACTACTCTTTCCCGTTCTTTACTCTGACAGTACCATTATGTTATGAAGTTTTACTATGCTTTTATCCAAATATTATAGGTTTTAGAAATTGTGCGATGAAAAATCAAATTTTGGTTACGAGAGGTGTCCCTGCTCTGTTGAGAACTGTTGCTGCTTATTTAAGAGTCTTGGCATTTCATGTTGAATATCCATTTCGTGCAGAAATTCCAAACAATCGCGGTAAAATCTATCAATACTCTCAACATCATTTGACTTCAGCCACTCTCTAATATTATATGAATCTTTTTTAATATGTTTGTAAGTATGTTAGCGTAATTGATCTTTGTTTCCGCGAAGTAAGGAACGAAGACAACCAAAATGTAATTTGAAGTAATGATGAATACCATATACTTAACGAAAGGTCTTCCCTTATATAGCCAGAAGGAATGTCTCTGAAAGGAACAGTTCACATACTTCTGGATATAAATGTACGTGCTATCGAAAGCAATCATCACAGTATCATTGTCGTCATCCGGAATAAACAATCTTCCTGCAGAAGACCTCGTATATTTTTCAATAACTTGTGTTCTGGCGATGTAATCCATTCAGCGGTGTTTTGGAATAACGTTCTCAATCACAGCCTGATTTTCATATTTTACAGAAGATATTATTATTTTTCTTATATTGAATAATGCAGACAGAACACCATGATAGAGACCAGATCTAAGTTTTACAAGTAACTCTGCAAAGCAAGTACGAGTTGACCTCTTTTTTTAGGAACGTATTTTGGACTTTACAAGTTTAAAGATACAGTTAAAATCAGACATAAATATACCCATGAGAATATAATAATAGATTTCGGAAATGTGTCCCAGTGTATCAAAACTGAGTCCTTCTTTGCTACATTTCTGACATTGTCTTAAATATTTTCATGCATCGATGTATTCTCACTTACAGGACTTTAATCTTACAGAGTGAATTTACTGATCAAGTAATATGAGTTTTACAGCATCGTTTTCGCGACGAAATATAGATTCTAGTTTCTATAAAGGTTTGATTTTCAATAGCTTTTGCTACAATAACGAGGCAGGTCTTACCTTTACATATTATACAATAAATGGTATAGTTGTGAAAATGCGATATTGATTTAAATGTATATTAGGTTTCTTATTTGTGATATCATCCACAGTAATCGTTGACGCATAATCTTATATTACATCAGAAGAAGAAATAGAAGTATTTAGAGCATGGAGAGCACGAAATACATATTATTTGCCTTTAGAGCACTATTTAGAACCACTCTGTAAATTTTAGTTTTTCGAACATCTAAGTAGCTATATAACTTTTCTGTTAGAAGAGATACGAAAAGTTTTCTGCGAGACTTTACAACGACATTGGCATCCAAGCATTATTTATTAGTAATTTCTTTAATAAATATTTACGAAAACAATTTTAGAAAACAACATTGACCTCTGAACAACGTTAATACCTTTTTAAGTATGGCAAAAGAAGTCTGAACGCGCTCCGACAGTAGTGCATTTGATTCTCTCACATGATACATTTTTTCCTTTAATAGATAGAAGCGCACACTGAACTAAAATAAAATAGTACTCATACAAAAACTTATAAAGAGTAGAATCATTACATGTCAAAATTAATTGGGTTCATCTAGCGCTTCTTAATAAAAAATAATTCAAAGACACAAAAAAGGTCGAAAATGCAGAAAAAAGACAAAAACCTCTACTTTCGGGCTATAATTTCCATGACTTACTATTTTATTTATCACCTAAAACTTTTATTAAACAAAAATACATATCTTTAACTTTACAAAGCCACAGAACAATCATCTGAATTCGAAACTTTTTTTCCGGGTATATTATGGACAAAAAATAGCCCTTATTAACCCACTTCCTTTTTATAAATCGAAATATTATTTGTCGTCATGATTTTTTTAATTATTAAAGACACACACACACACACACACACATATAATATATGTGTTTTAATTTTGACTAAGCATTTTTAAAAATATTAATTTAAAAATATATATATATATATATTTCAAATAGCAATTTAAAATGAAAAGTGCAACTTATTTTAAACAAATCATACTTTTAAAAATGAATATTTTATTTCCAAAAAATTTATTAAAATGTTTGAAAAAGATATCCTCCCACCTGAGAAATTTTTTTGCAATTTTTATTCTTAAATATACTATATAAGATTTTTTTCCTGGATTTGGGGAAAAGTTTTGCGAATCTTGTTATTAGGTAAGATTTTTTGTGAAGAATTTTATTTATTTTTTCGTACATAATGAGAGTGATGCAGAAAATTTGCCGAAAGATTTTTATTTTGGAAATTTAATTTTTCATTTAAAAGGGATATAAAATTTTATTTTGAGAAGAACTTTATTTAAACATACTTAGGAGTTGAAAAGGAATATTTTTTTCATTGACCATTTTTATCTGAAAAGTAAAAATTTGTGTTGATTTCTCTTCCGAAGATTCCTGTGATTGAACAACTATCATCCTAAACCATTCGGTCACGAGGGCCCCATTGTTTTATTACATAAATGTGCTTTTCATCTTTAAGTTTTAGAGCTACCCATTTTGATATATTTGTTTCAGAAAAGTGCAAGAGATATAAAATTTGGCAGTTGCGTTTTATAACAAGTATATCATTCACGCAACAAAAATACCATAAGATATTTTTGTTGCGCGATAAAATATTTTTTGCTTGGTGGCCCAATTGTTAGGGTGATAGGATAAAAATGAGAAGTCTATGGTCATATGCCGTGGGTTCGAAACCTGTGAGTAATTCTAAAGGCATTTATATGAAAACATGAGTAAATTATCATTTACATTGTTAAAAATAAAGGTGACAAACTGATTGCATTTGGCGCCCAGGGGTGAAAAAGAATTACCATTTGACACCCGCGGGCTTGAAAATGTGTTTGGGATGCCGTTTGATGCCGCACTGGGTGATTCACACTAAATAGGGTTCCGCGCAATCCATACCGTTGGACGATTTCCATCTTTTAGTCATTTGCGCATGCTCTGTGACGTGTGCCCTTCCCCTTCAACTCACCGTCACTGGTGGATCAAAACAGCAATTTCTCCCTACGAAGACTATCACCACGCGAGAGCTATCCCAATTTCGTTTAGAACTTCGGATGGCTAACTTTTGGCAAGATTTTTATATAAAGCAAGCTTTGAATTTCAGGACATTTGAACATTTCAAGGAGACTTTGAAAGTGAGCTTGATGGACGAACTGTTAGAGCGTCGAGCTTGCAATCAGAAGTTGTGGGTTCGAATCCTTCTCGGGCCAAAAGTCGGTTTATAATTTCTTTTTATTATTTGGCACTCTGGGTTAGGGGTGCCATTTATTCACCCTAATTAAAGGTGCCATTCTGGCTCCCGTAGAGGTGTCACCAGTGAGACAAGCCTTTCACCCCTAAAAGGTGCAATGTGTCACCAGTAGTTTTAACAGTGTACATTTGGTATTTTTAAAGTCAGTGCAACATGTTGGCGACAATGTTCACTATGCTAATTCAGAAAGACTTCCCGAAAAATTCGATGTAATCATCGATACCAGTTGAATGTGGTGCTATTATAATGCGTGCGATCGCCCATCAGCCGAGAAAAATTCCGTATAAGGCAATAGTGTTCTTTTCACCATCACTGACTATTAATAAATCAGGATTCTACTTTTCGAAAATATAAAGAGGATAAACTTTATCCTCTTCGAATCCAAACACATTAAACCATAAATCATTGAGTTGCTAAATAACAAGAATCTTCAGAAGAGACACAGGACGCATTTTTGCTGATCCCACCGAAGCTAGTATGGGGGAGAAAATACGGGCTTCTGATTGGTTGAATAATTTAAAGAGCATTTTGTTCTGCTTTCTTTCTTTACATTTGTTTAATCTTCAGTTTCTGTTTGTAAACTTTTTGAAAGATGGATTTTCATACATTTCCTTCTGATTTTACATATTTACCAATAGCTAAAAAGAAAGGTTTTCTGAAATATAGAATTAAAGTGCTTAATGGTAATGTTTCTGCTAAGGTAAGTTAAAAAGAATTATGCAATATCTATCATGATTAAATCTTGATAAGGGGAAATGTAATAAATTTTGAAAAATTACACCAAAAGCTGATACTCAATAAATAAATAAAAAAATGGAATTAAAATACGAAAGAATTCTTTAATTATACCAGTTATACATTTTAGTTATATGCCGGTTACATACTTATAATACCAATGTTTATAGCTAATAATAGTTAAAATTTCGGCACAATCTATATAGTCCTATAAATACAATAATTACATTTTCTTTTCACAGCATCAATTACGATATATTTATAAACTCAATTGTTCTGTATTACTTTTAAATAATAATAATGATAATAAATTGCCATTTCTTCTTAATATTTCTATTTTAACATAATATGTACATATACGCCCCTAACATGTCCATCACATTCAGAAGATTTATTTACAATCAACAATTGTTCTTTAAATTATTCAACCAATTAGAAGCCCGAATTTTCTTTCCTATGCTAGCTTAGGTGGGATCGGCAAATATGCATACAGGACATCCAACAACCAACATAAATTTTTACTTTTCAGATAAAAATGGTCAAGGAATAAAAACTTCCTTTTTAACTCCTAGTATGTTTAAATAAAGTTCTTCTCAAAATAAAATTGTATATCTTTTCTAAAATAAAAATCTTTCCGCAAATTTTTTGCATCACTCTCATTATGTAAGAAAAAATAAATAAAATCCTTCCCAAAAATCTTACCTAATAACTAAAAATCGCAAAAATATTTCCCCAAATCCAGAAAAAAAAATCTTACCAAGTAACTAAAAATTTCAAAAACATTTCGCATGGAAAAAATAAAAATAAAAATTTTTCATCGCATGGAAAAAATAAAATAAATAAATAAAATCAGAGAGAGAGAGAGAGAGAGAAAGAAAAATGCTCACAAAATTTTCGTACCATGCAAAAAAATACTCACAAAATTCCTCTATCACGCGAAAGGAAAATAATAATAAGTTCCTACAATAAATTATGTTCCAAAATATGAAACTTAAAAAAAATAATAATAATTAATTAATTTCGAAAATAAAAATATTATCCGCGAGTTTTTGTAATTTTCCTAAATATGTTCGAAAAAAAAGTTCTCAAGATATAAAACATTTTCCTTAAAAATAAATTAAATTTGAAAATAAAAATACTCTCCGCAAAAAAAATTCTATCATCTGCTAAATCCATTTACAAAAGAAAATAGTAGCCTACTACACTTCTTCCCAATTTTCTAACAAACATTTATTAATGTTATCCGCGTTATACAAAATTTTGTGAGTATTTCTTTCTCTCTTTCTCCCCCCCCCCCTCTCTCTCTCTCTGTTTTTATTTATTTTTTAATTTTTTCCATGAGATAAAAAATTTTCTCGGAGAAATGTTTTGAAATTTTTAGTTACTTGGTAAGATTTTATTTCTGGATTTGGAGGAAATGTTTTTGCAATTTTTAATTACTAGGTAAAATTTTTGGGGAGAATTTTATTTATTTTTTTATACATAATGAGAGTGATGCAGAAAATGTGCGGAAATATTTTTATTTTAGAAATTTAATTTTTAATTTAGAAGAGATATACAATTTTATTAATTCGTGGAAAAAAATCTTCCCCCAAATTTTCAAAGTTCTGATAATTAAATAAAATAAAAATCTTCCTTCAAATTTTCAAAGTTCCACTAGTTCATTCCATTCCCGAAATAATTATCATCCTACTACAGGACGATTTCTTATCATCTCACACTTCCCCCAAATCACTGAGTCTTGTCATCACGTAATTCCATCAAGTCGTATCGGTATGGTTTGTCGCCGTCCCCCACCGTCCTACGCCATTTTACACCACGCAACGCAGAGGGCGCCAAACCCCAAAACTTCACTCTTTATGCTTAAATGGTGCAAGTCACAAATTTTGAATTTTAATATCTCGGTAAATTTTGCAGATATCAAGATTTTTTTTTGTTTGTTTGTTTCATTCAAGGATGGATAAGGAAAATTTCCCTAATTGGAAATATTATCCTTCAGTGACCGTATAAAAATTAAATTTTTGTATTTCCTCAAATAGACCTTCATGGAGTTGCAAATTATCGCATCAAATTTTGTACCCTTTTTAACGAAACTTTGCAACTGGAAGTATGTGCCTCAGGGCAATATTTAAGGAGATAGCCTATGGTTTCGATATTTATGAATCACAATGCATATATACCTATTTAGTAGCTGTTATTGTTAACAACGAGCCTGTAAAATATTAGTGTCGTTTTCTAATTATTTAATAAATTTCTAAAAATTTAGCATTTTTTTCTTAATAATTCATATTAGATCAATTTTAAATGCAAAAATATTTTATTTATTCATTTAAAAATAATTTATACATGAGAGAGTTACATAAACGTTCACGGTATTTACATGACTCATCGGATAAGATTTACATTGTAGATAACTTTCAAATATTTCATACAAAAAAAGAGTTCACAAATGATGCACAAATGTGCGAATAAATAAATTAATTCATAAAACATGGTCCCAAACGATTGAAAATAATGCCTTTTAAATGATGTACATATAATTTGCTTAGAAGCCCATGTACAAATCAAAATTAGACCGAACTTTTTTTATTTTAAGGTGACACCCAATTTTGATGATATATTTTAAATCTTTGATTAAAACAATAGAAACGAAATTTCTTTTATTTGGATAAGTTGAAAAAATTATAAACCTTCAAAAGTTAGCGCTCCTAATACTAATTTATTTTTTATATTTTTATTAATATCTCCTGAAATTATATAATGCTAATGTGATATATTTTTTGTATTTTAACATTAAAAAACCCAAACATATATACATTGTATCTGTAATCTTAAAATTTTTATAATATGAATTATGAAAATTAATTTTCGAGAAAAATATGTATTGAAACCTACAATTTTTTTGATATATATTTATTGTATTTTATATTTATTGTGTCTGTTTTATGCACAACCTCAATTTCAAGTTTTTCTACTAAGTAGTTTTCGAATTATGCGTAAAAAACGTCAAAATTATGATTAAGAGCTGTCTAAAATATCCAGAAACATATAATTTGTAAGAAGAAAAATGTATTTTACTCATTTTATTCAAGTATATGAACAGGCAATAGTCGAAAGATATTAAGCGAGTGACATGGTCGTATTGGCAAGAGCTGATGCATTAATTGAAGGAATAAAGACAGTCTGTAACATTTCAACAATCAAGTATTGAACTTCAGTTTGGATACTACCCCTAAAATGTGCTCACTTTAAAATAATTAATTTCTCTTAAACTAATCCTACGGATTTCGTAAAAAAATGGATTTAGGATAAGTGATGGGTGTAGAATCTATTTATGGTGTCAAACATGGGTATTTCTGTTGAAAAAAAACTGGGTTCGATTTTATATGTAGATGGCCCACTAAGCAAATTTTATGCACGTTATTTAAAAGTAGACTTTATTTATAATCGTTTGGTGCCAATAACTTTCTTCTAAAAAAATTGTTGCAGAATTAGTAGGGGGTGTTAATTTTTTTCGACTTGTGTTTTTTCCTTTTTCCGACTTTACGTTTTTTAGTAGGGGGTGTTTACTTTTTTAATTTAAGACTGTACCAGTGTACATGTCCAACACATTACATGTCCGTGAATAATGGTGACGACATGTTGAAGGTGGCAACACCCGACTAATAAATTTTGTGTTTATTGCAATTTCTTTTACTTAAGGTTACATGAGGCAACTGGGTCATGATTTTATATCATGACTTTGGAGATTCTGGCAATGCAGCTTCCAAAAGCTAAAATTTCATTTAATTAATATCTGAATCTTTGTGAATGCAGTTAGGTCCATTCTTGTAGACAAATATTTTTAAAATTATTTTTTATTGTCTAAAAAGAAAATATATGTTTAATCTAGGGTATCAGGTCCTGTTTAAAAAAATGTAATTAATTTTAAAAATTTAAACCAGGTAGATCATTTAAATTATATATCAACAAAGAGCACTGTAAGGGAAACTTTTGCTATCAAGGTGTCTAAAAAATAGCACCAAAGTTAAAATAAGTAGATTTTAAGACACTTTTCTGAGAAAATGTGGTATTTTTTTCTTAACAAAACGGTTTCTATATTAAATCTTTGCTATCTAAACTTAAATTATGCATGGAGAGAACACTCGGAAGACAATTAAAACATAGTTTTAAAAATTTATTAATTACATGATTTTTATGAATTTTTAAAAGTAGTACTGAGATTTCAATTTTTTGAAAGTGGAACCCATGGAACAATTTTTATTCGTAAATAGATATAATTATAAGTTTTTATAAATTGCAAGCTTTCATCTTAATATTTTTCGCCCTGTAAATTTGTAGAAATTTAGACCCAGTTGGACCCAATAAACCCAGTTTCAGTTTTATTATTTTTATTACGATTTTCATAAAATAATTATGCTTGAATAAAACAGCTTTTATAAAACAGTTATCCATAGATTCCCCAAAGTGTTAGATTAAAATATACAGAAAACTCGATAGAGCATTCATTCATTCTCCATAGAGTTTCTTTCATTAATAACTATTTTTTGTTTTCGACGTAAAGTCGATTTGAGATAAAATTTTTAATAATTTTTTTTTTAACTTTCCATAATTTTCGTAATGGGTATTATGTTATACCACAAACCTCTTCAGATGTGTCATTTTTTAAATAATATTTAAAAGGGCGCTTTTTATTTTAAAAAAAGGCTCATAAATCGAGATAAAAATCCAACAATTCTCTAAATTTTTATGGCGACATGTCAAATTTTCAAAATTTCCATAGATAAGAAGTGATTTCACTGAAAGTTGCAACAAAATTCTATAAAAAAGCATTAATGCATTTATTTATTGTAGAGCCACGCTATAATAAAGTTAAAATTAAAACGAGATTTTCCATTTTCTATATTTAATATAAAAAGTTCGGTTATCTGGTTCTTTGACATTCAGTAATTTTTTTAATTTTTTTTTTTTTTTTAAAGATGCACAAAATTCTATTTTAAAGTTTAGTAACTATGTAAATTTCTGATAAAAATATTTCATATTTTCAAAACAAGACACTACTTTACTTAGAGATACACTGAATTCCCATTTAAACAAAAATTTCATGTATTTATGTGACAGCAATAATACGGCCCTCGAGATAACTTTACTACCAGATTTTGAATCTTGGAAAAATTTTCTTAAATAACGCTGCAGGATTCCTCTGGCAGTTAATATGGCTATCAGTATTTCTCACCAACAAATTTTATTTATTTTTTAAAGCAAAATATGAATTTAATAATTTATTTACCCTGTAAATTTTTTATGAAAAAGATCCTTCCATTTTTCGAAACTACAGTAAGGCAAAAGGCTATTTTAATGAAAGTTACAATAAAATTTCAGAAAAAAGTGAGTATTACTTACTTATATGACTGCAAGAATTTAAGTAACACCTTCAAGTTGATTTCTCTACAAGATTTTCAATTTTACAGAATTTGTAATAAATACCGCTGCATTAGTTTGGCTATCAGTATGCCTCAACAGTAAATTGAAAAGATTTAAAAAATAAGAAAAGCAAAATTCTACTTTAAAATATTCGAACTTTATTTTTATTTTTATTTATTTATTTATTTATTTATTATTTATTTATTTATTTTAACAAATACTTGTCAAATTTTCGAAACATCCGTACACAAGAAGCTACTTTACCAGAAATTACAATAAAAATGTTCAAAAATTATTCGTTTTTATTTATTTATTTATTTATTTATATATGTATTCATTGTAGCACCGCGCAAAGTCAAGTGTCTCGGTTGACCTATAATAAAATTAAAATCTTTTTCGAGTTATATTTTATTTTCTATATTTATGATCAGTTATACAGTTTTTTTTCCTTTGACATTCAGCTTTTAAAATAATTCTTGATATGTTTAATTTAGATAAGTACTTCCCAACTGTTCGAAAATTTTTCAATATTTAAAAAATTCGGAAAAACGCTACAAAATTAGGAAACAAATTTGACTTCACCAGATTTGAAAGTATTCCTATATTGGATTATTTAAAGTATATGCATTCCATTAAACGAAAGTTTTAAGGCATAAAAAACTATATATGTGATTTGGAGCATATAGAATGTGCCTCATCTTGGAAATTCCATTTGAACAAATTCTAAAATATAGTAGATAGCTGGACTTTATAACGATCAATCTAATAATGAAATTTCCATTTAATTGGATTTCGCTCGAAGAAAAATTTACTATTATATAGTTTAATTATAAAAAGTGATTTCGACTTTAATGATGCCTGATTCCTTGAAATTATATGAAACTTTGTTTTCATACACAACGTAACCCAATGAGGGGATTTGCTGTCAAACGCTGTAAATTTGATTATTTGACAATAAAATTTAACTCTTTATGTCACCATGATTTTTAAAAAAAAAGTATACATGATAAATTATTTAACTTCGTAAAAATTGTAATTTTAATAATTACCGTTTTTGTAAATTGAGTTAACTAGCCTAAGAATAGGTTGCATCAACAATAATAGCTCCTTAATAATAATAATAATAATAAATGAAAACCGAAAATTAATGTCTTTTTATATTTAAAATTCTGAAAAACCTACAAGAATTTACCCGATAAAACATTACCTACCGCATGTTTCAATTTTATAAAAGATATGCTTAACTATGCAAAAGCTATTTTCGTTTCTCCTGTTTATTTTATAAATGAAATTATTCACAAACTTAATAATTCTTAATGCCCCCCTTCTAATTGCCTAATGCCCCCCCCCCCCTTTCTATGTGTTTTGCGCTATGCTAGAAATATAAATAAGAAAATTCTTTTTTAAAAAATTTACAAAAATCTTGTAAACGTAATATTCGTATTCATGGATGGAAATACACATAAATAAACAAAGCTCATTTTTTATGTTATCGGCTTTTTTCACAGTCAAAATTCTGCCGAATACTATTCACTCGGTACATCTCAATCATAAATAAAGTTTGTATTCTGTATAGAAAAAAACGGCAAAATTCTTGTCACCAATAAAGTATACACACATATAAGTGTATGAATTTCTTCGTATGTAACTTTTTCAAACTAACCGGGGAAATTACGCAAATATACGTTTCTTCATCAAAATATGCAATACAGATCTTTCTTTTTACTGATTTCACTTAGAATCTAAGATGCTTTGCGCTCCCTGCAATTATTTTGGAGATTTTTTTTCAGTTTTATTAATAGAAACTCCATTATAATTTACTTTTCTGCAATAAAATGCATGACAATCATATTTATGAAGAAATAAATAGAAACAGGCATGCATTTCAGAACTTAATTGTAGAATACAATTGTATGTTTATCATCTAGCTCTAAAAAATATATATATCGCCTTGATTAAATATTATTTCTGTAAAATACCTTTTTTAGGTAGAAAATAACAAACAATCTTACATTACAAATAAAAATCTTTAAAATCAGTAAATCGCTATTACCAAGAAATCCGCTAAAACCGATAAAATTATAGAGAAAGCTGGCAGATTTTGAGCATCCACCTCAAATATTGATAAAGTCAAAAAGTTGGTTTCAATTTTGTAATAATTGTGTACAATTAAATGAAATACTAATTTGATAAAATTATCAATAATAAAATACAATACTTTTAACATTGGTCGAAGTTAATAACAATTTTGTACTAATTAGTATAGATCAGTTGCTAATTGTAATAGACAGACGTATAACTGCAAACGTGTAAGTAATGTCTCCAAGCTAACTTTGCTATCAGATTCTGGCTCTTACAGAAATTTGAACAAGTATGTCTGAATGGATTTTTGGCAATCAGCATTTCTCATTGATAATTTTTATAATAGTAATAATTATATATATATATCTTGGGCATGTTGTCGAAATGCACCAGAAAGTTTTTTATTTAAAAACGGTGGAGGCTTAAAATGATCATCTTTGGAACCACTGCAATAATATAGGGGATAACGACTTTATTTCAACGCTATGTTTACTTTTTAAAGTAAAATAATCTTTAATAGAGTAACAAAAGGCGTTCAATTATTTAGGTAAGTATCATTTTTATTACGAAAAAATAGATATTAATTAAATTACATTTTATTAAATTTAGCTGAATAAATAATCTAATCACTAGTATTTAAAACACATATTCAGGGAACTTATGTTTGAATGTTTTTCATTTAATAAAAAGAGTGTGTAAGAAAAACGATATTTCTCCAACCCGCTCATAAGAATTTGAAAATTAAATATTACTAAACGAAAACTACATAATTCTAGCCAAATTGTCTATATCTTTTATATTTGATTATATTGATTTTTTGAACAGCCATTTATTTTTCAGATACTTCAGACGCGTGTATGTTGTAATTTGTGACAATTCGATAAATATTTGAAAATCGACGTAAATATTCATACACAAACAAAAGACACGTAAGGTTTGATACTATTTCTAGGCCCGAAAATTCCCTTTACACTATCGCGTGTTAAGATATAATTTATGAAAACATACGCTGCAACCATGTTAAATTGTTTCCTGTCTATATTATCCGCCCGTTTTTCATAAAAATTTTTCGTGATTCTTTTTTTTCTTCCGTTTTTAGGCCAAATGTTACACTTTTTATATGCGGGGATTGATATACAGTCACTATTTTTTATTGTGTTTTACTATTCAAACTAAAAATCGGCCGGCTATGCGTCTGTCTTTGTTTTAATAAACGGCGACTGTCTTTTATTTGGAGGCAAAATCGGACTCAGTTCCATGAAATCTTGATATTGACTCTCATTAAGAAACTGCCGGTCTTTTTCTCTTCCATTCATTAGGGTGAGGACTTCCAATTAGCCATCAGCTTTCTACAGCCTTAGGGAGGTCAATCGGGGTCAGAAATTGCAAGCTTTTAAGCTCCTGAGTTATTGCTTCATAAATTAAGCAGCCTCTAGGGCTATTTGGAGACTGTCTTTTGTTTAATGGAAATAACCACACAAAACAGAGAAGCGGAACGTGTCACTACAAATGACTCTTATGCATAATCTAAGGTGTCAAGTTTAGTAATGTTCTTCTCATATTTTTTAAGATCACAATAATTGAACCCCATTTTTCAACGATGATACATTAACCACTTCTTTACTTTTTTGTTTCAAATTTAGATTTTACAGATTTCAAACTTCAAGATACAGAACTTGTCACTTCTATTCTTTGCCCCCCATTTCATGCACTCATATTTTGAGCAAATTTAAGTGTAATGATAAACCAATGTTAGAATTTTGCTATACAAAAGAAAATTTACGTCTAAAGTATAAAATAAAGAATTTTTATTGTAAATTATAAATAGTTTTATATTTATTCCGGCCGGAGATATGTGTTCCCCAGTTTTTATCTCACCACTGTTTATTTGTATAAAACTTATCATGTTACTAACAAGGGTTTGGATAAAATTTGGAGGGCAGTTACATTTAGTAGAAGCTGCAATTCTGATAACTGAGAAAGTTACATAGTTTAATTATCTGGACATTAAAAAGCTGCAAAATAGATAGAAATATGAGATTATGTTACTTGTAATTACTGTCCCGTATTTAAATTTTACTTATTAATATTTTTATTTATTTATTATTTTGCCATGATATAACATACTTTTACTTAGTTCAGAATATCATTAGAGTATAAAATATCTCATTGTACGTTAGTCTTACTAAGACTAAATTACTATGAGCAGCGAAGCAATTTTCTTAATTTTCTCACGATTGTCATAGTACTTTTCGATGAAATTGCATCGGCTCAGTAACCTGTTGAAATTTTACTCAGCTTTGATTAAAAACATGTACACCATATTTTTTATTTAATATTATTCAAAATATTTATTGAACTTGGATCTGTTTGACTTTTTTAAAAATAACTTAATAAAGAAATTTCTTGTTCGAATCGAATGCAACGGTTTATAAAAACAAGTGGATTAGAGGCAAGTTAAGGAAAATTGCCGTTTAATGTTTATGCCGGAATATTACAACATTACTCACTACATATGCCTTATATATTTCGAAAACGAATTGTTTAAAATATAACATTTATTTTTCCTTAAATCACTGAGACATATTACACACTTATTGAAAAATCGCTCATATATGTTATGTATGTTTTAACACCCCTTTAAATATCTCCTACTGCATTTTTAATCATACTATTTTTTAATGTATAGAATTGTGGATAATCAGTTTTATAGTATCATAAATGTTTTATTTTTCTGGTATACATTTTGTTTGGTCAAATGGTTTACAATTATAAAATTTATGTATATTATATATCGCTTATTACATGGGTTTCTGTAGTGTTAGTCACATAGCTAGTAACTGCTATATTATTGACCACCATTATTTTCGAAAAGTTTGTTTGGCCCGATTCAATGAATCAGATATCCCCGATAAAATAAGTCACATTTTTCCGTTCTAAAATACTGGTAGTCAAAAATCGTAGCATGTGACTTACACTACAAGCACCCATGGAAATAGCCATATATATGTGCATGTGTACATTATCAGGGTGCCCAAAAAATCTGAAAGCTGTCGAATAATTCGAGAAATACATATCAGGTTAACAAATTCGCTGCCGCTCACGCGTCAGTGCGTGATGTGGGGTGATGTCTAACAGCCAGTCACGCGCTGGCGCGGGAAAATCTTTCACTGATTCTTTGTTATAAAAAGCAAATCGGCTTCTGGGAAAAACCCACTTCTACAGTGCGGTATTAACTATCATCACATCTTCACGTAAGCGGCAGCGAACGTGTTAAAAACAAAAAATACATGTTAAATATTTTTTAAAAAAGCTACTCAGTGAACACCTATTTGAACACCGCAGCCGAACCTTTGGGAATCAGAGGGTGTCCAACTTTGAACTATTGAAATATACCACGCCCCCTTTTTTATTGCAGATTCGGATTCTATGTACAAAAATACACAACTTTTGTATTTAACATTTTTTTCGAATCCTCGTTGATCACAGTGTGACTGAACAAATTCGACAGATACATATTTCGGTTTTCCAACCTGGTTTTGCCACCTCGAAATCTGTTTACACAGAATTTTTGTACATAATTTATATATATTAATAATGTTGAACGTCAAAGTAGAAGTGAAGTCGCGTCTTTTGCGGGAACATTGTTTCTCGAACATCACTGGAGCCACCAGCGCATTATATGTTTTTTTCCATCAAAATCAATAGAAACATATTAATTTAGTTTTCTACTTCCAATTTTTTTTTTTTTTATCCAGCCAATAATTTTTAATTAATAATCTGCGTATTTTGATCTTTTAACATTTAAATAGGCATCTCCCCTCTTGTACAAATAATAAAATAATAATAATAATAAGACTTTGGGGGTGAATGGGATCCTTGAATCGTACGAACCCTGTTTAAGTATCATATTGTTTAATTTTTTTTAAATGTTCAATTGGTTCATCTTATATGATACAAAAATTTAACATTAAAAGTAGAACTAGTTGAATGATATATTTTAATAAATGGCCTTTCTACTGCTTCAAAAATATAAGAAAAAAAATTGATTTCTTTTTAATTTGTCCTGCCAATTACGTGTTAGTTTATATATTTTGTCGATTTGTTAGTTTATTGTTATAATAAATAAATAAATAAACGCTTTTCTACTTTATCCTTCTATTATGAAAATTAAAATGCCATCTACTCCAGCAAATAATCGTTACACCCGAACTCTTTCGAGAGCGTATCGCGTATAAAAGTTTTATTTAGAGTTCACCGTGATTTTTAAACAGACTTCTTTATTTGTGAAGCACCAACAAAATGCTCTGAAGAAAAAAGTAAAATATTATTATTTATTTATCAATGGTGCCAAAATCAAATTCCACATGCACCTTTGTCGATGCATATCTGCATCAAAAATACCAAAAAGTTAAATAGTTATTATTTTTTAAATTAAGAAGTTTATAATATCAAAATTTTTCTATTCTTTCAAATCATGAAAAAAAAATGTTAAAAGAAAAAGTCTATTCCCACAAATAATCATTACACCCTAACCACTTCGAGACAGTATCGCGTACACAAACTTTATTTAGAGTGAAGCGTGTTTTTTAAACAGTATTCTTTATTTATAAAATACCAACAAAATGCTCTATTTAAAAAAGTCAAATATTATTATTTTTTTATTAAGAAGCCAAAAGCAAATTCCACATGAACCTTTTGACGATGCATATATCTATCATAAAACCCGAAAGGGTTAAATATTATTTCTTAAATTAAAAGTTTAAAATATTGAAATTTTTTTATTCTTTAAAATTATGAAAAAAATGTTAAAAGGAAAAGTACTCCAGCTAATAATCACTATCCTCTAACCCTTTCGAGACCGCATCACGTACACAAATTTTATTTAGAGTGTGCAGTGTTTTTTAAACACCCTTCTTTATTTTCAAAACATCAACAAAATACTCGAATTAAAAATGTCAGATATTATTATTTATTTATTAATGGCTCCAAAAGCAAATTCCGCATGCACCTTTTAACGATGCATACATCTATCACAAATCCCGAAAGTGTTAATTAGTTATCATTTTTTAAATTAAAAAGTTTAAACTATCAAAAATTTTCTATTCTTTAAAATTAAGAAAAAAATTAAAAGGAAAACATATTAATTTATAAATAAAAAAAAATACATTTTTTAGAATTATTGAAAAAAAAAAACATACTTGTTATTTTGTAATTGCAGTAACTAATCAATCTTCAAAACCTATAATCTCATCCCCAGCAGAAATTTACGCAACTTCACAATCTTTTGCTCAGCCAACACAAAAAGATTATATACATATGTATATAAGTATTGTCCTATAGCAACAATTAAAAATAAACATAGACCCGCATCAGCCCCCCACCCCGAATTCGATGATTTTTTTAAACTGTACAATAGGGGTGTA
Source organism: Maratus speculifer (assembly GCA_964019185.1). Lineage (NCBI taxonomy): Eukaryota > Metazoa > Arthropoda > Arachnida > Araneae > Salticidae > Maratus > Maratus speculifer. Next base: position 272,713,075 of record OZ025294.1, read on the forward strand.
CAAAATAATTAAAAATTGACTTTTTTATGATTTCTTTTATATTTTTTGTTTTATTATTTTTCCTTAATTACTTTTGGTGCGGGTTAAAGCTATCTTTTATCTATCTTAGCTTACACATTTTTTAAAAATAAAATTCATTCATATCTTCTGGTGCCCCAAACGCCCCAAAAATAGTTTAAAATTGAAATTTTCTTGAAAAAATATTTTTTTTTGTTTTATTTTATTTTTATTTTATTTATTTTATTTTACTTTTTGAAATTCATTTGGCACTGGGTTGGAAAGTTGTTATTACAATACTACATAACTCTGCAGTTCCGATATATTTTTTTAATCAAAATCCATTCACATCTTTGATGCACCAATTATAATTAAATGAGAAATTTTTACAAAAGTGTATTAAGAATTATAATTTACGAAAAATACTTAGAAATTTTGAAAACAGTTTAATTAATAACGTATAATGTTATAAATAACATTAATTTTACAATAATAAGCGACATATACATTTAAAAATCAAAGCATTAAATCATAAAAATTACAAAAATCGAACTTACATAGAGAAAAGTTTTACATCCTTCAATTTGGAAATTTACATAGTTTTAAAGTTTGTAATCTTTTTTGGTATCAAAGTGTTTTATATGGCTTCTTGATTTTATTCTATTCAATATAAATATTTCGTGTATAAATAATATCGTGTCTCTTTTCTTGTCCAGATACAGTTTCTGATGCCTCAGACACCAGTCGAACGCATCTTTCAACCGCTTGGGTATGGCATGGATATTTTGACCATTCATTCGTTTATACAACTTTTATCATATTCTCAATTTCTTCGCAAGGCACATTCATCAAAAGAGGTGGTTCAAAACGTCCAACTCGTTGCCAGTCAATAAGTTCAAAATAATCTTTCGCTTTGAAGTTTATTTGGGGTACTTTGAAAATTCTCACTTCTGGTGATTTTCTCTTTTTATTTCTAGCATAAATTAGCTTTCGCATTGCTAAAGATCTGATATGATCTGTGCTATCTGTGAGCATTGGCAATAGCAAATTTTCAGGGTAACAAAAAAAAAAAAAAAAAAAAAAAAAAAATTTGTTGAATAACAGCATCTACGGTCTTTCTTAAATTGGGTTCAAATATCTAGAATATGTGATAAGTTTCCAAATATGACGCGCTCCTTCAGTTATGGATGGCTTTGTTTTGATATGAAACCATATAGGTGCATATACCTTCATAATATATGTTGTAAGAGTAATGAGATTATCAGAAGGATTTTCTGTAGCCACTAACAACCTTAAAATTCTACACGCAGTTGTTAGCCATCTTGAGTGATAAACTGGAACAGGTTTCATTAATGCCAGATCAGAACCACATTCACCAAGTGATATTGCTGTGCAAATATCATATAAATATTGCTAGTCATTGCTGAGAACTCTTCTATCTATGTTGTCTTCCAAATAATAAAATATAAAAAGTTTATTTTATACATTTAATAAAATACGATTAACGATTTCTCATCCTCTCGATCTACGTTTTACGTTAGATGTTAATTTTACTTGTATTTTTTAGCTCAAAATTTGCATGAAACTCGATTTTTGGCAAATAATTAAAAGTTTTGGGGAATTTATCAAAGTCGAAAATTATTTGGATGCATGCTAATATACTATAAAGTGCATCTTCTTCATCCCGCTGATAAAATAATTTAAAATAAATTAAAAAAACAAAAATTATAAATTTTTATAAAATTTCAATTTTTTTACTATTTTGGGGCGCTTGGGGGGACCGGAAGATATGGATGGATTTAAATTTAAAAAAAGATTGAAATAATATATATAAGGGAACTTTCGCAACCTGCGCCAAAAATAATTTTAAAAATATTAAGAAGCGAAAAAAAAATTAAAATTTTTCAATTTTTAACTATTTTTGAGGCGTTTGGGGCACCGGAAGATATGAATGGATTTCAATAAAAAAAAAAAAAAAAACATATGTGAATTAGTATGCATAAAAGGCAACTTTTGCACCCCGCGCCGATTCGATTATCCGAATTTCGATTTTTCGATCCACCCTACCGTACAAGCCATCGAAACGCAGAATTTCCACACACCCCTCCCCCGCCCTACCAAGTAATGAAGATTATTCTTTTTTTGTTCAGGAGGGGAAGTGCATATTTACATGTTAAAAGATCAAAATACGCTATTTATTATTTAGAAATGACTGCCACGATAAAAAATATGCAAATCGAAACTAATTTAATATTTTTCTATTAATTTTTATATGAAAGAATATAAAGATCATCGAAACAACCGCCACTGATGTTTTCCGAGAGACATTATTCATGCAAAAGATGGTAACTTTGACGACAAAAGTTCTGGTCAATCTGAATTCAAAATTACAAAACATGATTGGGAAAACCAAAATATGTATCAGTCAAATTTGCTGTATTACTCCGTAATCAATGAGAATCCGAAAAAATGTTAAATACAAAAATTAAACATTTTTGCCCGTAGAATCAAGTTTTAGAATCTTAGTGGTATCACTAAGAAGGAAGGTCTCCATTGAGGGCATACTCAGAATTTTTTGAAAAAAATACGAATTAAACTACTCATGTAGGTAATAAAGGATCAGTCAAAATTAGCGGCGGAATTACATTATTAGATATGTAAAAAAATAAAATGGTTTGGAATAATTGGCGTGAAAAGCTGAAAGCGACGCGGAATTTGGCGAGCAGTGAACTTCCTCGCCAAAAAGCAGACGATTTTAACGAATCTGAAAATTGATTTTAATTGACTTCAATGTTAAAAATCTGCAGCATTTACTGCAACGTCACTCCACTACTTTTATAGAATATCTCTCTTCTGACCAATGAGAATGCTCCATAGCACGGTGAATTGACCGTGTCATACACTGTTAAAAATCTGCTGCATTTTGTTGCAACGAACTCCACCGCTTGTATATAATATCTCTATTCCAACCAATGAGAAAGCTCCATTTCACGGCCAAGTAACCGTTTTCTATATAAGCAACGGAGTGCGTTGCAACAAAATGCAGCAGATTTTTAACAGTGTATTTTTCAATTTGGAACAATTTTAATCAATTTAAATTGTGTTTTAGATGATAAAATATATTAATTTCATTTTGTTATAAGTACATATAAAAATATATGACAAAATTGCACTTAAAGTAAAGTAAAAATGCAAAACTAAAATTACTTAAACTAAACTTATTTAAAAAAATTGAACATAGAAAGTTTTTTCTTTATAAAGTATTCGAAGCGTAAAAGCGTATTTTTCAAAATTTCGTTTTTTTGCCAACCGAAGATAAATCGCCAAATAAACGATTTTTTTTTTTTTTTTTTTTTTTTTTTTTTTTTTTTTTTTTTTTTAACGGACGTTATAAACGAGGGGTTCCGCCGAAATTTTTTTATAAACATATATAACTATATGAGAAGAACATTCTGTAATTTTTTCAGATTTTTCTGAGTATGCCGGTATGGAGACCTTCCTTGTAAGTAACTTTTTACACGTATTTTTTTCGTTTTTTAATCTGATGTGTATTTTTCCAATTATTAAACCGTTTCCAGACTTTTTGAACATCCTGTATAAATATATATATATATATATATATATATATATATATATATGTGCAGGGCAACCTCGATTATCCGAACTAATTGGGACCACTACTACCTCGTATATCGGAAATCTCGGCTAATAGAAATTGCATATCAAAACTTGCCATGCTCGCGAATTAGACTTAAGACTCTTAGACTAATAAGTAATAAAGCATGTTTTTAACCCCTTGAGGGGCAAGCAATAATGTCTCTGTAATACTTAATTCTCACTAAAATAATAAAAAAAATATATTTTTAATTAAGGAAAAGTTATTTTTTAACATTTTACTCCCAAAGTTTTTTTTTTTTAAAAAGTGTTTAGTTAAGTGTTTTTCGTACGAATCTTTAAATTAGGTGGATAAAATGTAGCCCACCGCCCCTCAAGGGGTTGAATGATTAAGAAAAAGATATAAAGTTATGTTTAAAACTCAACAAATTTAAAAAAGAAATATTCCATACTGTCGTTAATCAAGTGATTGTTTTGGGGATGTAATTTTTTTTATACCACATTGTGATCAATAGAGCCACGTAGGCAATGGAAATAAAATCAGGCTTCGTTATCGGCTCGGTTAACAAAAACTTCGATTAATCGAAACTCGGTTAATTGAGGTTCCAGTGAATGTACATAAAAACCATAATTAACAGTTACAAAGTACCTCAAATATTGTAAAAACATAGCAAATTTTAGAATTAAAAAAATATAATCGAAATTTTTAGAATCAAGGAAGATTTGTCAAAAGCTTGGCACTACAAATAAAGTGTGTGGTTTCACCTTCGTATTAGCCAATAAAAAAAGCCGAATAATAGGAATTCTATATTAGCAATAAACAATAAAAACAGTGAAAAATTGGAATATATATATATTAATTGTTTAAAGGTTTTACGTAGTAGGACATATCATATACAAAGTAGTCATAACTAAACTGACAATAGTCAGAGTAGTCTGTAGCGCTATTTAATTGAGAGAATAACGCCTAGTTTTTCATGAAGATTAAACAAGACGGGGGGCGAAAGATTTCCCCGAAAGAAAAATTAGTTCCAAAAGTCACCGCTAGTGAAATATGTGGCGCTGTGTTACAGACCAGAAATTTTCAAAAATGTGGAACCAATACATAATTAAAATTATCTTTTTTTAAGCATATTTTACGATTTTAGCATCTGCATTTTTTAAAACTTCCTTCTCTGTTACTTACCACCACATATTCCTCTGGCTATGACTTTTGGAATTAGTTTTTTTTTCTTTTCGCGGAATTCTTCGTCCCCCGTCTTGTTTAATCGTCTTATAAATTTTCACGTCATTCTCTCAATAAGATCGTGCTATAGAACACTCTCCTGTCAGTTTAATTATGGTCAGCTTTTTTATATAAAGTTTATATATATATATATATATATATGATGAAAATTGGTGATATTTGTATTTTATTTTCTCAATGAGGTATACTTGTATATCCACGTTATGTATAAGACTCGCTTCCATTATAAGTTTTTTCATTTAATTTGAGAATGCGATGTATATATTCTTCACTCAGTACTTTTTTTTTACTTTATATTTAAATAACTTTATATTTAAATGTAATTTTAGTATGGACTTGGTTTTTTTTTTTTTTTTTTTTTTTTCGAAAATTATTTTTTAGCTACTGTTATAGGGTTTTCTCGTATCCTGCGTTACAATAAAATTCTCCTTAAAAATCTTCCATAATAGAGTTGCATTCGTCAACTATTAAAATATTGAGTGATAAAGCATCGTATTTTAATCTTATTTTTACATAATTATCAACTTATGAAAAGAATAAGAAATAGTGACCACTTGTTCTGATTTTTATGACGTTCATAACGTACGACAGAACGATAGTTTTGATCTATGCATCTTGACAGAAAGATGTTAGATTAATGGTCATTGAGAATTATAGCAGAGTGAATGCTTTTTTTAAGAAAATATTTTAAAATGAAGTGTCCATATTTTATATTTATCTACTTCCTCCATCATGCACTACTTTCGTTAAATCAATTAATTTTGATTTTCTTTACAAGCTTCACAGGATTATGTGCATTGCGAATACATGAAAATCATTTGCAAGTAGCGTGGAATAGAGCGATAGCGTTTTCATGATAAGAGACAAAAGTAAATATGAATTTACATAACAATAGACTGTTTTAGGATAAAACAAACTTCATTTTAAATCATCTAAGTGTAATAATGTGCAGAAGAGTACTCTTAATTTCTCGTAAAAAATGCTATAAGTCCCCTTCTTTTAAATTACTTATGCGTTGTGCAAAATATATCAATGGAATAGATATATTCTAAATTTTGTGAAGTATTTCCTGAATTGTTATCAATTCCATTGTAAATAATTTATTTATCAAGCATAATATATACCTGGAACACTTTCTAAATTTCCAGTATCTCTACTTCCGAAGAATAATCTACATCTTATTAAATCTTAAATTTTTGTCATAAAAAAATCAATTTTGATAGCGATGGTAATGGAGAACGCTATTATGAATTGAACATTATTTTATTCATATTAAGAGATCTATTAAATCTTCAAATAATTTCTGACGGAAAATTTATTGAAATTTCTTATGACGAATGAACTGAATTACTTTTTTGCTGATAAGCTCATATCATTGCCACATTTTAAACTGTCAAAGTCTATCTTACTTCAAATCATCTTTTAATCTAACCTGCATCCATTTCTTAATTTCTACACAAAAATCATGGTTACTCCGGTATAATCACTAATTGAATTTGGTACTTTGATAGAAATAATGCCAATGTTAATTCCAGTATTTTGGAAAAAATAGATTTTTTATTTTCCACAAATGCTATGAAACATTAATGAGAAAAAAAAAAAAAAAAAAAAAAAGGTTTTACGAAAATTTTCAAAAGAGAACATTGGCTTTTTTTCTGTTATAACTGTGACGACTCTGAAATGGTTAGTATAAATAGATCAAAAAATGTTAGTTATCAAAGATGATGGATCCACCGAGGAAAATACTCGAAATTTGTTCCATTATACACTGTCAAAAAATTCGTTAATTATGCAGTACAAAAACTGCTTATTTTACAAAAACATCAATACCATTTCATCTTTCTACAAAATCCGTTAAAATAATAGAAATTTCTTATTAAATACATATTTTTTCAGAACAAATCTGTAAAAAGTTTATTTTATTTTAAAAATTTGTTAATGTAATAGCAAGTTCCTAATAAAAACAGATTTTTTTCGTAAAATAAACAGTTTTTTACTGGTGCGCTCACTAACAATCTTTGTCTGTAAAATAATATAATAATAATAATAATAATAATAATAATAATAATAATAATAATAATAATAATAATAATAATAATAATAATAATACATTTTTACATTGTGCACTGAGAAACTATTACTGTTTACATTCTTTTTCCTTGTAGACAAAATTTGCAAAATAAATATAAGCAGTCTGAAAATTATGAGATTCCTTTGAAATATTTTCCAGAACTATTAAGCTTCAATTATATTTTGCGCATTGAAACCCTTTTTAACAGTTATTTTCTATAAAATCTACAGATAATTTTTCAATGTACATGGACACAGATTGTTTGGTTAATAAAAACAAAAATTGGTATTCTGCACATTGATCCTTTTACTACCAAAGTACAGATGATATATGGGAAAGGGTAACTCTCTAAAAGCAACATTTACATTGCACTCATATACACTCTTTTAATGTAACATAAAAAAACTGTATTACATTACGTTATGTAATAACTTGAAATAAATATGCATTGTTACGTATTAATCATGTGAGATTTATAGTAAGATTTTGTTTTATTTTCCGGTGTATGTGAATATAGGATACACAGTGAACAAAATGACAGGTAACGTCGAGAATAAATTCAAATTAGCAACATTTTTATTCTTCATCGTACAGGTACAGAACTATTCATTTAAAAATTTTTTTTTCTATCATAGAATATTGTGATTTTAAAAATCTATTGTTTGTTTTACAAATTACGATATGTCTTGTTTTCAGATATCATGCTTCAGATATTCTGAAAGCTTCTCATTGATAAACACATTTTTAAAGAAAATAAACTGTCGCAAAAATTTTAAAATGTGTATCTAACTAAACATTTACTTAAATGAAAATACTTCGGCACTTACATATATATTCTTATGGATGTGCGGCGTGAGTATACGTACATATACATGTGCAAATATCTTTCACTTTCAATATTTATCAACCTGTTTTCCTATTTATATTTATTTATACATAATATAGTCTTTTTATATAAAAATTCAAAGTAATACGCGTAATTAAATTTTTCTGCTCGAATTTAACTGGAATTTCATTGGAAAATAGCCAGCCAAAAGATGCATTGATACATAAAAGAAAAAAAAATGAAATAAACAATTATGCTATAAAAAAATAAATTGAATCGAAAGAAAAAAAAATAAGAATCTAAAAGCTTAAGTGCTGAAGTTTTACCGTCTATTTCAGAGAAATTTTGGTTCTTGGTGTATAAAATAATGTTCCATAAAATCCTGTTCTGTCGAGACGGTGAATGTTACAACAAAAGCAGAACTTGTTCTGCTCATGGGGAAGCCACAGTCTAAGAACCTCGTATTTATTTTATAGCTTTGCGTGATGGGAGGGGGAAGAAGGTTAATTTACCATCCCCCTCTTCAATTCCTTTCAACAATCAGATGTGAGTGAATCAAACGACAAAATAATTTTTTGAAAGCTGAGTGTTAAATGAAATATTCCTATTCAGATATTCCAAGAATAGTATTTGAGAAGTTTTGCATACATTGAAGCTTCTAAATGCATTTCTATCATGCATTCAGATTCTATAATTAAAGAGCGATTTGTTTCAATAAAAGAAACCTTTTCTTTATACATCAACTTTATTTTATTGCAGAAAATGTGCATTTTTTTTCTAGTACGAACATCTTACATCTTCTCGCTTGTAGTTAATTTTTATTTGTTATTTTTCTTAAACTTGTATTGCTTTAAATTAATGTTATTTCAATAAACGCATTTGAAACTAATACGCTTTGATCACAGTTGAATTATTCTCACGAAAATATGTATAAAAAAATAATTTTAACTGTTAGATAATGTGATTATTACATAAGAGTATCATGCCATACGTTCTATAACGAAAACTCGTTTCTTATAAAATTATTAATGGTGTATATCTTTAAATTATATGTGGGGGGGGGCAGCTTTAATTGTAATAATATTTCGCTTCTTTTACTCATCAATCAGATAAAATAAAATCGAGTGTGAATGGAACAGCAGCATTTTAAAAATACTATTTTTTATATAGATTTACAAGGTGTCCTAAAAAGATTCAAGCACTCTTTACATATTGGAGATTAGGAAACAATGTAAATAAAAAAAAATGCAGAAAATAATAGGTTTGTTTTATAAAATATCGCTCTATCAATTTTCGAAATGTTACATTTTTAAATTTTTTCATACAATCTCCTTTACAAAATCTTCTATTATTTTTTTTCCTTTTCCTCCAACAAAAACATTACAAAAAGCTGCATACCTGTACCTTTAAAATCAACGAATTACAATTAAGGAAAAGGGCTGATTTATTGCCATTAGAACGTTTCCATGTTTTGTTTAAAGTAGTAAATTATAACTAAAAAGTACTCTTCATAAATGGAGAAGGCATTCTTTACATCTCTAAAGTATGTTAGCAAGTTTTAAAATATTCAATCCCAAATATTTCAAAATAAGATAATTACGCAGATAAGAGAACATGTAAAAAGACAAAGGTAATATAAATTTTAGAAATATACTTCTATAAATATTTTCAAGTTCTTCAACATTAATATCGTTGCAAACATCGATTATCTTTGTCGTCTACGTTCATGTTATACACTATATTGCCATTGATTATGGGACACTTGCGATTTTAGACATTTTACTAAATATCTAGAAAAATACATGAGGAATCATCTCGAAACTCTTAGTGTATAAATATAATAGTATAAGTCATACATCTCCGTGAAGATTTTTTCCCGAAACTCCAAAGGGGACCGTCAACAAATTAAAAAAGAATGAATATCTTTTGAATAATCCTGTCAAAACTAATGTAGCAAAAGCGGTCAAACTCCAGATTGTGATTGAATGCCTTATTGTAATAAGCCTTGTTCATTTTTATGCAAATAGCATGCATACTCGCAGAGTAATTAAGGTTTTTATAAAAATGATCCCAAATTTTTCCAAGTTTTTTCCTTATAATTTTCAGAGTTCTTAATATAAAATAATATTTTTTTCAGAAAATATGACAAACAACATTGCACACAGTACCCTGTAATCAGAATTAAAAAATAATGAAAATTGTATAAAAAATGAGTTGGTTTACTAAATAATTTTTTACTGCGCATGCGTCAACGATATCAAAATTTCATTTGCATATTATGTTAGCTAAATGTATAGAGCAACTTTTGTGAAAGTCACAAAATCATAACTTGAAAATTCTGACAATAATCGTCAATTGAATAAGTCGAAAATCCGTTATTCTCAAAATGAAGCAAAAACAAGAGGGGTTGTATCCATATATTCATTGATTAGTGTCAATATAGAATACACAATATGGGATGTACTACTGCATTTGGATAAAATCCCTCTTTTTTTTGCTTCATTTTGGAAACAACGGATTTTGTCCTTTTTCTATAGACGATTACTTTCAGAATTTTCAAGCTATGATTTTGAGACTTTTACAAAAGTTGCTCTATACATTTAGCTAACATAATATGCAAATGAAATTTTGATATCTTTGTCGCATGCGCAGTAAAAAATTATATAGTAAACCTACTCATTTTTCATACAATTTTTATTATTTTTTAATTCTGATTACAGGGTACTGTGTGCAATGTTGTTTGTCATATTTTCTAAAAAAAATATTATTTTACATTAAGAACTCTGAAAATTATAATGGAAAAACTTGGAAAAATTTGGGACCATTTTTATAAAAACCTTAATTACTCTGCGAGTGTGCATGCTATTTGCATAAAAATGAACACAGTGTATTACAATAAGGCATTCAATCATAATTTAGAGTTTGAGCGCTTTTGCTACGTTAGTTTTTACAGGGTTATTCAAAAGATATTCATTCTTTTTTAATTTGTTGACGGTCCCCTATGGCGTTTCGGTAAAAAATCTTTACGGAGATGTATGACGTATACTATTATATTTATACACTAAGAATTTCGAGATGATTCCTCATGTATTTCTCTAGATATTTAGTAAAATGTCTAAAATTGCAAGTGTCCCATAATCAATGGCAATATAGTGTATATATATATTTTTGCAATATTGCACAGATTTTCATTTACATTTTGATATACGATTCCCATTAGCAATAGTAAATTTTTAGTGGCGCATAATTCCGTCCATTTTTACGGTACATATAAGCATTTTTTCGAATGATCTTGATACAGCAAAGGAAAATAAATAATTGAAAAATTTTGTCTCGAAGAGTTATATACAAAATTTTAGTCTCAGAAGTATTTCGTTAACTAGTATTCTGACGAGCACCAAAAAGGTTAATGTATTTTTAAGTATGAAAAAGAGTTTGACAAGTGCTTCTATTAATAAATGAGCATGAGGAATCACAAGGGATTTCTTCTTATCTGCAACTCACTTCGATGCCAACTTTGAAAAAATGATATTTGCACCTTTTCCATAAAAAAGAAATTTACGGTATTTTAGTCGAACTTTCCATCGTGTTTTACATGGTAACTTGATTGTCACTGCATTACGATCAATTTTCTCTGCAATTCTATTCTGCGGGCGTGCTTGGTGGCCCTACATGAGTGTGATACGCTACAGGAACTAGACTTCTGGTACTATATGGCCTAGTCTTACATCATGTTTAATAAAGCAGCGTCTTTACTGGCTACGTTTTACACTACACATTTTTTAATAATTGTGACTGATTTGCTTTCATAGAAAAAGCGCAAATATGAATTTTTCAAAGTTGGCATTGAAGTGAGTTGCAGCCAAGAAAAGATCCCTTGTAGTACCTCATGCTCAATTATTAATAGAAGCATTTGTCAAACACTTTTTCATACTTTAAAACATATTAACCTTTTTTGGTGATCGTCAAAGCATTTTTTAATATACTAGTCATTTAAATTTTTTGATAAAAACTGAAGATTTTTTTTATGCCTTCAAAAGCAACAAAATTGCTGCTGTTAAAAGTTTATTGTTATATTAGAATAACAAGAAACTCATTGCATTGTGATATAAAATGCATAATATCTGAAAAATAAACCAAGGAGTTGAACGAAACATCTTCAATGCATTCACAACTTTATTCAAAGAACTGAAACTGAAAGCTTCGCAATAAAAAACAAACAACCATGTTTTTCACGTGATTTATTTAATTTGGATGAATTATGTTACATACATGATAATTTTATATTTATTTAAATTTTGTACCAATGAATTAAAAGAAGTACAACAGCAACAACAAGAAACGACGTTCAAATGGAGTTTTAAGACACAAACTCGATTTTCTCAGCGACCGTCAAACATACGAAAATGAAAAAAAATCTAAATTGAGTTTTATCATGAAGATAAAAATAAGACAAAAATGAAGTTTATCTATCCACGGAATCGTTAGCTATAGTTTGTTGAATTTTTCATCTTCATTTTTTCGTTAAAAGTTAAGTAAAAACTATAGTAAACTACGATAATTTTTTGAATGATATCATTTATTCCTCTCATCGAGTTCTATCTTTCATCACTATCGTAGGTCAACTGCTTCGCCAGAAATTTTAAAAAGACGTTTGCATTTTCCATTTCTTAAACATATTATACCAAACGTTACCGCATTTGCTATAACTTAATCTTATTTCCTACCTTTTTTTGAAAATCTTTGTAATTTTTAACAGATAAAAGTTTATAATACGATAAAACATTCTATGAACAGTTTATTCATTAGTGAAGATAATTAATAACACCATAATAATTTATTTTCATGGGAGAATACGCAATAATAACTTAATGAAACATAACTAGTTTTCAGCAATATAATATTTTCTGAGTTCTTAACTTAAACTTAATTTTTCTTCTGTTTTTCTTTTTTTTCTTCTTGGGGTTTTGATAAAGTAATGAATTTATGGTTTTTTTCTACATACCTGCTCATTAATGTATGTAATACTAAATCACTTTTGTAATTAATTGATATTAAGTATAATTAATACATCTATGCTATTAAAATTCTTGTCCTAATTTGGATCAAATTTTGATACTTAGTAGCTGCCACCATAAGATGGCGAAATCTCGTACCAACATTTGGAGCTTCCTATTTCAATTTTGTTCTAGCTATTCGTACTATGCTTAAATAGGAGCTCCAAATGTTGGTTCAAAATTTCACCATCTTATAGTGGCAGCTATTGAGCAACAAAATTTGGTTCAAAGTAGGACAAGATTTTTAACACTGTATAGGAACTTTTTCAAATAGTTTTAAGTGTCTGGTGTACATCCAGCAAAAAATATAAATAGCTGTATTTTAAAAGTAAAGTCAGTTACGATTTTGCAATTTGTGAACAATAAATTTATATGTTGTTAGATAACTTATTTAACTAAAACTGTAATTATTTTTGGGATTTCTAAGACAACATAATAAGTAATATTACTTAAAAACTCGTTTTATTTTGTTTGCTTTTCATTTTATTTTTTCTTATTATTCATTTGAAATTGTTAAATTAATTTTCCACATTTTGCCTGGAAAAGATCAAATTTGTTTCTCAGGAAATATTCTAATATTTTTTTTTCTATTGAAACATTCAAAATTTTCTTCATAACCAATTTGTTAAATGGAATTTGACGATTTCATGCATTTTTAGGTATTGTGATTTTACTATATTCATCTTTATAAACAATGTTTACATTTTATTGAGTATGCCCATTAAAATATTTTAACCTTAAAAACCAGGTCCTCAATAGTAGCGATTTAATGTAATGTCATATAAAACGAAATTAAATTATTTAAAAAAAAAAAAAAATTCTTCAGCATTTTATAACTACATTTTCTTTTTCTCTTCTTTCCGCCCCTGAAAAAAAAAAATATATATATATATATATATATAAGAAAAAAAAACTTGCTGAAAACGTTAATCGATTATTTCATTAAGTATCATCCTCTGTGTAGTGCAAACTAAATAAATCCGGATCGCTCATGGCGCAAAGAAAACAATTTTCGCTACTTGCTGAGATCTATGTGTTGGCAAATACAATAACTCCGTGGCTGTCAAAAGCTAGTCGATGAGCAGAACACGTAAGGAAATTTTTCCATCTCGAAAGATCAATGAAAGGAAAGCGAGGCGCTGAGCGTTCAGCCAACTGGAACATCGTTTCCGTCAGTTTTCGCGCCAAGAATCTCCCCTACCTCTATTTGGAAAAGTTACTGACAAATAGACTCTTTCGAGGTCAGATCAGGAAGTTTCTGCTGAGTAAACTAATTTAAGAAAAAATTTTACTTTTCATGGTGTCAATTAACTTCCAATAAATAATAATGATGCGCAAGCTTGAAAAACTATGCTAGTAAAGTGAAGACACTTGCACACGTTGAACCAATGGAAGCGTTATTTTCCAGTTTTTCGTTTGAATCTCAATATTTTTATGATTTTGAAATATTTAAATTATTCTAAGATGATGGACCGATCCGAAACGGAAAGTCTCATCAGAAATATATATATACAGCGTGTCCCAGAACTTCGTGTACGAACTTTGAAGAGTGTTAGAGAACATCGTTTGGAACCACAATTACATAGGAACGCATGGGCTGAAACGCCACTCTCCCCTGTTAACCCTTTCACAGACAATGGTATGTTAATGAAACTACAAATTTTTTAATACAAACTGAACATTGACACTAGAATTTTAATATGATTTTTTCAATCATTTTGTATGTGAAATATATTTTTTTTCTTCTTTGCAAATACATTTTTCCGCGATTTCTATTGTTATTCATATTTTTCCTCATTTTAGCAATTTCTAATAGCTACTAAGATACTTGATTTTAAAGAAACATAATTTTAAATTAAATTTAAATTAAAACATTTCTTCTACATTTTTCTGTTTGATAAAGCTTTCTATACTGCTTTACGCATTGTGTAATAACTGTGTCTTTGTGTTTCTCTAAGCTTTTCGCGGACAAAGCACTTCCATCGCTAAAATGTGGAAAAATATGAATGACATGAGAAATTGTGTAAAAACGTATTTGCAAAGAAGAAAAACCAGACATTTAACATACATAATAAATGGAAAAATCATATTAAAATTCTGGTGTCTATGTTCATTTTGTATTAAAAATTTTGTAGTTTCATATACAAACCACCTGTCTATGAAAATGGTTAACAAGACGTTTCCGCCCATGCTTTTCCATGTAATTGTGGTTCCAAACGATGTTCTCTACCAACCCTCAAAGTTTGTACACGAAGTTCTGGGACACCCTGTATCTCTATATATATCTGCAACGAAAATGAAAATACCTCAATGATGTTTGCTTTAACATCGACCTTAGATATCCTATGAAAGCAAATCATTTTTTTTAATGCAAATTGGAATTTTGAAAGAATGTTGTAACTGATTCATTATTGGCTTGCAAATATCTTCGCGTTACTAGTATAGCATCTTAAGCCTATTCATAATATTTTTAATATAATATTTCCCTATAAATTAATATGAAAATAAATATATATTATTACTTGTCTAATCTTTTTTTAATGTGCATATTATTTCAAATTTTATTAAAACAATTATTTAGAGGCGATAGAGTGATCCAGCTATTAGTTGATCGAACAAAGTCAGTGCAACGGGGTTTCATTATATTGCCTTCATTTTAAGGTTTAGAAATAAACTAACATGATTGCTATAATCCATAATGAATGTTGTTTAATGGATAAAAATGAAATCCTCAGAAATTAAATAGGAAGAAAATTATATTTAAATAGCCCCCCCCCCCCCCCCCACAGTGATTAATCAGGCGAAAAATGGCAATTGAAAATATAAAAGTTAATCCTTAAAATATCATCCTTGAGCTGTGATTGACAATAATTCTTACAAAAGTATTAATTGAAATAAGCAGAATGGAAGTGGACTATTTTAACTTGTTGTAACTGTCACCAACTGATCAAAAACTAAATGTTCGTACATTCTAATTAGATATATATATAATGGCATCTCTTACAGCAGACAGCTGAAAACAATGTGGCAACACATGCATTAACATTCAAAGAAAACTATTATGTCTAGTGCTAAGTATAAAAGTAATTTATGTTTGAAATGGCGCTATATTTCAAAAATTTGATCAATTACTAGATGGCTATGAACAATTGGCGGGATCCTCCAACTTACATGCCAAGATCGATTTGTGTAATTGCAGTGAACTATCGGACAGCTTACTTCAAGTTGAAGTCGTGCTTTTGTCCATAAACATATTATCCATATTATTAAGAAGCTATTATAACAATATTTTTAACATACTTATACATTTCAGGACAATAATTGTTGGAAGTAGCCACCAACGATGTCATGAATGACACAGAGCGTCCTATATCTCTATGAAAATGTATGTCACTAACAGATTACTGTGCATTTCCAACACTTAAAGTTATATCATCACGTTTCACACAATGTAAATTGAGTCTGTTCTAAACTTCATTAAAATATTTTTATTATTACTGTTATGAAAAAAGTTATGGGTGAAAATAAGATTTGATTTGAACATGGACGTCGTGCGTTATCGAGGAAAAATGTATTGAGAACCTGTTTTTCTATTAACTCGTTTTTTTCTGCCTTTATATGTATTATTCACCATAAATGTCTATGCAGTCGTGGAAAGAAAAAAGAAAGAGGAAACACTCCCTACTAACTCTGCATCAAATTATCGTACAATAAAGTTACTGGTACCAAACGATTGGAAATAAGGTCTACTTTTAGGTTATTTATATAAAATTTGTTTAAAAAGCCATCTACATATTAAAACAAAACAAAAATTTGTCTTTTTTTCAATAGCAAGACCCAATTTTGACAACATAAATAAATTCTACATTGTTCAATTAGTCTAAATATAATTTTGTAGGCAATTCATACGATTAGCTTACGACGAATTAATTATTTTAAATCAGGATTATTGGGAGGGGGGATATTGAAGTTTGGTACCGGAAGGTTGTTGAAAAGCTACAGATTAACTAAGTCACTTCTATTAATGTGCCAATATGGCCATTTCACTAGCTTATATGCTTCGGCTATTGTTATATACCCTAAAAACCTCCTCAATATTCGTTTTATAAAGCTTACATGCAGGGTTTGGTGATATGTATCAATGGATATATATCTCATATATATCGGATATATATAAGGATATATATCCGATATTTAATTTAAAAATATCAAGAAATATGTTATTTTCGATGTTTTTATATATTTGATACCAATTTTCTAAATATGGCATATGATATTTTGATATTATTAGTCAAAATAAGTGTAAATGAATTTTTTAACTGTATCGCTCTGTATATAGAGGTATCGCTCTGTAGGTAAGAAATTTGCTTCGGCTGGTCATTTTAAACTGAAAAACATAATACAAAATCAAACTATTAATATGAAATCAAATCTGCAATATATGTACATATACGCAAGATCCGTCTCTGTGTGTGTCTGTTTGTGAAATGCCAGGATTGCAATGAGCTGATGGCGAATCAAAGAAGTTGTGCTATCATTTATAAATACTGGCACTAAACATACCATCAGTAACATTGTTAATGTACAGAAAGTCCCCTTTTATCGTTGCCCTATAGCTAACTTGTAATATTTTTGTAATTATTTATTTGTATTATTTGTATTACTTGTTATTTGCTAATTTGTAATTATTTGTTTCTATAACAAGTACAGTAGTGAAAATTTCGTTCAGGGTCAAATCCTTTTCTGAAATTAGAAAAAAATGTTTGCATAAATTATTCCAATAATTTTTGTATTACATTTTGCTATATAATACAAAAATTATCAATATCCTTATTTTACACGGAAAAAAGGAACATACTTATATATAAAAATATATATTTCGTTTTACATGTTCAGTGATCTTTTACAATCAATTTGTGCTAACATTCCTTCTAATGATGGAAAATTACCTGATACAAAAAGCCCTGTTGCATTCAAAAGAAATATGCATGAGCTATTTTAAAATATAATAATTTTTAAATTTTTAAATTTTAATAATTTATTTCTTTGTTACTTTAGCACCAAATTTTGAATTTCACTGGTTAAACTTGACATTAAAAAGTCTATAAATTTTCAAAATAAACCTATTGAAAATTAAAAGATTTCTTTTTCAATGTCCCCTTTCCAGTTAACCAGTCACCTGTAACTTTAAATAAATACAATGGACGTAAACTACAAGGCATTATAAATTAAAAAGTTAAAGAACTTCTGTTCTCCACTGAATTTTTCGATTTGTAAAAATTCGAGGCACTGTCAGCTAAACAATAAAGTCACTTTTTAAAAATATTAAGACAGACATTCGGAAATTTAAACGTACCTCGTTTTCTTGGTGCATGAAGATTTCTGTGAAAAAGCTAAAAGATGCAAAATCCTCATAAAAGATGGAAGGGGATTAGTCTCTGTAACTACTTCTGCGGACAAAATAGCAGTGACTCGATGAATTTATAAAACTGTTGTGCATTTGGTGTCTCTTTTTGATACAGTTCAACCAATGGATAAAGCAAAAAGTTTTTGTCATGCAACTAAATTCATAGTAGAAATAGATTGATCATACTTACTGCAAATGTATAACCATAATATATAGTATGGCCTTAACGGATTTTTTTTTCTTTATCATAGTTCTCAAGGAAGTAAACATTGTTAGAGGCGTATTTTTTCCTCTTTTGAATGTTGCTGATAAAAATGCCTAGCTTCTTTAGAGAAAAGATGGACCAGCCTATAATAAATCATTAGAGTTTAAAAGTAGCATGGCAACAAGCCTAATATATCACCTTCGGCCATGGTGTCCTATTAATAGGTTTTTTAGGACGTGTTTTTTACTGAGTATTATTTTGTCTTAAAAATTATTTTTGTTAATTCCAGCATGTCATACAGATACCATATGTCGAAACATTTACTATAATGACTTCACTGAGTATTGTCTTAAAAATTATTTTTGTTAATTCCAGCATGTCATACAGATACCATATGTCGAAACATTTACTATTATGACTTCACTTATGTTTCAGCATTTAGTAATACTAATAATAATAATAAAAGTTTTATTAATTATTAGCAAACCATTGGCGTTTCTTGTAATTCATACATACATTTCACTCTTTAAACTGAAATCAGGAACACCTTTTCCGTAGTACTTCTGATAAAAGATAAAAAAAATACTACTAAATTTTTATGTTTGTTAAATCTAGTTGTAATACAGAATTTTCCAAACTTCTTAAAAAAATCTTCCTTAGACTATTGTTATTTGAAAAACATACGAAATAACTACATTCATTCAGTTTCATTAAATTTCAGACATTCATGAAATTTCAGTTAACCGTAACTTCTGTGATTTCTATCGCTACTTTTAATTTTGTTAGAGTAAAATTAATTTTTTTCCCAAAATTGGAAAAAAAATCATTGCCTAGAGGGATAAACAAGGACCTCATAATTGAAGCTGAAGAAAAATGACCAACCATTAGCTAATGGTTCTCCTTAATTCGAATGTCCAGTAAAGAAAAGAAAATTATCTTTAGTTGCAAAAAAACTAACTAGGGAACTGCAAGAAGTGTAAGTCACCGATTTTGTCGAAAGTGGTATCGTTGAAAAGATCTCATCGTGAGCAGTAAAAAACTCAACGGAGCTACCCGTCGCAAATCAGCCGTTTTCGAGATATCTGACAATTTATGTCTCGTAGCTAGTGGACACTTAATGGGGGACCGCAAAAAATTTTAGTCTCGATTTTAACGAAAGTGGTATCGTTGAAAAGATATCATCGTGAGGATTAAAAAACTCAATAGAATTACCCGTCGGAAATGAAACGTTTTCGAGATATCCGACGAAACACATTGCTAAAGTCACATTGCTAATGCGCACTGCTGGGAGTTTAGATTAAGTGACATAAATTGTCGGATATCTCGAAAACGGCTCATTTCAGATGAGTAGTTCCTTGAGTTTTTTACTTCTCACAATGATATCTTTGCAACGACACCATTTTCATCAAAAGTGATAAAACAATTTTTTGCGGTTCCCCATTAAGTGTGCACTAGAACAGTATGCATTAGCTACATGACATAAATTATAGGCTATCTCGAAAACGGCTAATTTTCGACAGGTAGTTCTATTGAGTTTTTTCTCCCTCACGATGATATCTTTTTAACGATACCACTTTCATTAAAAGAGAGGCAATTTTTTTGCGGTCCCCCATTAAGTATGCGCTAGTTACTTGACATAAATTGTCGGATATCTCCAAAACGGCTGATTTGCGACGGGTAGTTCCATTGAGTTTTTTACTGCTCTCGATGAGATCTTTGCAACGAAACCCCTTTCGTCAAATCGGTGACTTACACTTCTTGCAGTTCCCTAGTAAGATATGAATACGGTAAACATTATCCCAAAAAGTGAATTTGTCCAGAATTGCGAGAAAGAAAGCTGTTCGAAACGATCGAGAAACACGACGTACATTTGTCACCGCTGTCAAGTACATTCATGTATAAAATGTTTCGATCATTTTCACCAAAAGTGATTTTTTTCCTCTGGAAAAAATAAGTATATTGTAATAAGTGTGTGTGTGTGGGGGGGGGGGGGGGTAATACTATAGCACTATTGTAACAAATGTAACATTTTTGCATACAAACCTCATATAAGGCTACTCGTAAAATTTCATTAAGAATTAACAAAAAATTTAAAAATCAAATTCCTTGTTATTATTCTTTTCTATTTCAAGATAATTTGACAGCGAAATTATTATTATTATTATCATTTTACAATTGCAAAATAATTCATGCATGATAGAGTTGAGCAAAACTATTGCGATTTGGTGGGAATAGGACAAAAATTTCAAGGTATACGAAAAAACGTTTTCAAAAGTTCAATTTATACGAAACTCCGAATTTGAAAGCAAATTTCATCTACGTTGTATAGTAAAAAACTTGGCTTACTTACTCTTTTGAACTTTTTAAAAAGTTACATTTTACAGAACACAGAAAGTAACTCTAGTTTGTGATACTCCTTTAGAAAGTTTGATTTATCCAACAATACTCTTTGTCTAATAAGATTCCATAAACGCGTTCTATCCGGTTTATGTTTCATAATGTCTTAGAAGAATCGCTTTATTCTCCTCCTAAATTTTTTGTAAACATTTATACTGTAAAGAATACAAAAAATTAATAAAAACTATTATGTTTTTTGACTTTTTCACTTATGTGAATATGTTTTTAACTCAATTAAAGCCTTCGAATTATTTAATATTTCGATTTAACTAGCTCATTTTGTCCGGATTATGTTTTATAATGACTTTTTAAACGTTGAGCTTTATTTCCCTTTAAATTATTTTAGAAATTATACTTTAACTCCTAAAGAAACGCTTCAGTTTGTAATTTTCATTCATGGAAACATGTTTATAAAATTTAAAAAGTTCGACTGAATCGAAAGTTTGGTTTAAAAACTCGTTTTTATCGGATTTTCACTGTATAAGGACCTTTAAAAATTTTAGCTTTATCCCTCTGTGAATTTTGTTTTAACATTTTTACCTTACGAATCAAAAGGAATACCAGTTTTTATCCATGTGAACTGAGTGTTTGATTTAGATTATTTTTGATTTGGGGTATTTTTGTTTTACAACGATTTACCAAGAGCCTTGACTCAGATGGAGAGCAGATCACAGTGTCTAGAATCAGTATTCCATGGATAACTTAAAATACGACACAAAAACGCAATGGAGTGGAGAAAATTGGGAAGGAAAATTATATTTTAGAAGAAAAATATTTTTGTGTGCGTTTGGAAAATAGGAATTGCTAGATACGCAATTTCCTAATATTAAGTGAAGGGTATTCAAAATGTGGTTGACCAAAAATCATTAAAAAGAAACGAATAAAAAAGAACAAACTTTCAAAAGCGACTCTACCTATAATTATGAAATGCATGCGAGACGTTAAAAAAATTGACTGACTGATGCTGTACTAACGTGTAATTTTCTTCGAAATGTTTGTGCATACCAGTAAAATAAATTCTTGTAAAACAAAATGCCGGAATAAAAGCAACTACCATATACTTCAACCAAATTTTCAATTAGATAATTACAAAAACTACATTAAAATAGAGTCGCTAAAATAAATTAATACATGCTAAAAGTAATAAAAATACATTTCAGAGGCATATAAATATCTTTATTCTGATCTACATGCTAAGGAAAAATACAACTTTCGCCAGACTATACAATAAATAATATTTACAGATTGATTTTTAATGTAATAGGATGATTTTTTCATCCACATTTTATTTCCAATCAATTACCTATAATCAATAGAAATCTTTTACGCAAATATGCAATAATTCAATCTCTTTGAAGTTACCTAATGTTTGAAAAACGAAAGTTTGCAAAATAAGCAAGTTGGAAATTGCGCGTAGCAAATGAGGTGCGTTCGTACTTGACCGAAAATTTTAAATATTCAGATTTTGCTGTTATAGTACACAGTACTTCGGTTACATTATAGCGGTCGAAATTTTTGTGTGTTCCTGTAAATACTATCTGCTTTCTATTACACAGGAAGTAACTTAAATAAAACGCAGCAGAGTATATCAATTTCATAAAATATGAAATACTTTAATGTAATTAAAACGCCCCCAAACAATATTTTCCCGTATGCCATAACGCAGTGGAACACTTTTGAATAGTCTGTAAATTAATAATAAGTATTCTATGTATCATAGATTTTACAGAATGCATATTTTAGTATCTACTTCATAGAGTTATGTCAATTCCATTATATATGAAAGAGTGTAACATCATTAAAATGTACTTGAAACTATTTTTTTCTATTGACCTTAATGTGATGGAATACTTTTGATTGTCCCTGTAATTAAAGTATTCATCCGAGTTTCATAAAATTTGAATTGACTCGTCAAAATTATGCAAAAATTTTATATTTTAAATTTTAAATGATTTGGTTGGGTAGTTTTGGATCTCTTATATGCGGACGGACAGACTGAATGGTGACTATAGGTGCCACGTATTTATAAAGTTACGAACGGACATAAATGTATACAGATCTTGGTGTAATAGTATACAGTATTTCAGGTACAGTATAGTAGCCAAAATCTTTTCTGTGTCCCTGTAAATACTATCTGATTTCTATTATACATGAAATAACTTCTAGTAATCTTCAGCAACGTATATCAATATTAAAAAATGTTAAATTGTTTAATACAATTAAAACGCGCACTAAACAGTATCCTCCCTATACCATTTTGTAATGCAACACTTTTGTGTGACCTTGTAAATCAATAACAAATGTTCTTTGCACCACAGATTCTATAGAATGTATATTATAGTATATACTTCATAGATGCATATCAATTTTCTTTTGTTCGAAAGAGTGTAAGACCATTAAAATGCATTTGAAACTTTTTTCCCCATTCGCCGTAATATATTGTGATCCTTTTGATTGTCCCTGTAATTGACTTATTCATCGGATTTTCATTAAATTTGAAATGACTCCAAAATATTACCTAATAATCATACATTTTAAATTTCAAATGATTAGGTTGGGTAGTTTTTGAGTTGTTATATGGGGACGGACAGACAGACAGACGAACGGATTGAACGAGAACTATACGTGCTAAGTATTTACATAATTATGAACGCAGCTAAAAACAATATGATGAAAAAATTCCTGTTCACGTATCTTTTTATTCGAGCACTTAGTTTCTATAGATATCTGGTCTCATGATTTTTCTTTGCCAGTTCAGTTTCATAACAGAAAAGAATGCAGAATTTTTAAAAAGACACCTTTTGTACGATGAAACATGTAGATGAGAATAAGGCCATTTATATGCCTTTAAAAATGTACTTTTATCGTTTTTAGCATGTATTAACTTAGTTTAACACTATAGTCTAAGAGCCAGTGAAAAGCTACCTATATGTATTTGACCAGACCTGAGTCTTTGTACATTGATGGCCCTATACCTACTATACATGAGATGGGAAGTAACTAAGACCAAAGTGGTGGACGAGGCTACTGCGCAGGTAACACAGGTATCAAATTTTAGCAAATTTTAAATCCATTTGACAACGTCTGCCGTTTTGAAATTTTAAAATGTATTATTAGTGTTATGGGAAAACAACAATGGCAGACCATTATCGCGCGGTTAACATTGTGACAGACAGTTTTGAAAGTGCTGAAAAAAATAAAAATTTTAAAGTAATTGACCAGATCTGCCATTAATATATTTTGTTTATTAGGGTCTTAAAAGTTATATTGATCATGGCAGACGTCTTCATTGAGTACACGCTTCAGCAGATAACTAAATCTTATCTCTTACACGGTCAGATGTATGCATAGACTGTTTATAGTTATCTTTATTTTCCCCCCCTATGGATTACTATTGTACTCATTCTAGCCTATAGTATTCTCTTTTATAGTTTCTAGCATTCAAATAACTGTGGTTTTATACCTGAGAGGGCATATTATGTCCCCACACTAATGATTTTTGTCAAATGTTTTCAGTATATTTGTATTCCTTCATACAGACGCCTCGTATTTCGAGAATTTAATAAAGTACATACTGTTTGTTATCGTATCGTAAAACTCTCAGCGCTATTGCGCATGCGTCAAGTCTGGTTTATTTTACCCAAATAGAGGTGAAAACTTTGTTTAGCTACATTTTTTTCAAGAATTCATTTTTGGGGAATATTATCGATTTATGTAAAAACGCTTTCGTAGTTAATATTTATAAAGAACTGAAAATTTTTAAAATATATTTTTTTCTCGCTTTAAGTCTTTTCTTTTGATATCTTTAAAACCAATTTTCTGGAGTAATTGACGCAAAGTTTCTTTATTTCAAAACAGGAAGTAATTTATTCAAAGGCAGAATACTTTTCTATATGACATAAAAATCGCGTACAGTTTGTCTAATAACGCTGAATCGATATCATCTATAAATGTTTTTTCAATGACATTCTTCTTAACTCTTTTTTAACAGTAAACAAAATACAGTATTACGCGCATTTCTTGTTTCTCCGTGATTTTTTTAATAGTACTATTGGAATCACCGGCAATTTGACTGGCTCGTTTTATAGAACTAACTATCGGAACAATTAATTTTTTTTTCTGTCTCTTGATCACAGAATTAAAGGACATATAAAATTGTCGTACTGCTTCTCCAGAAAGATTTATTTCTAATCGAATTAGCCGCTTGAACACTAAATATAGAAAATTTAATTTGAATTAAAACGTGATATTATCGTAATTTCCGGCGTATAATCAGCGGATCAAACAATTCTTTTTAGAACCAGAAATCTTATTTAATGAGATAAGATAAATATTTACGGCGATCTATTAAGTTGCATTTCATTAAAAAAAAAAAAAAAAAAAAAAAATTGTGGGTCAAAAAATGATGTTTGATCCGTGGATTACACGCTGGAAATTTCAATAATAGAATTTTAAACTTTGATCGGAAATAGAAAATAACAGAAGTAAGATTCAAATTTAATGACAGCGCAGACGAGAAAATGGCCATCTTAGCCTTGCACCCCTTTTTAGAATAGAATCGTCCCAAAATGATAGGCGAGATTCAAATGAAAGAAAAGAAATAAATATTTTGTAATGTATGCATGATTCATTTTTTAAAGTCATTTTTTTTTTAAATTTTGTCTTAAATCAATAAAAAAATAAAGTAAAATCAATATTTGAATGATTATTTGTTATCTGCAGTATAGCTTACTATTTGAGATTGTTTCGAAATATTTATCACATTTTTATCATCAAACTTATAAATTTTAGTACATAATTTACAAAATTAAATATTAATTTTTATAAATACAATGATAAAGTAAATCATATTCATGTAAAACATAGAACTTAATACATGTACATCTGACCGAGTATTAGCTAAGATTTGGTTGTCTGCTGAAGTGTGTACTCAATGAAGACATCTGCCGTGATCAACATAAGTTTTTAAGACCCTAATAAACAAAATATATTAATGGCAGATCTGGTCAATAACTTTAAAAATTTTATTTTTTTTACACACTTTCAAAACTATCTGCCACAATGTTAACCGCGCGATAATGGTCTGCCATTGTTGTTTTCCGCTAATACTAATAATATAATATAAAATATCAAAACGGCAGAAATGGTTAAATGGATTTAAAATTTGCCAAAAATTGATACCTGTGTTACCTGCGCAGTAGCCGTGTCCACCACTTTGGGGTTAGTGACTCCCCATCTCATGTATAGTAGGTGTAGGGGCCTCAATGTACAAAAACTCAGGTCTCGTCAAATATATATAGGTAGCTTTTCACTGGCTCTTAGACTACTATAACTATCGAGAGGCGTCAATTTGACGGCAACCATATGAATATGTTTTGGTTCAAATCAGAAATTTTATTTTAAAATAAGTTTAAAAGATAGAAGGAAGAAAAATATTAAATAATAAAGTTAAACTGTTTTAAATCAAAATTCTGGCGTGAAATATTTTTATAAACTTGACTCAAATTTCCGGTATTTCTAATGATATAATATAATTATAAGTGATTAATGATTATAACTGATTTTCTGACATGATTTTACAATCAATAATCCGTTTTAAAAATCCCTGATAATGATATTTCTTTCTTTTTTTATATTCGTAGCTTTGTTTTACGTTTTTACTTCAATATTTGCATGCACACTTAATATCGTGTAACTATTTAAATTTTTTGCACATCGATTTCAAATAATCCAATGAGTTTGCACATTAGATAAGTATCGGGTTATTATAATATGCTCTATAAGAGTATTATATCCATCATCAGGGTGGTAAGTGGTTAGATAAAAACACAGTTAATATAGATGATAAATACCGGTATTTTGTTAAAGATAAATTCAGTTTATACAATCTCTTTATATTATTTGAAGTATTTTCTGTAAGAAAACACTGGTAGTTTCCTCTTTTCCTGACTGTGTTTTTCCCGGTTTTCCCTGACCACTCGCCACCATGATCTTCTAGTCAGAAATATAATTAACAAGTCTAAAAATCTGGTCTTCTGTGCACAAATTCTATGAATGTCAGATATTTTATTAGGTATTATACATTTCAATATAGTATTATGTTTCATTAAACCAAAGAGTAAAACTGGAAAGTATACTTGCCTCTGCTGATATCCTCGAAGCTTATGATTTTTAAAAATTATCATGCATATATTGTATTATTTTTGTTTATATCATCAATACATTAAAGATAAATTAAAGCTCATAACTGAAAACATATTAACACATACGTAAGGCATGATTCAGAGTCTTTTGGATACCGTTAATATCACAGGAGCATTACTTTACATTTACCATTATTTCTAAAAAAATATGCGTATTATTCATATATGTGTGTCTGTGTACTAACAAATACATTGATAATAAATAAATAAATAAATAAATAAATAAATAAACAGTATCGTTATTATATATATATATATTTATAATATAAATACATAGGTAAAATCTATTTCAAATGAGCTTTTTAAGATATTTTTTGCCAGACATAAAACATAATTTTAACATACCCATGTTAAAATTATGTTTTATGTCTGGTTAAAAATATATTTCTCTGCATGAATGTAGCTATATCACTAATTTTCAGTAAATTTACTGCCGTTGTAATTAAGTTTTTTAGGGTGCCCAGATCAGTTGATATTGATGAGGACATGGAAATATAATGTTCAGCTATCCCTGCATCAAAGAATAAAAGTATTTAAGATATGGTCAATCTTCATTCAGTTTGTTTACCCATCCATATCCTGGTCTCCTTATTGGGTTGTGGCATAATTTCATAAACTTTTATGAGAGATGATGATTAAAATACCCTGAAAAACCGCAGGTATTTATTATAAATAGGTAATTGGTCTTAAATTATTGTCCTGAAAACGAAAATCGTGAAAATATATCAGCATTGTTAAATTTAAATTTAATTTTAATGCTATTTTTTAATGATCTAATTTAGTCTGACATTTCATTTTTTAAAGCTACTTATAAAACACACTTTTGCATATTTAAAAGAAAAATATTGACAGGATGAGTATTACTTATGTTAAACTGAAAATGTAATGCAAACTTATATTTTTTGAAAACGCAAAACATGTTATTTCTACTGACATGGTTTACTGAACCTGATTATGTTATCTATCACCTTGAACATGTAATGAATGTCAGTCCGAGTCGAATGGACAGTAAAGACAGAGACAAGACCTTCATCTTAATGTAGAAAGAATAGATTATGTTATTACAATGAGCGTCAGCCAAAAATCTCATTGGTCATCTAAATGATAATTCTGTCAACGTACATTAATGTTTTTCCAGTGAAATAGGCTACATCAGGAAGACCGACATCAATTGAGTTTGGTTTTAAAATCTTCATAGGTTTTTTTTGCCTGTCTTTTCTGAAATACCACTGTTTTTCTTCTTCTTTTACAGAAGAATATCTTTATGTCCAGGGTAAAATTTCAAAAGACATGATACATAAATAGAAATAAATGATGCACAAAATCGGATGAAAATTGTATTCTGCAACATTAAATCCAATTGTAAAAACCTATTAAAAATATGAATAATATTTTTAGGCTTAAACCAAGGATGGTCAAATTGTGGCACATGTGCCACATAGATACCAGTCTTTATCAACAAAAAAAAAAATCTATCTTCTTTAATGGCATGAATTCTTCAATTTAAAAAGAAAAAAATATATAATTCTTATTAAACGAGGAAGGAAATTTCAGACAAAAATGTTATCCGCCTCTGGTTTAAATTGTAATTTAATTAATTTTTTTTTTTTTTTTTTTTTTTTTTTATTATTAAAGGATATAAAATTTTTAGCATAACTGAAGAATAACTGAAAATTGAAACTCCCATTCGTACCAAAAAAAAAAAAAAAAAAATTTGAGCAGTTAATTTATATAAATGATCTAATTTGATAAATCTTCAAATAAATATAAGTTCGAACTAGCATTAAAAAAGTTGAAAAACATATCGCTCACCCGCAAGAAAAGTGACGCATCTTTCAAAAATTTATTTTGCGTTTTATTCCACTCAAAGGTCTGTCATAGGTAAGTCTTGCAACGCAAACAGTTTTATAGCTATGGGGAAAATCAGTTTATTAATACTAGAAAGACGGCAATTTTTACACAAGTATTACAACAAATATTTAATATCAGAATTTTTCTTTGAAACTGTTTAAGTTATTTAATTAATCCTGTTTCTTTTTGTATGTTTTTAATTTATTTTATAAAGAAATCACTGGTACGAACCAAGATATATTCATTTGGTCGGGGCCAAAATGGCCCCTCACCGCCTATCTAGTAATAAGCTATATGACTATTTGTGACCACAGAAGAGGGATGGATTCTGTGGAGAGGTAACATTACGAAATCCTTCCAACTTCATCAAAAGACTTAATTTTTAAGTGTTTTATACTTTTATGCAAGTTTTTATACCTGCATGCTGAGCTAAGTGCTGTAATTTCATGTTACAATAAAATCATGCAAATTTTTTTTTGTCTTTCCTATGAAATTTGTTTTTGTCAAGATGTGTCACTTTTCCTGCGGGAAAGTAATATATATTTAAAACAATGAGCAAAATCTCAAGTAAAGAAAAAGAAAAAACTGTAAGGATCAACAACACGTTCTATTTGTTGCGTCTCAAGAATACGACTGAACACGATTAAATACGACTGAGGTAACAATATTTTTATGAACAAATTATTGTTTGTTAAGCATGAGTTTAAGAAAATGCCTTTACTAAGGAGAGAACTGGTTGTCTTTAAAAGAATAACTTTTTAAAGCATTTGTTATTTATAAAGAGGATACTCATAAATTATCGTTGTGGTTTCATTACAGACTTCGGAGTGGTCCATTTTAGGCACCACTAACTTTATCAATTTTTTATGGCATATATCTACAAGTATTGCATTGACACTAGAACGAATGATATTTTTATCTATCTAGAATGACCACTGTGGCTAAAATGATCGCTATAAGATATCGAGTATAAACATTTCATTTTTAATACAAATACCACTATATAAAACAAAAGTTAAAGTAAGTCATTTTGAACAACCGTAAAATGCACGCAACATTGTTAATAGTAATTTCTTTATTATACAGTGTGAACATAAAGTCCCAGCCCATTTTGCAGAAATAATTAATGTATGGATTTTATATTAACGGTGAATGATACTCCGAGAATATGCTAAGAACAGAAGAACGAATTGCAGTTGTTGCGGCACGTTTGCGTGGTCAGACATTCGAGGAGGTCAGAGAGGCGTTTCGTAAAAAATTTGGAAGAGAGGCTCCAACGTGATGAAATATCCGAAAAATGGTGACAAATTTTTGCGCACCGGTCTGTGCTCGATGAGAAACGTACAGGGCGATCATCGATGTCAGCTGAAACTGTAGTGAATATTGGTGAAACCTTGTTTCGAGTGGGGATGATCACCGTGGGGATGTTGGAAAAAGTGTTTCGAGCTACACTAAACCGGTGGGAAACTTGTTTCGAACTTGATGGACATCACGTTGAAAAGTACTAATATCCTGTATAATTCTATTGAAATATAAAATTCACGAATAAATTATTTCTACAAAATGGGCTGGAACTTTATATTCACCCTGTATAAGAAAATGTATCTTTATTTTCTTGAAAAAGAGAATTAGTATTATCATAAAACAGTTATGTATCATTTTAGACGGTAACACCTAATTTACAATAGTGCTATTTCATAATAATTTTACTATTTTATAAATTTACTATTATATAACGTTATAATAACTGTTATATAACTCTATTATTCTTATATTATTACCATATACATGCTATTATTATTACTATTATTAGATATTGTATTATATATATTATATAATACATTATATAATACTATTTTTATTATAATATGTACTATTATATGATTTTACAGTTTTACATTGTTTCTGTCCTATTTCACAGCACAGAACTCAAATCTCTATAGTTGTCAAAGTGACTATACCTAGTCGTTCTAGACAGAAAATTAATTTCTACGCTCTTTATAAAATATTAAGAAAAAAAGTCGCGAAAGATGAGTGAACTAACGTAAATGTTTCAATAATAATTGCTTTGGTAATAATAATAACAGAATAAAAACCACTCTGTTCATTCTACTAATCAGGGCCCTCGTGAAGACTTTTCATTAGTGGGGAGGGGGGAGAACCTTAAATTACCAAGTCAAAATTTATTATTTGCCAACTCACTGAACAGCAAACGTAAATAGTTCTCGGTGTTTGCCAACTAGTTTTATAATTTTACCATATTATCACAATTAGAAAATATAATACAGTTTTATTTGTAAAAAGCTTAATAATATTTCTAATTATATCGGCACATTTTGTCAAATCCATTAGAAATAGGAAGTGTATTATAGTTTTTTATTAAATTTTTGAACAAATTTGCCAGTTCAGTTTGTAAATTTGCCAATTGTAACAGCATGTGCAAATGTTTGGGGGGGGGGAGGCTCCCCCTGCCCCCCCCCCTTAGCGAGGCCCCTGATTCTAGTGTTTAAAAGCTCACTATATAGGAGGTTCATACGGCCGTTACAAGATAAATCGAAAACGTAAAATTTTGTAGTCCCTATAAACGGGACCATACTGAATCTTGCATTACCTCATAACTTTTGATTTAAAAACAAAGATGAAAAATATTTTTACATATTCCTTAACACTAGAACCGCGGAAAATTTTACTCACTTTCTATAAAAATATTTCACATCAGAAATTTTATTCGAAGCAAATTTAACTTACTTATTTAAATTATTTTTGCGTAACCTATATTTACCATATTTCATAAAGAATTTTCCTGGCTTCAATCGACGTCTACTCTTTGGGTACGGGTCAAAATGACCCGTCACCGCGGTTCTAGTGTTAAGTGTAATAGAAAAAGTTTCCATATAACAAAATCCAAGCTACATATGTGCGAAGCTGCAACTGAAAATCTGATAATTCAAATAATGATTAAAATAATATAATAATATTAAAACTTTAAGACGTTGAACAAGCTGTCGAGCATGTTAAAGCAGTTCGATCGTTATCATAGTAAGTTCTTAAAGGAAATAAATTTTTCCTCACTTAGAATCACAATATTAAGTAAAGGGAAAGACTTTTGGGGTGTCGTCATTATACACTGTTAAATATTTTGTAGTAGGTTGAACCAAATAATAGTTGTTTAATGCTCTATTAGCTCAGAATTCATAGTACGGGTTCCAGCTGAAATATCAGTAGTTTTTTAACAAACAAATAGATCTAGTTCAAATGCGCAAAATTCCATCTTATTTAAGGTAAAATTCTCTATTATAAATTAAAAGCGCAAAGGAATTCCCTAGTCTTAAAATTGCAAATGTCGTATGGATACAACGAAATCTCACTGCCAGATTTGGAGTTACAATTGAACCTTAACTTCAAATGTTGAATCAAGATTTCGGTATCTTATAATTGCAGCTATACTGAAATACCAAAACTTCGTTCGATAGATATCACAAAATTTTTAACCGTGTAGTTTATGTATTAATAAACCAATTAATGAATATAATGTTAATATTAGCACTAAAACGTCCGGAAATTTTACTTAAACTTAACAAAAAAAAAAAAAAAAACAAAACAAAAAAATACCAGAATTTTTGTTAAAAAACTATCTAGATTGTTAACTCAATCCTCTGTGATTTGAATTTATATTGTTTTATGATACAATTTCTGTTTCGAATCGGTATTCAGTGATTCAATCATTGTCAAATTGACACCAGATGAGCGTTCTAGTGTTTAGTCGAAGAGTAAGTAATTCTTATGTATGAAGGTGAATTTTTCAAAGTACTATTTTTGTGATTATTATAGCCAAAAATGTTGAAGAAGCGCAATGTTAATGATTGGTCCTAAAATTTGAAAGGGGTCAAGACGGCGTGATAAAACATTTTATTGCACAGATTAAAATTACCCATATTTGTTAATTTTCCAGATTGTTTTCAAATGCATTATAAGCCAGAAATTCATTAGAATAAAAGAAATTAATAAATAAGCAAGAAAAAAAAATAACCAAACAAAAATCATTTCATTAAATATTTTTTTCTGGTTCGAAATATGTTTGTTTGTTTAAAAAAAAAATGGTGGAGGGGATTGCGGCTATTACATTACAACAATTATTTAAATCCAGAAACAACTACAGCGTTAAAGGAATTCTTACAAGGTTCGCATACTCCTTGGAATTTCCAAGGACTCTGACACCACTACTAAAAATAAGAAAATTTACATTTAATTTTTAAACCACAGCATTCGCTATCCCCACCTTCATTCACAGATTTTACGACATTTTTCTGCAGTAAAACACTTTGAAAATATTCTTAAAATTTAGTGGTAGAACTGTGCGAACCCTGTCTTATAAAAAAATTAGTTTATGAAATAATTCTGTGAACCATAAAATGTTTTTATAATATTAATTTTGAATTGGTCATTTACTGATTTCTTCTTTATTAATTTTCAAAATTAAAGATGATTAAAGTTAAAATATTAATTGATTCATCATTTAATTTTAATGGGTATTAAGTTTTGTTAATAAAATAAAAGTTGAAAAATTAATCACAATTAAATTAATAAAAATAAGATAATCTGACATGCATTAAATGCATTGTCACATTATATATATAAAATCCCTCCGTGTATAACAATTCCGGGATCAACCTATCCATGAGAAAAAGAAACTCATTCACCAATGAAAACGTTTCATAGTCGTAATGGAGCGTTCTCATTGGTCAGATTTACAGTGGAAGCTGTAAATGACGTCACTACATTTTACTTCGCTTTGAAATCTTTCCACGATTTCAATAAGTATATTTAATTAAAACTTTTTATTAAAGGAAAGCGAAGGTGCGTTTTAAATGCAATATTGTTAAAATTTTTATATAAGGAAAGGGCATGTTTACAAACAAACACTTCTGTCAACCAATCTACCGCTACATTTTTGTCATAGCGATCATTGTAGGAACCATCTTGAGGACGTAGCCCAATCATAGCAAGCAGACAACCATAATAAAATTTGTAGACCAATCAGAATTCCTGAATTCATATGTAGAGTGGGTGCTATAACGAAGCACGGGCGAAAACAGCTTGCCCACACTAATAAGAGCCCACAGTGACGTCAGCTGCCCTTTCCTTATTCGGGTTGCTTTATTTTTTTTTTTCTTTACAGTCGTGAATGACTCTTGAGAATTTCAAATCTATAAAAGACATTGTGAAAAGTTATTTCCGATTTTAAAGGCAATCTATTTTCTGACCAATGAAACCGTTCCATAGTCGTAATGGAGCGTTCTCATTGGTCAGATTTACAGAGGGAGCTGTAAATGATGTCACTACATTTTACTTCGCTTTGAAATCTTTTCACGATTTCAAAAACAATATTTAATTAGAACTTTTTATTTAAGCAAAGCGCGGGTGCGTTTTAAATTTCATTATAATCCCCAACCCCATCTACCAGATAGTTTTGCTATAGTTTTAAATGCAGATTTCTGTTGAAATATTCTTTCTTTCTTTCTTTTTTTTTTCTTTTTTTTATTAGATTTTTCCCTCTGCAAGTTTAATCGCTGTATTTATCAAAATTGTTTCAGCCTAAAGTGGCTATGATTGGCCACAGTTGTTGTAATTTTTTATCATCCTTTAAAAATGAAAACACGTCATTTTGACGGGCTATCTTCTAGTTTATAATAATACCTGTAAATCCATATAATACTATGATAATTATAATACTTTCCATTCCCATTTAGGTTTTAGTTGCGGTAAATGAAAAAAAAAAAAAACTAAAACAAAAGATGGCCTAAAGCTGACAATGCATATAAAAAAATTGTCTGTGTTACACATAATAATTTTATTTTAAAAAAATAAGTATTGACTAAAAAGTTTAATAATCAATCACCTTTTTTCGCTTACATTTCGCATTTTACATTTAATGAAATGCAAAAAATATCCAACATCTGATGAACATGTGAAAAATCGCATTGCAGTTTGGCACAATGACCTTACATTTAATTATATATATATATATATATAAAGATAGAGACAGACAGAAATTTTTTTAAATAATACAGCCTTCAACTGCATCATATGCATCATAATCTGTCATAGAGAAATGATAGAAATCTTTGAGTATGCATGATAATAAAGGTAATTGCTGAAAAAAAAATTCCAAGCATGTAAGTATACATTTTTACGCATTTTAAAGTATGCGAAGACTTTGAAAGTATAAGAAATAAAGAACTTATATACGTTGCAGTAGAAGACATTATATATCACACACAGATTTTTTGATATGCTGAGATCTTTCAATCACACGGTACGAAGCGTTGTGTGAAGAATACTGTACTCACAAAATAGGAGAAAAGATGGACAAATTTTAACATCGTGATAATTAAATTGAATGTTATTAAAAAAAAGCACTTGCCTTATTATTGTGGTTTACGATTTAAAATTTTCTAAAATATTTTTAGAAAATTTATGGCAATAATGAAGTCAATTATATGTCGCTGTTTGGTAAAATCAGCACTGCAGCTTATGCAGGGTTGTCCAATATGTAATTCCTAAATTGTTAGCTCTAAAGATATACTTCCAATATATAAAAATATTTTAAATGTTATTCGTCATAATATCTAGAATTATTTGGATCGATATACTATTTTTTTAACATGAAAAAATTACATTTATCTACGGTCCCTTGTTCCCTATAAGTTATATTTCGAAAAACTTTTTTCATGCTCAAAAAAATAAATCGATGAAAATTTCATTTTTGTATGGCTAAATTTGTGGAGTTATGATAAGATGTGTAATTTTTCCAGCTGAGTGAAAAAATGTCGAGGCCAAGATCATTCCATCTCTACCAATTAGTATGATTGTGTTAAAATATTTGGGCTAGTAGTTATTATTGAATTACGTAGATGTTCAGCGTTTTCTGGCACAAAAGTGAGAAAATACACGTTTTTAAAATTAGTAAAGACGGAACATTCATAAAATTCAATTATCATAGGTCGGTAAGTTTTAGTCATACAAAAATCTCATGTTATTTTTTCCGTTTATTTATTTATTTTTCTTTTGGATGTTAGAGCATAAAGAAAGTTTATCTAAATATAACTTTACTTCGGAGATATCACAACAATTTAAATATCGCAAATTTCAAACAAATAACAATTTTGACATAAACGGTTTTTCATACCGTAAAAACAATATCTAAAATCTCGATAGTAGATTCGAAATAGCTATTTGCTACCTTCTCATACTTTATTTGTGCATTTATATTCGTTGGTTTTCTATCTTGAAATATTTTTTGAATTGAAAATGTTACCTCTAAAGTTAAATATTAGAAAACGGCTATCGAATAATGATAAGAAAAGATACCCTATATACATGGAAAATATTGGTCTACTACCATTCAAAAAAAAAAAAAAAAAAAAAAAAAATCTTATAGCAATAATATATCCTGATGCAACTGATAGCAACTGATATATCCTTGAATTTCAATTTTTTAGAGTCCATTTACAAATGGAACCGTATTGGCTAAATTGACTGAACCCAAACGGCTCATTACAAAATCATTTTCACTGACTAAAAGTATCTGTTATAGTTTTATAAACAGTGTCGTATAATTGAAAAACACATTAAACATAACAAAACAGAATCAAAAAAGTTACATCTGGTCTCAAAAATGTACTAAAAACGTATTATCCTGACAAAATTAATTTGAAAGTACAAAAGCAATTTACCGTAATCATCACTAAAGAACATGCAAAGTTTATGCATCATTTCAAACAAAAAGGAGTAACATATCAAACAGTGTGAAACGATTATTCCCCAGTAAAAGTTTCACAATTAATCTAATGTAATATCAAGTAAGTAATAAAAAAAGAAGCTAAAGAACGTTGAAGCGTGAGAAGAAATCATTGTCGATTTCGCATCCAAATGTCTGACGGTCGCCCTTGTGATCCATTCTGCGGCGCTTCCGGTGTTGCGGGGGAGCTTGCTTCCTCCCATTGTTTATGAGGGATCGACGACATTTATGAACATTCATTAAAAGGATAAAACAACTGATACTATTTCAAGAACACGTTTAAACTCACTGAATATTTATTTTTAAAAACCAGCGGTAATGGATAACAAAAAAAAATAAATAAATAAATAAAAATAAAAATAACATCAGTCTAATGCATTATATTAACATGGAAATGTTCTCTGTATTATAAAATATAAACGTTTCTCTGCGTAACACTGACTTTATTTCTAAAATGGCAACAGCACACGATTAAAGTTTGCTTTTAATGACATATTTTAAGCTCCCAAACATCGACATTTTAAATTTTTACATCGTGGAACACGAAATAAAAGTATTTTTATTCGAGATTTGTTTAAACGATGTAGCATAATATGTTTGAAAACTGCATCACAATTTGCTCATTTTTAATGGTTTTCAAAATAATTTTAAAGCATGATATAATTTTAAAAATCTATTTCTATCGCGTTCAAACGATAATGTAAAATAAATCCGTTTGCACTTAAAATAATGTATTAAATTCGGCATTTATTTCCGGTTTGTATTCCTGAAAAAGTATTGCTTTTAATAAGTTTCAAAACTTTATTTGCATATTTAATTGAATGTTTTGCGTATTATTAGTAGAGAAATCTGAAACTAGTTGGATGTGGCAATCCCAAAACTTTTTTCTATCGCATACATACTACTTCAAAATTCGCTGCCACGGTGCTCTAAAATTAAACGGCAATCTATGTCCATCATGAGGATTTTAATGATTTGAAATTCCGTACATTAGTTCTTGATATATAACTATTACTAAAATCATGGAAATCATGCAAAATGCAGTATAGCGGCGCCACTTGTTGGTAGATTTACACTGAAACCTAATCTGCAACAACTTAGGGTCAAAAGCATCTTAGCTTAACATCTTAGCTAATATCATATTATCTTAGTTAGCATCTTTGCGATCTTCACGGACCTGGTTTTCCTGGCCCGGTCCGGTATAAAAGCCAAAAGTTCGGCCCGAGCTTGGTCCATCCCGTTTGTATGTTCCCATTTCAAGGCCGACTTATACAAAAATTATTAAAAACATGCCCGGCCCGATTCTGGCCCGACATAATTTCTACAAAATATTCAAATTTTTAGCATATAAATAAGAATTCTTTAAAGAATACTGAATATATATTTATGGTATAATTTTACAGTATACTTTACAGTATATTTTACAGTATAATTGCGATATGTTCGCAAGACGTAAAATACACAGTAGCAACATTAATGATTACTTAGATTCTTAGATGATATAGATTCAATATTCAAATAGATCTTAGATTCAATTATATATATAAAACCCCTCCGTGTATAACAATTCCGGGGTTACCCTTTTCCACGAGTAAAAGAAACTCATTCACCACACTCTAAAAAATAAATGTGTAAATTAGTCAAATTTGCACACATTTATGTGTAAATTTGTAAATTTACACACTTGCCATGTACTTTACACATTTTTTTTGCAGAATTTTACCTGTTTTTATGTGTATTTAGCTTTTGAAACTAAGTGTGTAATTTGTTATCACTTGAAAAACATAAATAAGTGTGTAAAAGTAGAAAAATACCTAAATTTACACCGATTGGTGTGTTATTGTAATTTACGCATAGTTCTTATATACACTGATAAGTGTGTAAATTTTTAAAATTACACACTTGTCATGAAAATTACACTTTTTGTAAAAAGAATTACTTGTTTTTATGTGCATTTATTTTGTGATATTAAAACTGCAAGTTGTTGTCGGTTGGTTACCCAGACAAATGTGTAAAATTAGATTTACATGCACTGGTGTGTTATTTTAAATGTTCGTCTGCCTTTTGTATAATAGCAAGTACGCAGGTGAAAAATGAAAATTGAAAACATCTGCTGTATCGTAGTTTCGCCAGTTTTAGAATGGAACATGTCAAAAGAGGAAAATTTGTTCTCCTCTGTTAACTCAAAAAATAAGAATAAATCATAATACAATTACAAATAATCGAGAAATGTTAATTATCATAGAATGTTTGTCTTCATATTTAGAAAAAATTGAACTGTGTTTTCTTTTCTATTGTGATTTTACCGGCATGAAAAAGTGGGATATTCTATAACAAAGGTATGTAAATGTTTTGTTCTAATGAAAATAAAGCTTTTCAATTGACAACTAATTTAATAGATTTTCATGGTTCTGTTTTTCATATTTAAATTCTAAGTTTTTTGACATACAACCAAAAATTAAGGAATTTAAATGTCATTAAAAGTATTAGCAGCATTATTATATTTAAGAAAATGATAAAATTTCGGTGCTTTATTCTCTAATATTGTTCGCTTCTTTTCTATTTGAATATATCTAATATTTTTCTAGCTTAGATTCCTTTTAATATGTAAAAATGTAAAATAATGTTTATGATTTCTGTGTATTATGAAAGTTTTATCATAAAAAATGCTATCATATTTCAACTAAATTATGATTATTTTATTGAATTAGTAAAATTTACATTAGAAAATCTTAATCGTTGTCCGAGTTCCAAAGGTGTCGCAAAGGTGACTGCGTTCCTTCATATTAAGCATACTTATGAACTATTCTATGAAAGCTATAATTATGAATAAAGAGAAGTATATATATATGTATTAGTTATTGAATCGACGTTTGAATTTAAACACTAATTTAACGCATTTAGTGAAATACTTTGTGCACTTATTCTAAAAAGAATTATATACATGATATGTATATGTATATATATATGTATTTGTAAAATGTCTCATTTTTGACAAAATGAGATTATTTGTAAAATGATACATTTTTGCAAGAATGAGATTATTTTTGGTTAGAAATTGAATTAACTGTATAAATGAACTTTCTTAAAACTGAGCCCAATATTTTTATTAAATTAGTTAGTGTTTTTAATTTCAGTATTTGTGAATTTATTATCATAAAAAGGTAATTAATTTGTGTACATCAATATAATTATAGTAAAATTAAATAGATTGCATTTTTTTTAGTTCATTTATGCTTTTTTGTATGTTTCTGTATTTATAAACAAATTTTGATACTTCTTAAGATGTATTATGTAAACCTGTAATAAATAAATATATATATAGGAATTTAAATAAGTAAATTTAAAAAAAAAAAAGTCATGCGCGTATTTTTTTTATTTTATTTTTTTTTTTTTTTGGGGGGGGGGACGTTTTTTGAAGCAAGCTATTTTAAAGTATTACATATTATATTTCAGTACAGGTAGATGTGCCAGTAATGGACACCCTTCTAGTAATGTATCAACAATAAATCACAATAATGTAATCACAATAAATAAATGAATAAATGCAAACTAAACTTTTATTATTTTTTCTTAGGGAGCGAACGATTTGAATAAGCTGACTTAAACCAGTAATTAAATCGTGATTTAAATCAACTTTTTTTTAATCATTGACTAAAATCATAAATTTTATAAAGATTTAATATGACAGAAAAAAGTATTAAAATCTAAGGTTACCATAATTTGGCAAGTTTCTACAGGCACTGACTTTTGAATATACACAAAAAAGCTTTAAATAATTATTTCTAAGCCTAATTTCTGAGTATTGTCAAAGACTTAAGCATGATAATTTTGTAAAAAGCATAGTTTTTATCTTATAAGTATAAAAATCATTTAATTTAAAAATGATATTCAAATCTGGTATAAATCTGGTATAAAAGTCATAATTTCCTTTTAATAATCAAATTATTGATTTTTTTATATAATATAGGCTAGCAAGTATAATAATTTTCTGCAAATAAACGAATAAAGTAGCCAAATCTTATTTTCTCATTCTGCTTCGGCAATAATAAATTTAAAGCAAATATTGGAACTAAAAATAGAATGAAATAATGACATCCGCTGAATCGCTATTGTAAAAGAAGACATGAGAAAAAAAAATTATAAAATATTAAGCATAGCAAGAGCTTATTCAGTAAAAGTTGAATGTGTTTACTTTTTCAAGTCATATACACCCAAATAAAAATTTTCATGATTAATTAAGGAAGCAAAACTGTCTGAAACACTAAATGCTGAGAACTTCCACTAAGTGCTAATAATGGCGCTGTTTAATGTTTTGAGGATTTCATATATAATTGGCTATTCCTTATATTTACTTTGTATGTGTGTATGAATGTGCTGATATATTTTGGAGGATTAATATATGCAAACGTGGATGTAAATTTAGATTCAGGCTTGACAGATTGCAAAATGAGATGCAAATAAATTTGTTAATTTTGTTATTTGTGTTACTAATTGATGAAATTACTTATTTGCAATTGTTATTAATTCTGTAACTATTTGCTGTTTCCTCTAAGCACTTTTTTAGGGTGGAAAAACTTTCTTCTTATGAAATTGGCAAAATGCTACCTTATTAAAATATAATTAAATTCACTTACAGTAAACACAGCTTTCTTGTAATACAACTTCCAAATTACACATTATTTCTTAATCTAAGTTCCCAAGATCTTATAAAAGTGATAGAGAATTATTTCTTTAGAAAAAAAAATTAAAGCATGTTATTATTTAATTGTATTTTTCAATTTGTAATTCATAAAATTATTAAAATTAATGGCACTTTGTTTATCATAATGAGAAACTGAATGCTTTTTATAATTACTAAACACATTGCTCAGTATATTTCCCCATGAAATAATGTATTTTTTGGAACTAGCATCTTCCCTTTTTTTTTCTTTCTAGAATGAGCACTAAATTGTTAATAATCATTTTAGTAATTAAAATATGTTATATACTAATTAAAAATTATATTATTACTAATTTTATGCTAATTAAAAATGTATATTATGTTCCTAAATACAGAGATTGCTGTTTAATAATTATTAATTTTAAATAGTGTTAATAGTTTATGTTAAATGCAGTTATTAATAATTGGAATAAATGTAAATATCACTAGTATTTAATATAGTTTTGCATAATATTGCATAATATTATCGCAAAATATTAATGTATATAATGTTATTATATGGTACAAAGGAAACTACTACTAAAAATAGTTCATAGTTACAGACATTATAAAATTACTTTGTAGTTTTTATAATGTTTGTAACTATGAACTATTAGTTATGCTAGTTAAAGGACAAAGACACAGATTATGTTAGCAATTAGAGTTTTTTATTTTTTTTTCTTTTGGTAGACTAAAATCCTTGGTATTCATTCAGTTTTTGAACATTGGGGACAAAAATCATAAAATTCCAATTTATATCAAAATAATCTGATTCAGTTCTTTCAGATATGATGTACTACTCATAGTACGCGTCTTTTAATAGGGTATTATTTTGTTTTAAGAAATATTTTTGCTGATATTTACATGCATTAATGTTAGTATATGTCTATGCATTTACTATATGACTTCATTTTATGCTTAAGCATTTAATAATAATAATAATTATTATTATTATTATTTGGTTAATTCTCTCTGCGCTGTTTGCGATTCTTTTATTTCAAACATCATATTTCACTCTTTAAATTTAAAATAAAAGTTACTTTCTTGAAAGAATCATGTCTAATAATGCGCAGAAAGTAGGAGAAAGTTCTAATATCAATTAAATCTTATTGCAATTCAATATTTTCTAAACATTTCCCAAAATTCTTTTTTAGCCTATGGCCATATGTATATTGAATAATACGCAAAATAGTAACATTCGTTATCTTTCAGATTATGAAATATTGGTGAAACACTAATTAATGTACTTGGATAGCTAGTATTAATATTATTAATGTATAAGTATGTATTATTAATACTATTAATGTTACTAATATTAAAATGTATTATTAATATTATTAATAATAAATATTTCTGAAAAAATTGCTCTTTAAAATATTAAAAACAATATGAGTTGTTATAGCAGTAAATATGAGCGAGAGAATTTCTTTTTAACTTTAATTTAAAAGACAGAAATTGTAAGGAATTGAAATTATGCACAGTCTACGCATAAATTGTGATCTCACGATTGTAGAACTATAAACCAACTCTAAAAGAAATTACAAACTGTTAATTAAAATTTCAGTTTATCATGCTTTATATAAAAACGGGTATATCGGCGATACGAAAATGATTTGTCTTTTATTTAGTGTGGTGTGAAAATTGCCAAAATACATTACTGGTACACTATTTTCTGAACATCAAACAGAGCTACCAGAAAATATAATCTCAATCAGTAAATGATATTGTTCTTTGTACAATTTTTTTCATCATTAAAATTATCATTATTAATCATTGGGAATTAATTTCCAATTTAAACATACTAAAACATATAATTTTAACGCTAAATACATAAAAATATGTCTGCTGGAATATTACACAAATATCTAAGTATTTTGATTATTACACACAAATCTGTGTTTTGCATGTTTAGCAGAAATATTTATATGAAGAGAATGCTATACAAAAATCTGTGTATTTTGCATATTATACAAAAACCTGTGTAATTTACATACTACACAAAAAATTGAGTATTTTACATAAAACACAAAAGTATGTGTTTCTTGTATTATACACAAAAATACATTTAATCACAGAAAATTACACATATGAATGTGTGAGAATATTACACATAAATCTGTGTATGCTTCTGCAAATTACACATTAAAGTGTGTATTTCAAGACTTATCAGATAACATTTACACATTTGGACTTATCATCAAATTACACTTTAAAATGTGTATTTTCAAATTTACACATTAGGCGTGTATTTTGGCAATTTACACACACAGACATGTCGTTTTTGTATCATCGATATACCTGTTTTTATGTGTAAATTTACACATTTTTTTTTTTTTTTTTTTAGAGTGCAATGAAAACGTTTCATAGTCGTAATGGAGCGTTCTCATTGGTGAGATTCACAGATGAAGCTGTAAATGACGTCACTACATTTTACTTCGCTTTGAAATCTTTGCACGATTTCAAAAAGTATATTTAATTAAAACTTTTTATTAAAGGAAAGCGAAGGTGCGTTTTAAATGCAATATTGTTAAACTTTTTATATTCGGGTTGCTTTAATTTTTTTTTTTTTCACTTAAAAATCTAGTGCATTTTATTGCAACGCACTCCCCTGCTTGTATAGAAAACGGTTACTTGGCCGTGAAATGGAGCTTTCTCATTGGTTGGAATAGAGATATTATATACAAGCGGTGGAGTGCGTTGCAACAAAATGCAGCTGATTTTTAACAGTGTACAGCCGTGAATGACTCTTGAGAATTTCAAATCTATAAAAAACATTGTGAAAAGTTACCTCCGATTTTAAAGGCAATCTATTTTCTAAACAATGAAACCGTTCCATGGTCGTAATGGAGCATTCTCAATGGTCAGATTTATACAGTGGGAACTGTAAAAGACATCTCTACATTTTACTTCGCTTTGAAATCTTTTCACAATTTCAAAAACAATATTTAATTAAAACTTTTTATTTAAGCAAACCGCGGGTGCGTTTTAAATTTCATTATATTCCCCACCCCTATCTAATAGATAGTTTTGCTATAGTTTTAAATGCAGATTTCTGCTGAAATTTTCTTTCTTTCTTTTTCTTTTCTTTCTTTCTTTCTTTTTTTTTTGGGGGGGGGGGGGTTAGATTTTTCCCTCTCCAAGATTAATCGCTGTATTTCTCAAAATTGTTTCAGCCTAAAGTGGCTATGATTGACCACAGTTGTTGT
Source organism: Maratus speculifer (assembly GCA_964019185.1). Lineage (NCBI taxonomy): Eukaryota > Metazoa > Arthropoda > Arachnida > Araneae > Salticidae > Maratus > Maratus speculifer. The sequence continues at coordinate 272,757,659 of OZ025294.1, forward strand.
AATTTTTTATCATCCTTTAAAAATGCAAACACGTCGTTTTGACGGGCTATCTTCTAGTATTCAAATAAGGATTCATTAAAAAAGTAGAGTAGTTTAGAATAAAAGAAAAAAACGAATGAACGAAGCTTAAAAACATAATTTTTGAAGTTGTATAATGAAAAGTAGATTTCTGAAAATATTTCTCTGTCAGTTATTAAAACTTTTCTCAAATCGGGAGGAGCAACTTTCTCATACATTTCTGAATTTATTTTTATTTGGAAACGCGTATGTAAATGCCACATAGCAGCTGCCACTAGTTGAGCGATTTCCAACAGTACCTAATTAGCACAAAACTGTATCAGGTACTAACTGAATATAAATTTTTATTAAATTCCGTGCATTAGTTCTTGAGATAAAGCGCCCACAAAATTTGTGTCACATACAGAGAGACAGACAGAAAAAAAGAGTCACAGAATGACAGACTCGCAGACAGACATTTTGTAAAAATATGGTTTTTGGTAACTCTGAACCCTAAAACCTCTGGATCCGTAAAAAAAAGGAAGTCGAAATGTTTCACGAATCCAATACTTTCTTCTTGTAAAGACAGAAGAAAGTAAAAATAAATTAAATTAAATAAACCTATTAGAATTTTCAGTTAGAAAACTAGTCTAATGTGGAAATCACAAAACTTTCTTCTGTCTCATACATATATTAATGCTTCAAAATTCGCTGCCACAGAGCCAAAATTAAATGCAATTCTCTGCCCATCGTAAAGATTGTAAAATTATGAAATTTCGGGCATTAGTTATTAAAATAGGACTATTGAGGATATCGGGGAAAATGCAACATAAGTGCACCACATATTGGGTGCTTCACACCGAAACATAAACAGCAATAATATTTATCAAGCTACAGTGGCGGTCAAAAGTATCCGGCCAGCAAAAATTTTCCAGTTAATTTGTATATATACCCATATGAACAGGAATCTCAAAGCGATACTTATACATATTATTGACATATTAGTTAGGAACTTACTTATAGAAGAACGTGTAAATATCAATAAATTTAATTGACAAAATTAAGTATAAAAGAAAACACATGTTCTCAAAAGTTTCCGGCCACTTATCATTCTTTAGTTTTTTTCTATCCGTGAAGTGTTTTTTGGTTGTGATCATGAATGAATCAACATGTATATTATAGTTTCAATTCAAATTTGAAAAGTTCAACAATTATTGTCCATAAATGAGTGATTAGTTTGTCGCTAAAAGGCCAATCTTCCTGAGATATTGCGGCTAAGTTATCGATCGGTAAAATCGACTGTAAACGATATTTAAAAATTATATAAAGATGGCCATGGCTTTCAGGACTTTCAGAGGTCCGGGAGACCCCGGAAAATGACTATTCCTGTAGACAGAATTATCAGGAGAAAAACCATTGATAATCCGCATGAAAATTCCGTTGCAATATGCTGCGATTTACGGAATGAAAATATTGCTGGAATAAGTTTGTCCACCGTGTTATGATGCTGATGTGATACAGAACTTTATGGAAGAGTCGGTATTAAAAATTTTTCAGAGGTAAAAAAAATACCGATGTACCCTACTGGCATTTTCCAAGGAACACAAAGTCTGGTCAAGTGAAAATTGGACAAAATTTCTATTTTTACATTATTCGAATTCAAAACATTTTTGGAAGTGATGGCAGACACAACGTCCGATGACCTAACAACAAAAGATATCATTCGGCCTATGTTATTCCTAGAATGAAACATGGCGGAGGACACGTTATGCCGTGGGGAGTATTTTCTTCAAAAAGTGTCGATCCGTGATTTGAAATCCACAGCCAAGTGAATGATACAATGTATAAGGATATCTAGCAAGACCATTTTCTGCCTTATTAGAGAAAAAAATTGGTGGCAACTATTTTTCTTAACATGATAACAACATAAATAATGTATGCAAGCCTCGATAAGCAATGGTTTTCACACAAAAAATTTCGTTATTGAAATGGTCAGCCCAAACGCCCAACATGAATCCAATAGAAAATCTTTGGAAAGAAGTTGGCAAAAGTCTGCGGATCTATAAATATTTCAACTCAGCCGAAATTTCTCCAAAATTGCAAGAAATGTGGAAAAAACGTACCATAGACGATCTTTAACCGTTGATTGTATGAATGTCACGTTGCTGCGCCGTAGTACTAATTATTAAAGCTAATAAAATAGTAATACGATAAAATACTAATTGTAAATGTCGTTTATCACTGTAATTTTCTATTACAATACCACTTTTTTTGCAAACTTGTGAAAGTGGCCGGAAACTTTTGAGAACATGCGTTTTCCTTTATACTTAATTTTTTCAATTAAATTTATTGATATTTACACGTTCTTCTATAAGTAAGTTCCTAACTATTATGTCAATAAAATGTATAAGTATCACTTTGAGATTCCTCTTCATATGGGTATACTTACAAATAAATTGAAAATTTTTTGCTGGCCGGAAACTTTTGACCGCCACTGTATAACTAAATCTGAAGTTTAATGAAAAATTGTGCATTAGTTCTAGAGATAGAGCTATTGCGGGATTCGGGAAAAATTGAGCATAGCAGTGCCACCTGTTGGGTGATTGATACGAAAAAGTAAACATAACAAGTTCATATCAAGGATTAACTGCAACTGAAGATCGATGAAAATTCGTGCATTAATTCTTGAGACAGATTTATTGCTGAAATCGTGAAAAATGTAGCATAGTAGTGCCACCTAATGAGCGATTTTCGCTAAAATGTAAGCAGCATCAAAGGACTAACCGAATCTGAAGTTTGATGGAAATTCGTGTATTAGTTTTTGAAATACAGTTGTTGCACAGATCCTTAAAAATTCAGCAAAGCAGCGCTACTTGTTGTGTGATTTACTCCAAAAACAAATAAGCATCAATTTAATTCAGGGACTGCCTAAATATAAATTTTTATTAAAATCAGTGCATTAGTTCTTGATTAGTTTTAGTTAGTTTTAGCCGTTGCTTAGATCGTAAAAAATGCAGCATAGCAGCGTCACCTGCTCACCAAAAAATAATCAGCATCAATTTATATTTGAAACTACCTGAATATAAATTTATATTAAATTCCGTGCATTAATTATTGAGATAGAGCGCTGATAAAATTTATGTTACGTACAGGCGCAGTCATTGAGTCACAGACTGACAGACACACATTTTGTAAAAACATATTTTTTTTAATCTCTGACCTTTCAAACGTATAAATCTGTCGATACTTGAAATTTGAAAATTTTCATGAATCCAATATTTTCTTCTAGTAGAGATAGAAGAAAGTAAAAAAGAATTTCACCTATATTCTATATTCCGAGGATCCAAGGTTGGATTCCCTATATAAAATAAATGCCAATTACGAACATAATCTGGTACAAGGTATCTTTTAATGAATTAAATAAACTTTGTATTAATTTCTTTTTCAACTTAAAATGATAAATCTAACTTTTCGTTGATAGATTCTCTTTAGCGTCAAAGAAAGTTTAGTTAAATATTCGCCAAATGTCCATAGCTGAATAACATATTTCAGGAAATGTTATTTGGCGCAAGAGTGTTCTTTAACCGCTGACCAGATTTGCCCGTACATCATAATGGCAACGTGTGTTTACCGATCATGATTTGCCCGTACAACGTACGGGACTCCATATTCCAGGCATGATTTATTATTCTCACCAGTAAATTTTTATTGTAAATTTTGTATTATTTAATCATAACATTTTTCTGATTCAATTAATCAAAAATTTCTGTTTTAAAAAACCGGTGATAAAAAATTAAAAATTCTGTAAAAGATGCAAAAAAATAGGCTTCATTTGAAATTTATTTTTCAAAGATATTGATCAGTTAAGTGGTCAAAAACTTCTTTAATGGTATTTAATTCTCGTTAAAGGACGTTTTAACCTTGATGGCAAAACTTGGATGGGGGCTCAGTTAAGGAATATTTATAGAATGTAAAATAAAAAGAAAGAAAGAAATGTTTTTATTTTTACTATACTACTCTACAGTGTAAAAAAAGCAGATGTTTCATAATCATAAGAAAATACAATATACCCACGAAAACAAATATAGAATAACCTCTTTTGGGTTACTAAGGATTCCGAAAAGCGTTCTTTGTCTTTGGAAACCACAGAAACCAGTTTATTTCCGAATTTTAAAGAATACATTATAAAAGCAAGGTTTTTTTTCTTTCTGCCGCCAATTTTCGGAAGTTTTTCCGAGTAGGTTTTATAATGTATTAACAAGAATATAGCTGATTTGAACAGTATACTAAAATATGTTATGAATCTTTCTGTCAAAATATCATGGTAATTGCATGAAAACTAAATTTATTTTTCTGGTGGTATGGGTGTAATATTGATGAAAATAAGTATGCTTTTGGAGTTAATATTAATTAATTTAGTGTAATTATTTAAGGAATGATTATGGAATGATGTGGATAAGAAGCTAAATAAAAGAAATCATTTTAAAGTTTAAAAAAAAAAATCAAAAAGTAAATGGTTGTGTATTTGTAAATATACACGATAAAAAATACATTTTATTCTTAAATTTTCAAAAATAGTAATAATAAACAATGGAAAGTATAGTAATAATTATAATAATAATAAACTACAAATGATTTTTTTTTCAAGCACACGAAATATGCAAAGAAACAGACGAATCGGAAAGATTCTGTTATTTCACTAAATATTATTACGAATATTATTTTTAAAACATTTTTTTCATTTTATTTTCTTAAAATTGTTCTTTATTCTAAATCTGTGCTAAGCAATGTATTTAGTAATCTGCATACTCGGCGAAAAATTTACCGTGACAATTCATATCTATTTTCCTGTCTATCATTTAAACAACCGCATGATGTATCTGGATAATGAAATAAAAATCCCATGTTGTAAAATGATGGATTACCATTTAGCCCCCTACTTTCTCTCTACAGATCTTTCAAGACAAATTGTTTTCTAATATTTATGCTTAGGGCTTTCCGAGACCTGTGAACTTCCCAGCATGAAGTACAGAAGGTTTGGTCTTTAACTCTGTTGGACAGCATTGTTATTAATCTAAACTGCAAAATAGTCTACTTCATCTGACAATAGTGTCCCAAAAGCTATGCTTAAAAATGAAAACACTCGTATATTTAAGCGTATGTTTCTTACTACATTTATTTATTTTCAACTTGATAGAACTGTCAATAATATTTGTTCTGACTTAAATGTTTATATTTAATGATTTCATCGGTATTATTAAACAATTATGATATTTTTAAAAGACAAGTTTAGATAGTCAAATATACGAAGGGGAGTTTGGAAATAAGTTTCCCCTGGCGTTTATGAACACAAGTGTGTATGAAAGTCAAACGATATAATGAGAGGTGAAAAATACTAAACTTTATTTGTCATCGTACCAATCACGTTGAGACATTTGTCGTACCGCTTGATAAGCTACAGAAAGTTCTCCAGAAAAAGGACTTGCAGAAATTAGGGCTTTGCATAAGGACCAGCCGTTAAATGTTTCTTCGGTATGCTAAAGCCCAGGTTTTTCCCTGGAGAGCTTTCTAGCTTATCAAAAGGTACGACAAATGTCACAATGTACTTGGTAATTATGTGGAAAAATAAAATATGTCTAATCTTTAATGTCCCGTTCTATTTTTTTACTTTCATACACAAATCTGACCATAGTCGGCAGGGAAAACTTATTTTCAGACTTTCCCTCGTATATAGAGGAATTTCGGATACTATGGAATGGTCAAATAATATTGCATACTTCAACATCTGGCGCATACGGTGTTGCAGCAAAACGTAAAACCGCCAAACAGTTTCCTAGTACTCACATGAAGCACTCTGTTCACTTATGTTTGGACACCTATTGTTGTAGTGATCCAGTAAAATAAAATGTTACTCTCATTTTTTACAGGTGCATTTTAAAAAATTCGTATAAATTATAAAATCTCTTTGTTAGTGATCTTAACCAAGTTCAACATAAAGTTGAACAATTATATTTATTGTTGTGTTAGTCAGTTTTCTTCGAGGCTAAGTTGTTGAGGAACGAAGAGGTTAACTAGGTTGAACCTCTAACTTGAACTAACTTGAATCAACTAGGTTTTCCAAAATGGTGTATCGGGTAATATGGAATATTAGTTAGATAAATGTTTCAAGACGAGTTTAGGGAAAATGAACAACCGTTCATCTCCGACGCGTGTCATTTGAAATGATCTTTTTCCAAGTTGCATATCATATGCGGAAGTTGCAGTGTGCTTGTTTTGAAATGGAAAATATTTAGAGTCTGGAAAGGGGAGGCATGTGTAAGTATGATGCCTCATATAGACTGTAATATCTCTGAAACGATAAAGTACATTTGTGTGTGTGTGTTTTTAATTAAAACATTTTTTCATATAATCTGATTATTTACAGATGATGTACTAATGTTTATTTATAAAATAATTGTGTTATTCCTGCAATTCGTGTTTTTTTTCCTTCTAACTGAATTCCTTGTTACCCGACTGGTCGCCATTACTTGAAACTAGTAACGCAACCAAAAATAAACGCATTTGAAAGGTTCTATGAAATAGTCAATTTTTTCGTTAGTATATTTTTATGTATTTCATTTTCTTGTATTGATTTACAAATAAAATTGAAAATGGTATTTCATGATACCCAAACTTCCTCTATATCCCCCTCCACATTGAGTAAGATAAAGGAAACAAAATGCAGTGTCCCCATATCCTATTAAAACAAGTTGGAAATTGCACGTGAACGTAGCAAATGAGGTGCGTTCGTACGATTACGAAGTTTTAAAAATATTCAGATCTTGCTGATACAGTAGAGCGTACTTCAGATACAGTATAGTAGTCGAAATCTTTGTGTTTCTGTAAATATGGAGAAAGTAATTTTTATTACGCCACAGCAACGTATATCTTATTCATAAAATGTGAAATAGTTGAATATAATTAAAACACGCCCAAACAATGTTTCCCCGTATAGAATTATGTAGTGGAAAATACTTTTGTGTAGCCCTGTAATTTAATAATAAAAATTCTTTGCATCACAGGTTGTACAGAATGCATATTTTAGTATATATTTCATAGATCCATGCCGATTCTATTATGTTCGAATGAGTGTAACATCATAAAAATGCATTTGAAACTTTTTTTCCATTGACCGTAATGTAATGGAATAACTTTGATTGTCCCTGTAAATGATTTATGCATCCGACTTTCATAACATTTGAAATGACATGATAAAATTACGTAATAATTATATGTTTTAAATTTCAAACGATTAAAATGCATTTGAAATTTTTTTTCCCATTGACCGTAATGTAACGGAATCATTTTGATTGTCTCTGTAATTGATCTATGCATCCGATTTTCATAACATTTAAAATGACTCAACAAAATTACGCAGTAATTATATGTTTTAAATTTCAAACGATTAAAATGCATTTGAAACTTTTTTCCCCATTGACCGTAATGTAACGGAATCCTTTTGATTGTCCCTGTAATTGATCTATGCATTCGATTTTCATAACATGTCAAAGGACTCGACAAAATTACGCAATAATTATATGTTTTAAATTTCAAACAATTAAAATGCATTTGAAACTTTTTTTCCCATTGACCGTAATGTAACGGAATCCTTTTGATTGTCCCTGTAACTGATCTATCCACCCGATTTTCATAAAATTTGAAATGACTCGGCAAAATTATGTTATAATTATGTATTTTAAATTTCAAACGATTCGGTTGGGTAGTTTTTGCGTTGTTATATGCGGACGGACAGACAGACAGACAGACGGACAGACACACAGACAGACGGACAGACAGACAGACAGACGGACAGACCGACAGACGGACGGACTGAGCGACAACAATAGGTGCTACGTATTTACATAATTACGAACGCACCTAAAAAGAACAAACGTCTCATGATATTCACGCAAATACCCGTACATATAAAGGTGATTTACACTGAAAAGCTCACAATGCTAACAAATGGACATAAAAATAAAATCTGTACAAGCTTAATGGAATTGGTTTTTAATAAAATAGAATATATTTAGAACAGAGTATTTACTTTTTTCGAACACATTTACAATATTATTTATCTGTATTTCAAGATATTCGTGCTAACCGTATGTTTTAAAAATATTTCTAAAATTTACTAATCGCTCGCTAATGGATTTGGGAGGAGCTATATGCAAATATAGGCACCCAAGATGGATTTTCATCCTGTTATTATGTAAAAGGTATAGAATAACTACGTTAAATATGAATAAGAATACGTATGAAACGAAAACATCATGTTTTTTCATTTTAAATATTTTCGAAATACTTACCATCTTCCAACTATTATGAAATTTAATTTCCAAACCAATTTTTTCCCGATAATTCTGTATTCAAAATCATTAGCACCACGATATAATTCAAGATATTGTATCCCAATCAATAAATTAATGCACTGTTTTTCCTAGTTCAAATAACGCTGACCATATTGGTTATTCTGGGAACCAGTGCTATGCCAGTATTGAATTCTTCGAAACTGCTTTCATTAAGCAGTATTAAGGTACCCTGGGGTAATAACGCCACGTTAAGGTTCTACCAATTTTCACGGCTTAGTTTTGGATTGTATTTTTCAAACAAATATAGGATCTGATACAGCAACTCATTGACTATCTATATAAATAAAATAATTTAACAGATATGTATTCATAAAATGTAATGGCGTTTTTTCTTGACCAATGCTATTTGGCGTTATTACCCACCTGTATGGGTAATAACGCCATGCAAACAAAACTATGAAATAAGATGGAATAATTGCATGTATATAGCCCAATTCTAAAAATACAAACTCTACAAACTTAGAAATTGACAAATTGCATTCTAAGCTATTGAAAATGTTCAATTTTTTGTGAAAGTGTAAGAAAAATAAAGGTGTGTTGTGGGAGGGGTGGGGGGGGGGGGATCAGGCAAAAGAATATCAGACCGTGAGCTTCTTTTTGCTTAAAAAAAGACCGCTTAAATAGAAATATGAGAAACATTGCGCAGTTTTAACTGTATTTATTTGAATCAGTATTTAGGATGTAGCTCGGCCACTGTAGGAAATCAACCGGGGTATTAATGTCAAGAATTGGCGTTATTACCCCAGTATAGTTATTGCGCAGTACATTTTAAATTACAAATTATCTCGAGAAGATATCCAAAATCTTCAACAACATTTTAAAAGTACATGAAATGCACTACAAATTTATGTAATTAACAAAGTATTTCCGGATAAAAAGATCGTCTTCACATCACAAAACGTATCTCGCAAATTTTAGATCAAGCGTTAATTTTAGTTGTTTGTAAAAACAATAAGACCTAAAAATGAAACAAATTAACTTGAAGCTGTTTTTTGCGATTTATATGACTCAAAACCCTTCTGCGCAGAGCACATGGGTGTCATTTACCTGATTATTTCATAATTATGCAAAATATAAGCACTTGGCGTTATTACCCCGCCTGGCGTTATTACCCCAGGGTACCTTAATTAAATATTGGCAACAAAATTATAAAGTGGTACTCTATAACAATATTACCAAAATATGAACACCTCAAAGTTAGGGCAATATTCCATGCAAATATTGCTAATATTGGCTCATACAGCCAATATAACAAATATGAAACAAATACTTTCGTGTTATTATGGTACTATATCATCTTAATTAAAATATTTACTTCGAATATCATTTGAATCATTTCTCAAATCTAATAATTTTAGTTTGATATAACTCCTGACATACATATTTAATAATCAGTTGTAAAGTGTCAAGGGATAACGCAGATTTTTCTTTCTTTCTATTTCATTCTCTCTCTCTCTTTCTCTCTCTCTTTCTCTCTCCCTTTCTATATATATATATATATAGGTATATAAAAGGGAGAAAGAAAAGAAAACGTACGAGGTAACTTGAATTGGCTTTGACATACGATCAAGATCTTTACGCTTCTCCAGTGTCCCAAACAGTGAGACATTTCAACAAGTAGGGGGAAGGTGTTAAAATCACCAACAAATAGGGTAGAGATTCTAAAGATTCAGGTGATAATAAGTGACAGACCTGACATAATTTATCAGGCTGGAGCTGTAGACATGCCTTTCTTATGCCAAAATACAAGATAAAAGATATATTAGAAGTGAAGGAACAAGCTACTAAAAAGCTTTACATATAGATAAAAAAGTATTCTTCTTGTAGAAGTGTTTAGATTAAAATGTTTTGCATCTTAAATATCATCTGAAATTTTTAGCCGGTAATTTATAAACAAAAACTTATTATTCTTAATTTAAAGGCATACATTTTAATATTTCAGAGTAATTTGAATGTTATAATTAAATCAGCATTAAAACTGAAGAGAAAGAGATAAAGAGAGAAAACATTACAGTGACAATATCAAGCCTTTCATGCGTTTGTTGATTAACTTAATACATTGAAAAATGTTATTTTTTTTATTTCTTTTTCAATTACGTTTCGCAATAATTCTAGATATTTGCAAATGGATCTTGCAATATTTACAAGAATTCACTATGAAGGGTACCGCCAATCAATGTTTTCCTAAATTTTGGGGGGAAATGAAATATTTTGTTGAGTTACTATCCCTAATTATTCTAGTAAAAACATTCTTTCACATTACCTTAGATTTGGAGATGTTGTAGATCAAAAATCAGCTTACATTTTAATTATTTAGAAGCAGTGTGTCCAAGTTTTTAGGAGAGTCGCGGTAGAGGCTTTCTTACGAAGTAAGAGTTGCGAGTGCCTTAGAAACGTGCAGTAAAACAGAAAATGAGATCAATTTTATAGAAAAAATCTGTAACAAAGTTGCCAAGTCTCCGGCTTTTTTTTTTTTTTTTTTTTTTTTTTTTTTTTTTTTTTTTTACACACCAATATTATCTTAGGAAAATATGTTGTTCTTTTTAATATGCGAAATTTTCCAATTTAATAAAAATACATTTTCTATATTAAAATACCGGTAGCCAAAAAGCTGGAGACTTGCTAACACTACAAATAGTTTGTAAGTGTTTACATATTTATCAAAATTTTAAACCTTTTACGATATAAAATTTAAAAGGTTTAAAAGAATAAAATAAAAAATTATTTCAAAACTGAAACTTTTTAAAAATAAACTAGTTGGATATGCCAATCTCAAAACTTTTTTCTATGTCATGTATCTTAATATTCCAAAAAAAAAGTATTTACAGATGTTAATACTGCAATATTATTAATTTAACGGTTTATATTACTTTTTTTATCACTGATACTTATAATATTTTTTTGGAATTACAGTTTTCTTTCAATTAAAAAAGAATTGCGATTTATTAATGATTCCGCATTTTAATTTTTTTTAAATATTCTTTTACTTTTTTAGACATTTAAAATTTTATTTATATCGCCGCTATTTTTTTTTCAGATTTTCAAAAAATTTGGTACTTTGAATTTTATTTAAATAATTTTATTTGAGCATTTATAATTTGAATAAAATAAATAACTTCCTTTTATTTTAAAAATAAACTATTGGTGCTACCATCTATGTAAGAATACCTATTAATTATAAATTAATAATGTGGATTTTTTAAAGGATAAATTGTTTTGAAAGAAATATTAAACGGAACCCTCTGTGTGATCTGCGATCACACTTACTCACTTGTTCTTTCTTTATCCTAATAAAATATTTATTGTTTATTTGTAAAAAAGAAGCTTAGATGTTATATTGAATAAAACATTAAAACTTTTTTATTATTATTATTTCAACTCTCCAATAAAATTCTGCCGTTAAAATTTAAAGCTTTTCTGAATAATATTTTCTTCATCTGCATTTCTTAATTCTAGTCCAGCTTTTTATTTTGCTAATTCAGTTTTGTCATCAGGGTAAATATTTCCTTCGAAACGAAATATTCTTCATTTAACTTTTGTAATATAAAATTTAATAATAAAAAAAGAAGTGCAGCTTTAAAAATATTATTATTATTTTAAAAATAGCATTGTATAATCATATACTCAAGGGACAGATGTATTTTTTTTACCGTAGTGAATAATGTAATTAATTAAACTCTTTATTTGTTTTTATTCTAATTATGTACTACTCTTCCTTTTTTTAGACGTATTAAACTTTGGGACGACATTTTATTTTCTCGTCATAATTTGCAATTTCTGCCTGCTTGTGCGTAAGAGACTTAGGGAGAGGAGGATTTCCGTGGAACGCAGTTTTTTCGTGCTATGCGCATGAGTGTTCTTTATTACCAATGCTAAACACTTAATTTCTAAACAATTAATTTGAGAGAGGCGCAACTTCAATAATTTTGCTTATATTATTTTTATAGCTTTAGAAACTATTTAAGATAAAATCATTAACTTTTTAATTGTTATGAAATTACCATTTTTATACTGTCCTTGGTCACTACAAAATATACTAAAAGAAGCATATTTGAAGCTTCAATAAGTACAACAAGAAAAATGTGAATGATTTGGTACTGGAGAACATAGAGATAAAATTTAATAAACATATGAGTACTTACATCCGTAATACTAAATTGAATAGATTATTATATATATATAATATAGCAAAATATACTATAGCATATACTAATAAGTAATTATTAGTTGTTTTATATCAAAGTACTTTTCTATACTTATTTTTTTTAAATACAGGGATGATAGCGCTCCGACCAAAATGATCGGTTATTACCACTAAATTTTACTAAAAATTCTGGTATTGCTAATGGCAGAATTTCTGATAAGTTATAAACCAAAGTACACTTTTAAAATTTATTGGTAGTAATCGGTAATTTGGGTCGGAACACTCTCATGCCTGAAAATAATGAAATTTTTAATTTGTACTTCAACGAAAATTGTAAGATTTGGACATTTCTGCTGCTTATAGTTATGTCTTATTTGTTAGAATCTACATTAACGAATACGAAATCGTGTTTTACCCTGACATTCCAAGATTCATACAAATAACAAATAGCGTACTTTTGTGTTACATTAAAGAATTCTTTGACCTTCGAGATACTCTCTATAATATATTAATAAAGAATAGTGTTCGCGAAACTTGCCATATCCATTGAAATTTCTTGTCAAATATTTAGTTAAAATTCAAATTTGAATCAAGATTCCTAGAGATTCCAGAAATCTCAAACCATCCGACGCGACAGCTGGAAACAAACTGTGAAAAGAATTAAATTAAGCAATTCAAAATTCTTCGGAAATTTCTGGTGCTTTGAACTTAGCTGAAGTTTGAGAGATTCACTAAGTTTAAAAACTTAATTAAATTATTAACATTGAAAATGTATTTACAGAGTCTTGTGAATTTTTAACTATGTTAATTTACAGAATCTATTGTAAATTTACTGAATAACTTCGCTGTTTTTTAACTGAATCTCGGTTTTTGTAACCTCTGTTATTTAACATAAGACTTAAGGTAATGGATTACCTATAGATTCGTTGAAATTTTACATTTTTTTTTTTTTTTTTTTTTTTTTTTTTTTTTTTTTTTAACAATGCACCCTTTAATTTTCATTTAAAAAAAAAAAAAAAAAAAAAAAAAAAAAAAAAAAAAAAATCAGAATTTTAGCAATAGGCAACAGTCAAAGTTTGCTCAAACTAATGTTTCTGTTTGATGCAAAGTTTAATGAGAATTAAAACAAGCGTGGAAAAATCAACCTCGAAGAGTTTTCAACGTAAAAGTTGCATCTTTTAGAAATATTTTGTAAGATTTTTCTAGATAAAATATATCATACAAATTTAAGTAAGTAGGTTTAAAGTAATGTAGACAAATTGAGATTTCCTTCCAGGGTGAAATGTTCTGCAAAATCAAGAAAGAAATTAATGGGATATAAATGGGAAAGTTGATAGGAAATTTTATTTCATTTAATTGTACCTTTAGTAGGTAAATATAAAGAATAAAAATTATAAGAAATTAAAAATTATAAGAGAACATTTTTTTTATTATTATTCATGTTTAAAACATATATGCTGTTTATTATTATTATTATTACTATTATTTGAGAAAAAAAGATACGTAATCCAAATTCTGAATTTTTTTTATTGATCTGTAAGTACTTAAAGAGCATGTTAAATAATGATCATAAAAAACGTGAAAACAAGTGTGTTACTTTTTCTTGAAATGATGGAAATAACGGAAAATTCTAAATTAAGACTCTTCACAAATTCCCTATTCAACAAGCGAGAAACGTTTTCACATAATGATGCACACATTTTTTAATATAAATGTATAAAATTGGCAGTCCTGACTATGGAAGCGATTTGGAATCGAAATGACTTTTTCATTTTTAGATAAATAAATTATCGGTCGAGTTACAAGCGTTTTTGATCACTTGACAAGAGTATTTTCCCATTCGCTGACTGGTGTTTTGCTTTCGGTGCGAAATTACGTTCAAAACGCTAACTTTGTCTGAATTTTCTGAAAGATTGATTGCGTTTACAAAAAATACGGAAAAGTCTTTCGATTACATTGTTTCTCAATAACAACACCTGCCCGTTTCATGCATTCCGAACGAAAATGGAATAAAACTTATATCATAAATTTTTCCTTTTGGAATTAGAGCAGTCGTAAAGAAATATTTTTAAAACATGATTTGTAACATTATGATATTTATAGATTTTTATGTCAAAAAAATACTATATGGTACGAAAAAAATCATTGCAAGTGATACTTGTCCTATTTTCTTCCTATCATAAAAAATTCGTTTGAGTCTACAAAATATTACAACCAGTCAGGAGAAAAATATCACATGTCAATATGGTTAATGTTTGCATAGGAAGACAACAGAAATATATTGCGAAATACTGAGAGAATAAATTGTAATATCTATGTGGAGCCGCTTTAAAAAATTTTGTTAGATGTCACCTGCCGGAAACCTAATATCGTAATTTGATATTTATATAAAGCTCTTAAAATTTGATAAAAAAAAAAATATTTTTTACTACTCTTTTAAAACTAATGGTGACACATTGCACCTTTTAGGGGTGAAAGGCTTGTCTCACTGGTGACACCCCTAAGGGAGCCATAATGGCAGCTTTAATTAGGGTGAAAAGATGACACTCTTAATCCAGAGTGCCTAATAATAAAAAAAATAAAAAATATAGAAACCGACTTTTGGGCCTCGAGAGATTCGAACCCACAATATCTGATTGCAAGCTCAACGCTTTAACCGCTCGGCCATCGAGCTCACTTTCAAAGTCTCCCTGAAATGTTCAAATGTCCTGAAATTCAAAGGTTGTTTTATATATAAAAGCTCGTCAAAAGTTAGCCATCCGAAGTTTTAAACGAAATTGTTATAGCGCATAGCGCTGATAGTCATCGTAGGGAGAAATTGCTGTTTTAATCCACCAGTAACGGCGAGTTGAAGGGCAAGGATACACGTCACAGAGCATGCGCAAATGACTAAGTGGTGAAAATCTTTCAACGGTATGCATTGCGCGGCACCCTAATTAGCGTGAATCACCCAATGAGAGATCAAACGGCACCCCAAACACATTTTCAAGCCCGCGGGTGTCAAATGGTAACACCTTTTCACCCCTGCGCGCCAAATGCAACTGGTTAGTCACCTTTATTTTTAACAGTGTATACACGATGGCTGGCGAATCTACTTACCAGTCGTCAAATTATAACTAGTCTTTTCGAGTATTAATCTTATTCCTTTTTAATAACGGAATTTTTCTCATTAAATTACACAAAAGTACTAACAGGAAAAATTGATGACAATTAGCCAGATAGCGCGCTGGTTTTCCAGATTTGCCAATAGAATCAATTTAAACACGATGGGTATCTTTTAAGGTATATTTTTAACTGTCATATTTACTGTATTAAAAAAACATTATATTTCTATAGATGCTCAGGATTTACTATTCTCAAAGAATGACACTGTATTAAAAAATTAAAAACTTAGCTTAAAAAAGGTCAATGTTTAAGATAATAGAAAAAATATGTTTTTATTATTATTATTATTATTATTTCGCGTTGATTTGCATAAGCCCATTATAAATAGGCAAGCAGCATTATAATTTATTAACCGAACGTTCGCTGTGCTTCCTAATTATAGTTGAATTTTTTTTTATTTAATATTTGATTTTTGATATTTAATTGCCCTATTAAAACATAATTCAACGTTAATATGAATTTTTCTAGCGCATAATACATTTACAGAATTCTTAAAATATAGGAAGACAACTGTCTACAAAATTAAAATAATCTTTTATCTCGTCTTATTATTATTATTTTAACTTTTAGGCTTTTTAGGCATTCTTTCTAATAATCACAAAAGCAGAATTTTTGTGATTATTAGAAAGAATGTTGAATTTATTTCACGTAGTTTAAGTAAAATCATTATTAACAGACAAGCATTTTTATAAAGTATTAAAGTAATATGTACATCATTTCCTAAAAACTTTTATCTTCATCTTTAATGGCAATGCTGAAATATAAATTAACATCTACTTATTTAAGTTATATAATATATAAGAAAATATAGCAAGCCAATTCTTGTTATATTTAAATTTGTGAGTTTAAAGTGATCTTATGTATTTTTAAAGCTTAACGTTGTAAAAATGAGACTCTTTGCATCAGTTCAATTCTTAAAGTTTAATGAAAAATAATCCTGTATTGAAAAAAAAATCATATATTGGTGGGAACAGGGGACGCTTTGATAAAGCACGTAATGTATTTGGAGAGCAGGTTTCATTCTCTCTGGCCCGTTATGCTACAGCTCGGTCTCTTTTGTCTTCCCTTATACTTCGTGATTTTTTGCATTTGAATTCAGTCGGGAATGAGCAGCTTTGTGCAAATATATTGCAAGTTAAGGAAAAGTTGGAAGAGAATGTGTCATGCTCTAGCGCCCTATCTTGTTCCATAGAACTTTATTTATTCTTTGATTTATTGTTGATTAGTAATAGAAAATCTAAATACTTATGGAGAAGAAAGTTGAAATGAGTGTGCTTATGCATATTCAATTTTTAAATAGTCAAATGAAAAAGTATGGGGCTAATGTTTTCTTACTGGACAAAATGCTCATGATTCTGATATAATCAGTTTAATGTGTTAATAAATAAAAATAAATAATATTAATTCACTATTGCTAGATTTTTTAACACAATCATCTGTTACACAAGCATTTGATAGCACAATCTTAACATTAATACTTGATTTACATTTTTGTAATGCTTATTTTTTCAAAATCAAATGCACAATATTTAGGGTATTTTCGAAAGTCACGAACATTGCCAATGAAAGCGACTAATAAGATGTCGTTTGATCTACTAATCAGATTTAAGATCTTCCTTCGTTTTGAATTATTCATCTTTAAAATTCGTCCTGACTTTTGGGTCACCCGGTATTCCATAAACTATATATATGGCAAATAAAGTAAACAAATGTTTGTTATTATTGTTAATATAATTAGCATTCAAATTTTTCATTTTTTAATTGTTGATTTTGTTAAAAATATATGCATTTTTACAGATAAAATTTTATTTCATATTAAAATAAGGTACCCTGGGGTAATAACGCCACGTTAAGGTTCTACCAATTCTCACGGCTTAGTTTTAGATTGTATTTTTCAAACAAATATAGGATCTGATACAGCAACTCATTGACTATCTATATAAAATAAAATAATTTAACAGATATGTATTCATAAAATGTAATGGCGTTTTTTCTTGGCCAGTGCTATTTGGCGTTAATACCCACCTATATGGGTAATAACGCCATGCAAACAAAACTATAAAATAAGATGGAATAATGGCATGTAGATTGCCCAATTCTAAAAATACAAACTCTACAGCTCTAGAAATTGACAAATTGCAATCTAAGCTATTGAAAATGTACAATTTTTTTGTGACTCTGAAAGAAAAAGGACGCTGTGGTGGTGACGGGGGGAGGAGGCAAAGGAATATCAGATTCTAAGCTACGTTTTGCTTAAAAATGACCATTTAAATAGAATTATTAGAAACATTGCACGGATTATTTGAATCAGTATTTATATTCCCATGTCTGTGTTACAAGCCAAACCCGATATTAGGCCAAACTAGATTGGCCTAGGCCAAACCGGTCTATCCTAACGGTTTGGCCTAGGATAGACCGGTACTAACCACTAAGACCGGACCAACAACTAGTTTGACCTAACTCTTATAGGATAATCTAGTTTAGCCTGCTGTTTATTGGTCTGAACTAGTTTATCCTAGGCTGAACTAGTTTATCCTAGGCCGATCTAGATTATCCTAGGCCAATTCAATTTGGCGTGATTTTATTGAATTCAATGACCGCCTCAGCGCCAACATTCTGGTTTGTCCTAGGCTCATCTAGTTTGTCCTAGGCTGACCTAGTTTATCCTAGGCCAATGTAATTTTACGTGTTTTTAGCTCACAGGCGTCAAAGCCCGAGAAATAATGAGCTCGCAGGTTCTGTATTTATGTAGGTACACATGTATGTACGCATGATTGTACGTATGTACGTACATATGTACGTAATGCGATAACTCTTGGTAGAAATATTCGATTTGCTTAAAATTTTGTAAGTAGTTTCATTTTGATAAGGTACTTTTCTGATTAGTTTTGGGAATTCATTGGATAAGATTAACAGGGGGTGAACGGGAGGCTAATACCCCATTGTTAGTTCAGAGAAATGGATTTTTCATGCAGAATTATCAGTTTTCATTTAAATTTTTAGGTATAGGATCATTCTGACAAGATGCCTCCGTAATTAGTTGTGGATGTTTATCGTTTAAGTGGAAAACAAAGGGCAATGTAGGTAACCCCCCAATAATTTAGATAAATGGTTTTGATGCAGAATTTACAGATTTGTGTCAAATTTGGATGTATGTTCTTTCTGATAAGCGATTCCCTGAATAGTTTTGGGGAGTTTTGGTTAAGTATGAAAGAAAAAGTGAAGGATTACCAACTTTCATAGGAAAAAATAGTTTATCCTATGGACATTTAGAGAAATAAGTTTGGCATAGGAAAACTAGTTTATCCAATTTGCTTTGGGATAAAATAGTTTGGTCTAGGCTAATATAATTTGGCTCAAAATTGGGTTTGGCCGATAAAAACATATCTTTCACTAAAATAAGCATAAATGTGTGTCAAGAGTCATTGCTTGTAACATCAATACAGAAATTTAACATGTTCACCGTAAAGAAATGATACATTGGATATGGTGTTTCCTTATTTTTATTTTTATTTTCTGCAGACTCAGGCCATGCTGTGATAAGCTTGCTTTTATTATTACTGTCATTCGAGCCAGATCGCAGCTGAACATACTTTGGAATCGAACAGCGTTTTCCATTTTTGAGAAATTAATTACCTGTCGACATATAGCTATTTTTGTCACGGCGTCAAGTTTTTCTTTTCCGTAAAGTCGCAACTGGAAATTCGATTCAAAACGTAGCTTTAATAGTATTTTTTCAAAGATACATCGCTTTTATGAAAAAATGGTTAACGCCATTCGATTACATATTTTCTAAGTGAGAATGCTTGTTAATCTTATGCATTTCTGAAAAGGAATTAATTAATAAATGTGTTAGGATGTAGCTCTTTTGGATTTGAAAAAAACCTTAAGGAATGATAGAAAAATATATTTACAAATCTATTTTTTACTAAACATATTCAAAAGTTATGATGTTTATAACACTCCTTTTTTTCTTTTGTTCTAACTATTTAATGAATTCCTATTTGAATATTGAAGGACTAAGAATCTAAATAATCAATAATACATTGTGTACTTTCCATTTAGCGAACACATCGTAATTTAAAAATACATTGTAAATTTATCCATAAATATGTACGCAGTATTCTTTAAAGGAATCTTAAATGTATGTGAATTAAAATCTGAATTTTTTGCAGAAATTGAGTAGGGCCAGGTCGAGCCGGACTGAGTCCCTTTTCACTGATTTTTTTACAGGCAGGGCACGGGCTGAACTTTTTATTTTTATACCGGGCTTCGAAATTCCGGCCCGTGCAAATCTATAACAGTATTCTACTACCCTTCAAATAAAATACATTATACAGGGGTGATAGCAAAACCACATTGCACAAGATTAGAGAGCAGTTGTCAGGATTAATATTAAAAAGAATATTGCCCTGTTAAAGTAATGGCTTTGCATTCACAGGCTGTTTACACTAATTGTGTATTACAGACACTTTTTTTAAATATCACTCTCGAAAAAACAAGTAAGGGAGATTACTTTTTCCCATTTCCCCTAATTATACTTAACCCTTGAACCCCAAAACTAATCACAGATACGCTTTATAAAATTTAACAATTATCCAAAATTTGAAGCAAATCAGATAATTCTGCTCAAAAACCATTCATCTGATTTAAGGAGTGTAATCCTAGATTCCTCCTTCTATACTTAATCATTAAACAAACTATTCAGGGATTCGCCTTATGAAAAAAACTATGCTCAAAATTTAATCGGCGAATCAGATAAATCTGCTTAAAAACCCATTTCTTTAATTTAAGGAAGGCAATAAATCATCCACTACCCCATTATACTTAAACAAAATAAAATTTAATTAAAAAACCGTCTGATCAAAATGAATTCATGTCCAAAATTGTAAGCAAATTGGATAATTCTGTATTATAACTAATTTATCTAATTTATCTAATTTAAGGAAATATATTGTACGCTTCCCCTTTATACTTATCCAAAGAACCACCAAAATTAAACAGTGAAGCCCTTCATCAGAATGAACAAATCAAAGATATGCAGCAAATCGGTTAATTCTGCATGAAAAACCCATTTGGCAAAATTAGGCGGGAGTCCCCCTTTCTTCTATTTGTTCTTAACCAATTAACTTCCAAAACTAATTACGGACGCACCTTACCAGAACGAATCTATTTCAAAAATTTAAGCAAATCAGCAAATTCTGCTTGAAAAAAGCATTTACATAAATTATGGGGCGTTACCTATATTTCCCCCTCTCTTTATACTTAAACAATGAACATCCACAACTAATCATGGAGGTGCCTCATCAGAATGCTTCTATATCTATTTTTTTATGATAAAATATGCTAATAATGCATGGAAACCCATTTATTTGATTTAAGGGAAGGGGCGAATCAGCCTCTCGATCTTCCTCCCCCTTATTATTCTCCAATGACCTCCCAAAATTAAACAGAAAAACTCCTCATAAAAATAAACCTATATTGAAAGTTTGATGCAAATCGGGTATTTCTATCAAGAATTTTTGCGTTACGTACTTACGTACATACATAGATACAGAATCCACGGGCACATTATTTCTCAGGCTTTGGTAGTCTGATGAAATAATAACACGTCAAATTACATTATTTCTATCAAGAGTTATCGTGTTACGTACATGCGTACGTACATGCATGTGAACATACATGCGTACATACAGAACTTGCGAGCCCGTTATTTCTCAGGCTTTGACGCCTGTGAGCTAAAAACACGTAAAATACATTGGCCTAGGATAAACTAGATCAGCCTAGGACAAACTAGAACGTTGGCGCTGAGGCGGTCATTGAATTCAATAAAATCACGCCAAATTGAATTGGCCTAGGATAATCTAGATCGGCCTAGGATAAACTAGATCAGACCAATAAACAGCAGGCTAAACTAGATTATCCAATAAGAGTTAGGCCATGCTAGTTTGGCCTAGGAAAAACTAGTTTGTCCTATGGGCCTTAGGATAGACTAGTTTGGCCTAGGAAAAACTAGTTTGTCCGATGGGCGTTAGGACAGACCGGTTTGACCTAGGAAAAACTAGTTTATCCGATGGCCGTTAGGATAGACCGGTTTGGCCTAGGCCAATCTAATTTGGCCTAAAATCGGGTTTGGAACATATGCATTCTATGCGATAGAAAATATTGATTTTTTTTGTAAAAGTGAAAGAAAAAGGAGTGAGGGGGAGCTTCAACAGAATATAACACCCTGTGTGTCTCTTTGCTTAAAAAGACCCGCTTAAATATGATTATCAGAAACATTGCATGGTTTTAACCATTCATAATGTAATATTTTAATCATGTGAAGTTTTATAACAACTAGAGTTATATGTAATAAATATTTTTGTTAAACCTTAACTGCTGTTAGCGTCTCACATACCGCTGAGTTTTTCAAGTTTCAGAGTTTAACTTGCAATTTTTATTTTAACTATAGATGCCGGGAAAATTTTGTTTCATTTGGAGTCCTATTACTATCTCTAGAAACTTTTGAATAGCTGAATTTTATTTATAATAGTCCTGTATATAAGGTTCAATACAAAAATAATATTTTAAAAGTTAATTTAACATTTTATTCATCCTTAGATTAAGCGGTCTGACAGGCTGCTCACAGTAAGTTACGCGACAATTTTTGTCACAGCAGTTAAGGGTTAATACTATTATAGTAATCCAGTAAATATTTTTTAACCCATAACTCCACACTAATGCGGATTCTCCAAACCTACAGTTAAATTGTCGACGTTTTAAAGAGGATGCTTTAACGAATTTTTATAAAATTGAATAAAATTTTTGATTAAAAAATATTATCCTCTTATTCAATTTTATACATAATTCATATGGTTATATATCATTATCTCTATATTAGCAACAAAATTAACCTTTAACTGCTGTTAGCAATCTGACTGAACACTGTACCCCCTCTCCTCCCCCCCCCAAAAAAAAATAGCGTTTAACTTGTATTTTCCAGTTTAACTATAGTTACAACTGAAATTCTTTTTCGTTTGGAGTTCTCATAATATTGTTAGAAAGATTTGAATAGATTAAATTTAATTAGAGTTAATTCTGTACAAAACGTTTCTATGATTTTTAATCATGGATCGCATTTTAACCTTTAACTAGCGAGCTACGCCCGCTAGCTGGGCCACTTTTTCCAAACGAACCTCGATATTAAGCAGTATATTCATTTAATAAGCAAGTCTTGGAGTTCGAATCCTCAAGCACAAAAAAAGTAAATTAAAGAGCTATGGTTGTTATGCGCCCATTATCCCGTTAAAAATACGTGATTTCGCACAGTGGGCGCCACGCGCCCACCGTGCAAAGGCCTACCACCCACCGGCGCTACGCGCCATGGTCGCCATCGTCCCGTTAAAAATATTTGGTTTTGCACGATTGGCACTGCGCGCTCATAAGACATTTTCTCGTATTTTTTGGTTCATCAGAAGCAGATTTCTACGCAGATTCTGAATATGTAATCAGTTTTATCTACTTTAAAAACTGTCTGTATGATGGTTTAAGAAAAAACGTGTAAAAAAAGTTTCGGTATCAAAAACTGCAAAAGACTGCTATTAAAAAAAAATAAGTAATTTCATTAATATCACAAACAACATAACTAACAAATAATTTTGGCAGCTCGTTTTCCGTTTGTACTAACAAAAATTAGTATTAATAGCGTAAATCTTAGGTTACACAATATTCGTGTATGCTACCAAAAAGAAAGAGCATGAAAATAAACCGTGTTTAACATTTTTTACCAATTAGTTCTTTTTCAAGGAACCGAAACGAAAGAAAAAGTCGTTTTCCCGGGAGATAAAAGAGGTTTTCGGCTGCTTCTTCTTTTAGCCAAAGGGGAAAAGTTCAGGTCGTTCACCGCAAGGTGGCGCAGTGTTCTGCCTCAGAGCTCCGTTTGGGAAATTAGACGTTTTCCAGTCCGATTCCCGACCGGTTTTTAATTCATAACTTTTTTAATTTTGGCCCCACGGTCTCGAAAATGCCCGAAATAACTTTCACGGAATTTTTCGAATCGAAAGACACCTCTCGCGACTTCCAACTCGCCCACGTTACGAACTGTAATCGGCTTCAAGCAGACAGACAGACAGACAGAGGCGCACGGATTTTATTAGTATAGACTAATGTTACCGGTCTCGTAGACCACTATTTTTCTTTTAATTTTTTAATTTAACTTGTAATTTTCAGTTTAACTGCAAACACTACCGAAATTTTGTTTCATTTGGAATTTTAGTACTATCACCAGAGACTAAATAGGTGAATATTAAGTATAATACTCTTGTGTAAAAAGTTTAGTACAAAAACACAATCCTATGAATTATTCCCGTCTTTTATTCATCTTTCAATTTTGTGGTCTCACAAACCGCATCACATTCATACGTTACAATTTCTGTCACATCAGTTAAAGGTTAAATTTATAAAGTTTTGAAAAACCGAACGCTGAGAAAGCGGATAGTTAAAATTTCGAACTCAACTGAACAATCCAGTCGAAATTTAATAGAAACCTGATTTTGAAGATGTTCGAATTTAAATCTCGAAAATATTTTAATATAGTTTTATTTACAAGAGTTAAAAATTATTTTTACATTAGTAAAAAAATAAATAAAAATAATAATATAATAAAAAATAAAATAGAGAGATTATTTTTAAGTATTGGGCACTCCCCCCCCCTTAATCTTACCATTTCAACAATGATGATAATTCTGTCCCATATAAACCCTCTTCGGATATAGTTCGGCCACTGTTGGGAATCAACCGGGGTAATGACGCCAATCCCTGGCGTTATTACCCCGGGATACTTATTGCGCAGTAAATCCTAAACTACAAATTATCTCGAGAAGATATCCAAAATCTTCTACAACAATTTGAAAGTACATGAAATACACTACAAATTTATGCAATAAACAAAGTATTTCTGGATAAAAAATATAGTCTTTAGATCAAAAACCTTATCTCGCAAATTTTAGATCAAGCGTTAATTTTAGTTGCTTGCAAAAACAATAAGATCTAAAAATGAAACAAATTAACTTGAAGCTGTTTTTTGCGATTTATATGACTCAAAACCCTTCTGCGCAGAGCACATGGGTGTGATTTACCTGATTATTTCATAATTATGCAAAATATAGGCACTTGGCGTTATTACCCCGCCTGGCGTTATTACCCCACACTGTCAGAAAAATTCGTCAATATACACTAAGTTATCGTTATTTTTTCACAAATAATTTCTGTTCTCCCAGAAAACGTATTTGTTCTGTGAGTTCATTCCGAGCGTCGAAAAATGAGGAAAAGTTTCCGTTTATATCCAGCACGCATGCGCATTGGGTCTGTTAGTAATAAGTTCGAATTTATTTTTAAAATGAAAAACAAAAATATTCTATTGATTAAAATGTCTAATTTAGTTTTAAAAGACAAAAATGTTTTCGAATTTAAAAATAAATAACAATTACTTTCTTTATTCGTTCAAAAATTCTCACAAATAGAACATCCATGTTTTTTCTCTAACATTCTACGTAATATATTTAAAATTCACATTTTTATACTATATTAATACTAAACGTAAAAAAAACCCAGCCACAGTTTCATTAAAGATGAAATCTTTCCGAGATTAACTGCATAATTAAAAGCTTTTTAACGAAATACACCAACCCACACCATATGAAATGAACGGTTCTATTTTAACGCACACTCATCACGAGTAGCCGTAGCGCCGTGGATTAGCGTTGGTCTGGTAATCCTGGGGTCCTTGGTTCGATCCCCGCCTCTTCCGCATTGATTTTTTCCAAACTTTTTTCAAGTGACGGATATTTTTCCTCTTTTGACAGAGAAAAAAATAAACAGAAAATCGTCAATATACAGACAATTTCTGGCAGCAGTGCTGCCAGTGCATTTTCTGTGAAAAGACGGAAGTTTTTTTGAGAGTGCAGGGTACCTTATAAATGATTTTTTACTTAAAATTTTAGATTTATTTTATACAAAACTTCTTTTAATATTAATTTTAAAGCTAAGTACCTTTTTTTTTTCTAAACATCTATGTTTTGGCTGCATTGAATTCTTGATAAATAAATGAAAAAATATGGCTTTAATGAAGGATTGGATTTCTTCCAGATGTAGGTCCTAATTAAAGCATTGGATGAGTTGGCACATCCACCTCCCAGATTTTAAGACCACCCAAATTTGATATTCAATTTTCGTTAAACACTTTTTTTTATCTGTTTGGCATTATACTATTACCAATATTTATAAATTTTGTACATGATAATATTATATATATGTAAGAAACTTAAGTTCTCGAATTCACAACTGAGAGACAGAAAGTTGATTCTGACATTGTTAAATCTTTAGAGCTTCTATTATTATTAAATATTTACAAAAAAGAAGATTATTTGCATAATTCTATTTACAATAAATTACAGACATTTTAAATATCTTAATTCATCATTCCACCGTTCTCTCCAAAAACAAACAACGTTCTACTCACGCTTCTCTCAATTCAGTTCTTTTGTGTCATCCCTTAGCAACGGCTTTCATCTAGTTGCGTGGGGTATATTTCTGCCGTGCTGCAGGACCTTGTCTTTATCGTCAGAGTTTGGAAATGAGACATGTAACTGCTGTGCTGTAGGAGTGAGAAGATCGCTTCGACCCCGAATGCATCTCGGTTTGGTGGTAGCAACAGTTGGATCACCTGGAAAGATAAGAAATAAAACAGCAGTATCCAAAGTCTTATTTGCAAAGAAAAAAAAACTCATCGTGATGAAAATCTAAATTATTTCGTTTTAAAAAAATTCGTATTCTTTTTATTTCTTTTTATGACTTTTCGTCTGATTCTTCTTCCAGTTTCCTTACATCTTTTCGTCGTCTTTTTTTTCTTACGCCCTTTCGTCTTCTTTTTTCTTACGTCTTTTCGTCTTCTTTTACCTTACGTGTTTTCGTCTTATTTTTGTCTTACGTCTTTTCGTCTTCATTTTCTTAAGTCTTTTTGTCTTCTTTTTACCTTACGTCTTTTCGTCTTCTTCTTTCTTACGTCTTTTCGTCTTCTTCTTTCTTACGTCTTTTCGTCTTCTTTGTACTTATGTCTTTTCAGGAATAATTAAGTCAAAATCCTTTTAGTGTTCAGTCCAGTGCTGTTTTACATAATATGCATATATTTTATGAATTATTCAATTATTTAGTGTGCGATTTATATCGCAATCTTTATCTTTCAAAATGACAGGCAAGAAGAAAAAGAATAAGCTTTCTTACCTTGCTCAGTAGCGCAGTCTCCCGTAATCCCATTCGTATAAATCCATATTCGCGATCTTGATGAAGAACCACTCATTTATCTGGAAGTCGCACTAACGTTCTATGACGGATGAAAAACATATAAGATTAATATTAACAATTCAATTATTACTATATTGTGGATTGTAAAAGGAGAAAAGAAGCTTGATTGTGGACTGATTATCGTCCATCAGTGTGATCGGGCACTTTTGATGAAGATCTAGTTCATTCAGTAGTTTAATCAACCACTGAATCTCTTGAGTTGCACTGGCTGCTGAGATGTATTCAGCTTAGCAGACGACATAGCGAGGCAAGTTTGTTTTTTAGATGTCCATATAAAATTGGGTTTGTTCCCAAGACACTTTATCTTTCAAAATGACAGGCAAGAAGAAAAAGAATAAGCTTTCTTACCTTGCTCAGTAGCGCAGTCCCCCGTAATCCCATCCGTATAAATCCATATTCGCGATCTTGATGAAGAACCACTCATTTATCTGGAAGTCGCACTAACGTTCTATGAGGGATGAAAAACATATAAGAGTAATATTAACAATTCAATTATTACTATATTTTGGACTGTAAAAGGAGAAAAGAAGCTTGATTGCGGACTGATTATTGTCTATCAGTGTGGTGACCGAGCACTTTTGATGAAGATCTAGTTCATTCAGTAGTTTAATCAACCACGGAATCTCTTGAGCTGCACTGGCTGCTGGGATGTATTCAGCTTCAGCAGGCGACATAGCGAGGCAAGTTTGTTTTTTAGATGTCCATAAAATTGGGTTTGTTCCCAAGACAAATAAGTTTCCTGAAACAGATTTTCTATCATGTGGATCGTTTGCCCAATTTGAGTCGGCATATGCCCTCAAGACAGGTTCATCGCCATTTTCGTCATCACTAAGAGTACCTTCATCCGGCATAATATTAATTTTCAAAACACTAAAATCACATAAACTAGAAATTATTCTGGCAGCAATTTCATCAAAAGTTCCCGAATTATTTATACATAAAACATTGCAAATGGTTATTAAATCGTTTACAGAAAAATTATCTTTGATATCTTTCAATTTTGATTGATATTCATCGGAATCTACTTCAAACGCAAACCCAGCTACGGGACGATGTCCAGCTTTACACACTTTGATAGCTCTTTCATCACAGAATTTTACAGCTTCCAACATATTAAAAAAACATTTCTACTTCTGTGTGGACGTGCGTCTTCCCCACTTCTTTGCACCATTTTGTAGAAATTTAAGTTCTCGAATTCACAACTAAACTGAGAGACAAAGTTGATTCTGACATCGTTAAATCTTTAGAACTTCTATTATTACTAAATATTTACAAAAAAAAGAAGATTATTTACATAATTATATTTATAATAAATTACAGACATTTCAAATACCTTAATTCATCGTTCCTTCAAATGCGAATTTATCATTCCACCGTTCTCTCCAAAGACAACAAACGTTCTACTTACGCTTCTCTCACTTCAGTTCTTTTGTGTCATCCCTTAGCAACGGCTTTCATCTAGTTGCTTGAGATATATTGCTGCCGCGCTGTAGGACCTTGTCCTTATCGTCAGTGTTTAGAAATGAGACATGTAGCTGCCGTGCTGTAGGAGTGAGAAGATCGCTCCCACATATATAAATGTGTATATGTCGAATTACTGTAAAACCTCGCAACAGTGAACACCTCAGGCTCGTGCAATCACTTTTCTGAGGTAAAAATACACACACACATACATACATATGTATGTTGTAAATTGAAAAAGCTGGGTGTTGGATAAATAGAGATGTTTTCTATTTAAAAGTGTCTGTTGTGGAACTTTTACATCAAGCCCTCCATGACGGATACCTCTAATTGGCCGTCACATTTTCCAATCAACAACATATAGTACATATTTGAATATTTTTATCTCTGAAAGCGGTCAAACTTCGCAGACCCGATGTGTCTGCCATTGAGAAATTTCGCTGTATATGGAAATGATTCAAATGTATTTTACTTACGAAATCAAGTCAGTAAGTAGGTCACAAACCGATGTGACAAGTCGGAAATCAATAGTAAATTGTTCCCAAGTATGTCAATAGGTGGGAGCACTATCCTACTGTAAGATGCTAATTTCGAATTTATGAGACAAGAGCCGTACAATGTAAGCAGTCTTTCAAAAGTTGGTATCGAAGAACAAAGTGGTCGTTCTGTTGCAATTGCGACCGAAGAAACAGTGCGGAATGTTGATGAAATGATTAGAACTCACGGGCGAGTAGCAATAGACAGGATAGGAACAGCAATAGGGTTTTTACACAGTATAGCCTATACCCGACTGTGTAGATGTTGAATGTGAGGTACATAGATGACCGAGAAAGCAGCACAAAAATGTTTACGCAGCAGGTATTTGAAAACTCATAAAGATATAAGACAAATATATCGATGTAAATAAATGACGACTATATAGATAAATAAACATGATTTTCAAGTATGTAGATTGGTTCTCTCTTTAGTTATTGGTTTTTGTAAACTACTTACTGACTTGCCCTCGTACATATATATTTAATTAATCTTATCCTTTTCTAAAACGTATTGATTGTAATCAATGCAGCCTTAAGCAGATTTAAAGTATTATATAATGAAATATAGTTTTACTGATATTTTGAAATTTGAGCTCCCCCAAAGAGTAGGGGGACGGTTTCTCAGTTTACATGTTATAATCAGGTCCTTCTTCCCGTGTTTTATCATCAGATATTATGTCATTTACCAAGGAGGATTCAATATGGTCTAACATGGCTATCTATTGCCGACAAATGCCAAACCTAATTCAATTCAGACATTTAAAGTGTACATAATTCAAACGGAAAAAATAAATAAATAAATGTGCCAGAAAACGTACGGCACTTTAAAGTGTCTTTTATTTGAACTATCCATTTAAGAGATATAAGTGTGTGAGTTTCAGACATTTCAATTAACAATGTACTTCAGTGTTATAATATCTTATGGGTGCATTTTAGGTAGCTTTCATTACAAAAAGTAAAAAGCTACCTATTGCAGCCGTCCGGAGGAAAGCAATTCCGGAAAAATTTGGTATATTTTCACCGATCATGACCCCCAGACCCCAAAACCACCCTCCGTTCGAATGTTGACATATATATATGGGTGATTCTCAAAATAGGGGACAATTTATGCCTTTCAGCATACAAAAAAAATTGAGAGGTTTTCTGTCATGTTTTTATACTTAGATATGTTTGTCTTAATATTATTCATTATTTGCACTCAAGAATTACTCAATTTTTAGTTAAAAACACCTTAAAATAACAGAATAAATGTTCAAAATGTCATTAGCATGGATGTCCACAGCAGCTGTGCCTTGTATATACTAGCTTTTTCAAGAGTTAATATCATGTTTATAAAAAAAAAACAAATGTTATTCTTTCTTTAAATTAATCAAGGAGAGGATTTATCCAATAAATTTATTTTTAAAAATAAAATTATAGTGTATAAAAAGAGAATTAAAGTTTGTCCTCCATATTCTGTTTTCAAAACAAGGTCATACTATAACAGCTGTTTATTAATCAAAATTTCATTTTCACATATGACAATACTTTGAAAATATAAAGTTTCTCCATGGCAACAAGTAGCCATTTTATTCCAGCCTGAAAAAATAAGCATGTATTGTATTTTAAGAATAGAAGTTGAATATTAGGCGAGTACATCAATTGTATGTCATTAGAATGGATAATAATTTTCATGTTTATTTTATAGTTAAAATTTTTATTTTACTTATTTGCATAGAACTTTTGTGTTTTAAAAAGTCCCAGAAAGGACTATTGCATTGTGATTATATTATGGCTCATAATCTTATTTAAATTAAAATTTGTCATTAGCATGGACAAATATCAGTGTCATTAGCATGGTTTTTCTGTCCATGCTAAAGACTCCTATGTGCATAAATGTAACCAGTACTTATATTATATCCTTTTTAAAGTTTAATTTTACATATAAATTTAGGTATTACATTTATTATCCCTAAAATATGCATTAAATCTGTCAGAAAATCACTAAGACAGCTTCTTACACTGTTAGTGTCAGAATGTTGTTCATGTAAACAAAGTTTGCTCTTTGGTAATGTTTTTATTCTCCTTATATGTATATATGTAAAAATGGAAACTATTTGTTGGAAAGGCTAATAAACGTAGAAAAAAAATATTTAAACAGGAAGAAAATAAAAATTTCTTAATATATTTATTCCATGCAATTTGTTTTGTCATTAGCATGGCTCAAAAAATACTAATTATTTTTTTAAAAGTTAATTTTTAAATATTTAGCTCTGCTGACTACATGTAAAGTATACCTAATACTATATTAACAACACATATTTTTTTCAGAAATTTTGCTAACAGTAATTTTTTAAGATTTCATTTTTGAAATTGTCTCCTATTTTGAGAATCACCCATATACATATATATAACCATATGTATATATATATATATATATATATATATATATATATCTAATTTTTGTCATGCGATAACTAACGTATTTATGAACCGATTTGAATGAAACTTGGTATGTACATAGTACACACAAATGTCTAAACCGAGTTCGTTGGCCAGCATCATCCGCCATTTTGTTTCGAAATGGCGGCCATTTAATTTTTTTTTTAAATTTTAAATTTAAAATTCAATGCGAAAAAAATAAAAATTTAATAATATTTTTCTTTTACGTGTTAGAACGTAAAACAACGATTCCAGAACATTTTTTATTTTGTCTATATCTTAAAAAATGATTGAGTTATAGCACTTTGAATTTTTCTTACGGCTGACATTTTGAAACGATCTGATTTTTGTCACATGATAACACGCATATTTATGAACGGACTTGAATGAAACTTGGTATGTACATAGTACATACAAATGTCTCAACCGAGTTCGTTGGCCAGCAACATCCGCCATTTTGATTCAAAATGGCGGCCATTTAAAAAATTTAAAAAAATTTAAAATTTAAAATTAAATGCGAAAAAATTAAAAGTTGAAAAATATTTTTGTTTTACGTGTTAAAACCTAAAACAACGATTCCAGAACACTTTTTATTTTGTCTATATCTTAAAAAATGATTGAGTTATAGCACTTTGAATTTTTCCTATAGCTGACATTTTGAAACGATCTGATTTTTGTCACGTGATAACACTCGTATTTATAAATCGATTTGGATGTAACTTGGTGTGTACATAGTACATAATAAAGCCTGGATCGAGTTCGTTAACCAGTTACATGGGCCATCTTGTTTCAAAATGGCGGCCTTTTTTTTTTTTTATTTAAAATTTGAAATTAGGTACAAAAAAAGTGAGGTATTGAAAAAAATATTTCTTTTATGCATTTGACCTTGATACAAAGATTCCAAAGCTTTTTTTGTTTCGTCTGTATCTTAAAAAAATTTGAGTTATAGTACTTTTAATTTCTAGTGTTGCTTACATTTTGAAATGATCTGGTTTTTGTCACGTGATAACACGCGTATTTATGAATCGATTTGTATGTAACTTGGTGTGTACATAGTATATACTGAGGCCTGAATCGAGTTCGATACTCAGTTCCATCCGCCATCTTATTTCAAAATGGCGGGCATTTAAAATTTTTTATAAATTTTAAAATTTAAAATTAGGTACAAGAAAGTGAGAAATTGAAAAAGATTTTTCTTTTATGCATTTGACCTTGATACAAAGATTCCAGAGCATTTTTTGTTTCGTCTGTATCTTAAAAAATGGCATGTATATATTATCGCATGTATATATTAATCTATTTCAATATGAGTGTGCATGTGCACCTGAATTAAGATTTCGACCAAGCTCATAATCAGGTTCTACTAATTTTGAGATTAGTATTTTTTAATAATATTACTTAATTTAAAATAAATAAATAAATATATAAGTATATGAAAACTACCTCTTCCTCCCGGCACTGCCGGAAGGACTATTTAAAAGCATGTCTGCCAATAACCTATATTGAAAAATGATCATCATAACATGTACGTAATACATCTCTCTTATAATCATGATAAATTCAACTTTAAATTTCTGTAAATATCTCTGCCCTTCTAGCAGTTATACATGTAGTATACAGATTGCGAAAGCTGGATTGAAAAAGAGTGCCAAAAATAGTGTAAACAAATGTATATTAAAGAAGAATCTTCAAAACATAGTCTTATTTCATTGACAGAAAGTCATATTTGAATTTTCTGCGCTGCGGAACATTCAATTGTACCCTACTGGAGTGACGTAAATTTTAAAATAAGAGAAGTTATATAACGTTGCAGTGCTAATATTTAATTGCAGTATTAGTACTTAATAATTTTCATATCTATTTAAAATTATAACTAATCACTTGAAAAAACACTTTCGTATGCTTGCGTCTCTTCAAAATATGACGATTATTTTATACCATTTAATATATTCCATAAAAGTATACAACGCAAATAAAATAAATGGAAAGGAGAAAGAATTATTTAAAAAAACAAAATTCCTACATCCATTCATTTATTTTTCGTTTATGTTGTCATTATCGATAATGTTTTCTTCAAATATACCGATTTTTTAATAAATTTTGAAACTTACACTAAATAAAAAGAAGAAAAAGAGAAGTGGAAAAGAGATTCTCCATTGTGTTTCTAAGTACTGAATCTCCCAGAAAGATGAATGATTTAAATTCGTTTCGCTTCTGTGAATTGAAACATCAGTTTTCTTCAAGAAATCGATTGTGAAAACGGAGGAAAAATTCATCCTCAGATGAGCATATTCTTGCATTTCAAACGAGCGAATGAAAATTCATTATTTTTTCAATGTCTTCTCTTTTTCTGAGAGCAGGGTACAATTATTTGAAAGCTAAATACTTTCTATTTATGCAATATTCAAAAATATTTACAGAACAGCATTCTTTGCCTGTTCTAGAACAATGTTGTTCTATTTTTGTAAACTACATTCTCAATTCATCTGTTGTGTTGTATATTACAATTTAGCTTGAAAAGATGGTTATTGCATTTTAGGTTCAAATAGAAACAGGATTTACATTTTACGCCCTTCAATTCTTACAAACTTAACTCGTTCCAAACAATTTTTTCATTATTCAGGAGAATAAATAATATTTTTTATATATTTATAAGTTGATGTGTGTATCCCTTTTTTTTAGTAATATACGGATGCTAAATACTTTTCTGGCTCTCTTTGATTATCTTTGTTTTAAGTTAAGATATAGAGTCAGAAGGGATTATTAAAAATGATTTCATATAGCGGGGTGCAAAATGATAGGAAAGATATAAAGACAAAGAAATTAGTTCGTGTTTACTATGCAAGTGTACAAACCTTTGTGTTAAAATTCCGTAATGACATTCAAATTAATATTAAAGTAATCAATTACAAAAATTGTATATATATTTTTAAATATTTTATAACATATGTATTTTTCTAAATTTACATAGGACAAAAATGATAAGAACCCAGTCGATATATCTAAAACCGCGGAACGTGATTGGCGGATATTTTTGCATATGATTTAAAAACGCATTTAAAAGAGATTCTAAGCATATTCGTTTAGTTCGCAAAACATTTGGATTACAGGGTGAATCAAAATGCTTTGTAACTTCGAAAAAGTGCAAATCCCAGCTTATATCAACACCGGGATCTAATTAAAAAAAATTGCTGATGAAATTAAGCTTTCAAAGTCTGTTATTTTTACTTTCTTACAAAATTGAATCATTTCTGTTATTAGAAAATATACAGGGAGGCTAAAATTTCTTTATTTTCTTACAGAATCCAATTATTTATGTTATTAGAAAATTTACAGGGAGGACAAAATTTGTTTCGAAATGATCCGAAAGTTTGGTTTTTCGCACGGTTCCAAGTGAAATATTGACAGCAAAGGAATTTGGCCGCCAGATAAAGACGCCAGCATCAATATCGACTGTACAAAGAACAATAAAAACTTTTGGAGTTCTTTAAAATGTAAAGCCACGTGGATGTTCGCGTTTAATTTCTGACAGTGAAAAAGCCCATTTTCTGTTAGCAGAGAAACATATAAAACAGCAAACGAATTGGTGTAAAATTATCTATAGTGCTGAAAAGAAATTTAGTTTCCATATCCTAGATGGCATTCATCCATATTTTCATGACTTTCAAAATGAAATAAATGTATTTGCGACGTGTCAATTATGTGGAGGCTCCTTAATTTTATAGACTAGGGGGGACTGGGGTACATTGATACAGTTTTTTTCTAAGATTTTTTTTGGTGTCAAGAAAGGAAAAAATTCAAATTTTTTTTCCATGAGGTGACAGCAAAACTTGTGTAGTATGTTATAAAAATGTACAATCATTGTTTTATATAGTATTTTTGCATGTAATTTTAAAAAAATCAAAAAAAGTCATTTGTATCAATGTGCCCCATCCACGGGGCAGATTGATACGTTTAAGAAAAATGACGACAAAATAATACCAATGCATATTTTTCATAAAAAATGAGTTAGAAAACCATTTTATATTTATTTATAAAAATTCAAATCACCCACAATTTATTTTTAAGCAATATTAAAGCAATCAAAATTAAATATATTATGACCTGATGTTCTGGCTGTTTCTTGTCTGATTGTTGGCTGTGGTAACTTTGTCATATCTAGCACTTCAACCCCAGCATTATCTTCTTTCTTATGAAAGATGAAAAAATTACCAGTTTTTCTGCTTATAAATAGGTTCATAAACAGAAAATAAAGGATAATTATATTAAAAATTCTGTTTATAATATAAGTATCATTTTCTGTTCTGCAGTTTGTTTCTCTTATTTAACATTTCTCATGTCGAAAATACTTTTTTTTCTGGAGAATCGATATAAATTCGAGATTTGCCAGAATGCCGTCCTTTTCTTTTATTAGTTCTACTAGCACAAGATGCTGGGTAAGTTCCTACGTCTTCTGTTTTCAAAAATACTATAAAATGTTCTAATATAAAGAAATTAGAGCTATTTCACTTCAATAAAAACTAATATTAGAAATTTTTCGTGAAAAAGAGGTTGGATTAAGGAGTGTATGGTAAAAAAAATAATAAAAGATAATGAAAATATTAACTATTAAAGGATTTAGGCTGTATCAATGTGCCCCGTCATAAACTGTATCAATGTGCCCCATACAGCGATTTTGAATAAAATGAGTCTCAAATCCAACACTTCACAATATATCTAAAAATAAATAATGAGGAACTGATAAAGAGTAGCTGTACTTACCAGGGAGAGTATTCATTTTGGTTGAAAATACTGGAAGAGTTGTATAATAGCATTTCGATTGTACAACTCAAATTTACTTTTGAACAACAAAAACAATAAATCACCCGTCCCATTTCATCAAACTGCTGAATCATTCCAAGATTTTCTGTATGTAGTTGAATACACTAGCATCACCTTTTGGAGCTGTTGTGAAACTTCCTGTAATGACCCTGTGAGCGGTAGAGGGGGTGTATCAATGTGCCCCATGTATCAATGTACCCCAGTTCCCCCTACTTTTTAATCAGTAGGTAAGCTTATAATTGCTTTCCTAGCTGAAAAAAAAACAAAATAGATATACCTTTATTCGCGTATTAGAATGCCATTTGTTAAATTGAGTGAAAAAAATTCCAACTTTTATGAAATTTTCAACAAGACAATGCCTAAATTGAATCAGAAAAAATACACAAACAGGTAGTTTGAAGATAAATAAGACTCTCAATCTTATTGTTAAGCCAATGGTTTAAACTTAAATCCCGCGTGAACAATGTTTGGATTATTGTAGGGCACAATATGTTATGAAACACTGTCAAATCGTGCAGTATAACTGCAAAAGCAGAATTAAAATCTGAAATTTGAAAGAAATGACGTGCTTTGTTAACATTCGTTATTATAATTTTGCTCCCAGTGCATATCCAGTAAAAATGCAACGTATTACATTATTTTTATAACAATTGTTTTAGAATGTTTTCTTTATTTTTATTTTGATCATTTAGTATCATTCAATAAATTCTATACGCTTTATATGTGGATTAATATAATTACATTTTTTATTTAGTCAATTACATGATCGTTCCTATCATTTTACATCTCGGTATATTTTTGTGTTTCTTGTATACCACTAAAGATGTAGCTATCATCCATGGATTTTTTTCCCTGGATGCAGAAATATATTCTTGTAATACGTTCTATTCATAACTTTTGATAGTCATAACTTTTAAAATTTCACCGCGGTTTCTGGGATGTTATTTTATGTTACCAATTCCCCCACAAAAGTGGGCTAATTGATAATGGTTTTCGGAAGCAAGCAAACTGCGCTGTTGGTTTAAATTAGGGCTCGTTAACATTTTAGCTACATTGTTGTCATAATGTTACAGGCATTTTAAAATTACTCTATTCTGATGTCTTTAATAACCCAACAATATTTTTTCATGCGTATTTCCTGGCATAAAAACAGACGTCGCTGTATTGAATATAAATTTTTAATCAAATACATATGAGCAAGAAAATATTAACGGTCAGTCGCAACCGAAATTCTGATGTGTGTCAAAGAGTTAAAACTATTTTTGGTTCATACATCCCATAAAAACGAGAAATATATATCTTGATCTAAAAAGAAACTTTGTGAAAAAGTTTTTCCCGCATAACCATCAACTCTAAAAAAAACCTCAGTACCTTTATCATGGTACCTCAGTATCATGCAAAAGAAAACTTTCTGAAATTTGAGGAAGCATTTATAAAACATTATTTATACTGTCCGTAATTTTCGGAAACGCTTCCTAGTACTTTTTACAGTGTATTTCTCAATATTTTCAACCACGTTTCTTCACGAAATATCAATTTTTAAGGTATTATCTCTTTTCAAGTAAGCAATTTCAGATGCCTAATAGAATTTTTACATACAATAGTACTACAAAGATGTTTATTTTAATGTTAATGATGGAATATATAAATGTCTGTTGAAATCAAAAATGTTTACTTCAAAAATAATAGCATATTAAAATTTTATATTTAATTTATAATGAAGCATTTTCGAAAATTATGGACAGTGAAATAAACTTTGTTTTTATAAATACTTTGTTCAATTTCCGAAATTTATTGTTTTGTGTAATTGAAGTTTTTGAAGATAAAGGATTACTTATAAATATCATTGGTAACTCAAAAGAGGTTATGTTATACTTTCAAATGCTTCCTTCTCCGCCAATAAATCTCTTTTTTATTTTTACTATTTATTTTGGAGTAGGGATGTTAAAAAGAGACAAAGTAGAAAAAAATGGAAAAGAGGGTTTAACTTTTCTGGTACTTTTGGATTATACAATCCCCAACAATGAATCTCCAAGTGACAGAGGTGTATCACCAAATTATGTATAACATCTCGTCAATTGTTTCCAGGCCATACAAAGCAGATCACGTTTATGATAGCATTATAATGATTTTTCTTTGACGTTTCAGAATATATTTCACATATTTGTTTTTTTAAATTGTATGTTATGCTTTCTTTTTCTTTTGGCAATTGTTTGCATTTGTTTTTATAAATATGGGAAAATCTTTGATTCACCTATTACTGGGATGGTCGCAATTTTATTACCTTTTTTTTTAAGCGTGGCTTTCACTCAACAAACAAGTGTGCAAAAATGGCCATAGCATGAAAATGTATGATACCATTTTGATGAATTTAGATCGAGATGCAACATAAAAAGGTTTAATTAAATAAAAAAAAATCTGTGTTAGAAATTGGTGTATTGTCCCTAGAATACTGTTCTCAACTGATTTAATGTTTATGTACCATTGGGCAGAAGAATACGTAACCATAAAATGGTTTAAGAAGCAGCTATATAATGAGTAAAAATGTGACAATTGATTGGGATATACTATATGGTCAAAGGTGACCAGTCACTTTCGATTTTAGATTTTGTTAAATATTTAGATAAATACATGATATTTGGATACAGTATACACTGGTGAGCA
Organism: Maratus speculifer; assembly: GCA_964019185.1. NCBI lineage: Eukaryota > Metazoa > Arthropoda > Arachnida > Araneae > Salticidae > Maratus > Maratus speculifer. Next base: position 272,796,622 of record OZ025294.1, read on the forward strand.
AAATTTAAGGACGAGTACCAAAATGCCAATTTTCAAGGGATTTTCAAGCGATAATTTTCACGCGAATATTCAAAAGGAAATAATGTAATTCGAATAATTATTATCCCTGCATAACAGCTAATCATATAACATCTCATTCAGGTCACACATGGTCACAAGATTCACAGTCACTACGGCGAAACAAAAAATAGGAAATCCCATACGTGTAATTTATGAATCTCAAATGACTACTATATGTGACTCCACTGACAGGTAATTGTGACTGCTACTTTGTGACGAGTCACCAGGTGACTTTACAATGTCATTTTATTGAGACTTTCGTGTGACCTCTCACCTGGAGACTCAATTTCAAAGTCAATGTGAATGTTAAATTATGATAAATTACCAAATAATGTTCCATTAAAGTAACATGGTGACTTTTCACCACTTTTCACAGTGGTTACTTCACAGTAGGGTCTCTGTCACCATTGATAAAGTCTTATGACAAAAAGTCACCATGTGACTTTAATGTGACATTATTTGGTATTTTATCATAATGTAACATTCACAATGTCTTTGAAATTGTGTCTCCAAATGACAGTCACATGAGAGTCTCAATAAAACGACATTGTAAAGTCACCTGGTGACTCGACAGAAAGCAGCAGTCGCAGTGACCTGTCAGTGGAGTCACATATAATAGTCATTTAAGACTCATAAAAGAGACTTATGAAATTTACTATTTTTTGTTTCGCCGTAGTGACTCTTGTGAGCATGTGTGACCTGAATGATATGTTATATGGACAAGCTGTTATGGAGGGATAGTAATTATTCGAATTATATTACTTCCTTTTGAATATTCGCGTGAAAATAAACGCTTGAAAATCTCTTGAAAATTCGCATTTTGGGATTCGTCGTTAAATTTTTGCACACCCAGTGTATATATTATTTCATGAACATATTTATTGCATTCGCGCATGTTCAATGAAACATTATTTAGTAAACCTGCACATTTTTCAAATAAAGTTTATTATTTTTAAATTCTCATTACAGGATATTGTGTGCAATGTTGCTCGTCATATTTTCTGAAAAGAACATTTTTTTAAAATTAAGACCTGTGCAAATTAAGAGAAAAAAATACTTAGTAAAATTTGGCACTGCTTTTATGAAATATTAATTATTCTGAAACTCCAGATGTGTAAACAACATATTGCAGGTCATATATTTCCGCGCAGATTTTTTCCCCAAAACCCTATTGGAGATCGTCAACAAATTGAAAAAGAACGAATATATTTTCGATAACTCTGTCAAAACTAATGTACAGGCAAAGCGTTCTAATTGTAGATTATGATTGCGTGGCTTATTGTAATAAACTGTATTTATTTTTATAAGGATAGTATGTATGAACTAGTAGAGAAAATAAGTTTTTGATAAAAATAGTCCTAAATTTTACCAAGGTTTTTGCTTATAATTTGCAGATTTCTTAATATAAAATAATGTTTCATTCAGAAAATGTAAAAAACAAAACTGTACATAAAACCTTGTAATCAGAATTATAAAGCAATAAAAATTTTATGAAAAATTAGCAACTTTACTAAATAATGTTTCACTGCGAATGCACGAATGTAAACAAAATATAATATTTATAATGTGTTAGCTAAATGCATAGAGCAACTTTTGTAAAAGTCTCAAAAATATAGTTTGAAAATTCGGAAAACAATATCGTCGATAGAATAAGATTAAAATCTGTTGTTTGATGCGGGACCGTAACCAAATATATAGTAGTAAGTGCAATATTGTGTATGCTGTATTGACACTAACAACTAATATACAGATATAACCCCTCACCTTTTCGCTTCATTTTGGGAACAATTGATTTTGAGCTTATTCCATCGACGATAATTTTCAGAATTTTCAAATTATGTTTTTAAGACTTTTACAGAAGTTGCTCTATCTAGTTAGCTAACACATATCGCATATTATATTTATCATTGCTATAATTATTTCATTCGCGCATATTCAGAAAAATATTTAGTAAACCTGCACATTTTTTGTATAATTTTTATTATTTTTTAATTCTGATTAAAGCATATTGCGTACAATGTTGTTAGGCATATTTTGTGTAAAGAATGCTTTTTTATATTAAGAATTCTGTAAATTGAGAGCAAACGACTTTTTAAAATTTGGGTCTGTTTTTATGAAAGCCTTAATTTTTCACGAATATGCATGCTATCCTCATGAAAATGATCAATTTATTACAAAAAGCTACATAAGCATAATCTTCAGATTAAACACTTTTGCTACATTAGTTTTGACGGGGTTATCCAAAAGGTATTTTTATTTTTTAGTTTGTTGACGGACACGTAAGGATTTTTGGGGAAATATCTTCGCACAAATGTATGACCTGTACTATTCTGTAAACACATCTGGAGTTTCAGGATAATTCTTCATGTATTTCTCTAGATATTTAACAAACGTCTAAAATCGCAAAGTAAACTTTTTATGTATCTTTGGCCATATAGTGTAGTTACTCCCTATACCTAATACGACGGTTTAATGGGCAAATTGCTTGTGTCAATAAAATATTCGAGCTCGATGAAATCTTGTCTGTACTTCGAAAAAACAACAGTGGCAGTATACTTCTGCTACGGTATATACATACGGTGGAGGCATATGCCAGCAATGTGGTACATACTTTAACGTTGAAATCTCAAATAGAAATGCTATTATGCCGGTGCAAAATATTTTTTTAATGTAGAAGATGACTCAAGAATGTGCACTGATGACAAAACTTAAATATTTTTCGACTATTATTGTTTAAATAATGAAGTCAGTAACATTTATTAGTCGTTAGGTCTATAGAATTAAATCCAACAGCACTCCATTATTCGTGTATTAACAAAGATTTCAATATAAAACTCTAATACCTGGCAGAAAATTTTTATTAACATATTTTCTATCAAGTTTTAGGGGTTATGAAATTAAAAGAATTGTTTTTTATCAATATAAAAAAGCACTTCATCCAATCCAATTATGAATAATATCTTCGGACATTGGCGTATTTTACTATTAATTTCTCCTTAATCAATTCTAAAAACTAGAATTTAGTAGGGATGTGAATAAATAGTTTAAATTATACTGCCGGTTAAAATTTGTTTGCAAATTAAAAACTAATATTTTTCTTAAATGGAAAGGGAAACTACTCTGCTTTTTTCAGTGGTGTTCATAAAAGATTTACTTCAAAATACGAATTATAATGTTACATTAGAAGCGACTTTGAAGAATGTCGAGGGTACAGGAACAGGAGTATCCCAATCGAATCTATGTGAATTCTCCTCCCATGTTCCCCGTCTTCATTTATGGGGATGTCAGTCCCTCGTTGGCACTATGACAGGCATCCTTTGCTCCATTCATTCGATCCGATGGCTACCGCCCCCATAGCTATGCTATCGACCGCTGAAAGTGATCCTACTTTTACTTTTTTTCTCTTTAGCTACTTTTTCCCCAATATATTTGCTGAAAGTAGCGGAACACTAGGCAAAATAATCGCATATGAGTACCTGAATTATTTACATATAAATGTAATACAGCTCATATTCAAAATATTAGAATAATTGAGAAAAAGTAATAAGAAAAAATTATTTGTAATTTATTTATTTTTTATACTAAGTAAATGCAATTAAATTTCTTATAAATTAAATCTGGAATGTTTAGATAAGATTTTAACATTTATAAAATATAAAATACAGCACAATAAATTAGGTATACAGCTTCCTTAAACACACCAGAATATTAGAATAAAATTTAGATTGGTTCAAAATATTAGAATATTTTATTTTACGCAACAATATTACCTTATGAATATGAAGTAAATGGTAGTTAATATTTTGTAGCATCCCCTTTAGCTTTCATAACAGCGTACAATCGATCTTGCATACTATATACAAGGTGTTTACAAACATTTCTATCAATATCAGCCCAAATAGACTTTATACGTGCCACTAACTCAGTTTTACTTGAAGGAGGATTTTCTTGAAGTTTTTTCTTCATTATACACCATAAGTTTTCGATGGGATTAAGATCTGGTGAATTTGGTGGCCAAGGAAGTACCTTAATGTTGCGTTGGCGGAACCAATTCTTAGTTGACACCGAGGATGCGGGGACGCTAAATCTTGTTGAAAGATGAAATCATCTTCAAATAAATCTTCTCATGATGGAATCATGTAATATTCTAAAATTTCTTGATATATCAGAGAGTTAACCTTTTCGTAGACGATGCATAACTTTCCAGGTCCTTCTGCACTCATACAACCCCAAACCATGACACAAGCAGCAAATTTTACGGAACGTTTAAGGCATTCTTTATCAAATGCTTCTTGCTTCATTCTCCAAACTCGAATACCTTGATTACCATATGAAACACAAAACATACTTTCATCACTAAATAATATATTTTTCCAATCTTCATTGCTCCATAAACGTCTTGATTTACACCAATTCAATCTTATACGCTTTTGTCTTGCAGTCATGAGAGGTTTTGTTTTCGGTACACGAGATTCAAATTTAAATTTATGGAGACGTCTTAATGTTGTCGATGTAGAAACTTCAACTCCTTCTTCTTTCCATTTTCGGTGCAAGAATCGCACACTTTTAAAACGGTTTTTCTTAACTATACGCTTCAGTTTCCTGTCATCTCTAGCAGATGTTTTTGGTTTTCGGCCACCATTTCGGCGATTATTTTGAAATTTTCCAATTTTTGAATATTGTGTTAGTATTTTACTAACGCTCGATTGCGAACAATGTAAATAATTCGCTATAAAACATTGATTTTTACCGTGCCGATACAAATCAACCATACGAAGTTTAGTAGATTCAGGAATATCACTCACACGGCCCATTTTAAGACGAAAAAGAAACAAACTGCAAAAAAGAATACTGATTTTAAATAAAATAGTCTGAATTTAATCAATGATGCCACCAGTTAAGAATTGGTAATAATTAAAGGAGAATTAATGTGAAATATTCTAATATTTTGAACCACTTGAATAAATATTCTAATATTTTGACTTTTCAAAATAATTTTTTTTGCAATTAATCTTTTCAAAAATGATATTAAATTTAAGATAACAAGTAAGTTTAATCAACAATAAGTTCTTAATAAAAACATCGTTTGCATATTTTCATTAAAAGACATTAAATTACCAAACGATATTTTCAATTTCTAAAAAAAAAGGTAATTATTCTAATATTTTGAATATGAGCTGTATTAGTAAATATAGGTATAAATGAAAAATATATTTCATTTTTTTTCCCATGCAAATATCGTTCGAGGCAAATTAATCCATTTTTTAATGTGCTGATTACCCACACTTCTGTTGAGTTTACTCCGATGGACTTATGCTCTTTGTTTTGTTATTTGACAATTAAATATGATAGCAATTATACCATCTTACTAAATATACTTATGCCTGCATAGTGCAAAAAATTACAAACAAACTCTCATAACTATATATATATATACATATATATATATATGTGTATATATATATATATATATATATATATATAAGGTACCCTGGGGTAATAACGCCAGGCGGGGTAATAACGCCAAGTGCCTATATTTTGCATAATTATGAAATAATCAGGTAAATGACACCCATGTGCTCTGCGCAGAAGGGTTTTGAGTCATATAAATCGCAAAAAACAGCTTCAAGTTAATTTGTTTCATTTTTAGGTCTTATTGTTTTTACAAGCAACTAAAATTAACGCTTGATTTAAAATTTGCGAGATAAGGTTTTTAATCTGAAGACTATATTTTTTATCCAGAAATACTTTGTTTATTGCATAAATTTGTAGTGTATTTCATGTACTTTCAAATTGTTGTAGAAGATTTTGGATATCTTCTCGAGATAATTTGTAGTTTAGGATTTACTGCGCAATAAGTATCCCGGGGTAATAACGCCGGGGATTGGCGTTATTACCCCGGTTGATTCCCAACAGTGGCCGAACTATATCCGAAGGGGGTTTATATGGGACAGAATTATCATCATTGTTGAAATGGTAAGATTAAGGGGGGGGGGGGGGTGCCCAATACTTGAAAATAATCTCTCTATTTTATTTTTTATTATATTATTATTTTTATTTATTTTTTTACTAATGTAAAAATAATTTTTAACTCTTGTAAATAAAACTATATTAAAATATTTTGGAGATTCAAATTCGAACATCTTCAAAATCAGGTTTCTATTAAATTTCGACTGGATTGTTCAATTGAGTTCGAAATTTTAACTATCCGCTTTCTCAGCGTTCGGTTTTTCAAAACTTTATAAATTTAACCTTTAACTGATGTGACAGAAATTCTAACGTATGAATGTAATGCGGTTTGTGAGACCACAAAATTGAAAGATGAATAAAAGGCGGGAATAACTCATAGGATTGTGTTTTTGTACTAAACTTTTTATACAAGAGTATTATACTTAACATTCACCGATTTAGTCTCTGGTGATAGTACTAAAATTCCAAATGAAACAAAATTTCGGTAGTGTTTGCAATTAAACTGAAAATTACAAGTTAAACTAAAAAATTAAAAGAAAAATAGTCATCTACGAGACCGGTAACATTAGTTAAAGGTTAAAATGCGATCCATGATTAAAAATCATAGAATTCTGTCCCTGCGCTAAACTTTTTGTACAGAATTAATTCTAATTAAATTTAATCTATTCAAATCTTTCTAACAATATTATGAGAACTCCAAACGAAAGAGAATTTCAGTTGTAACTATAGTTAAACTGGAAAATACAAGTTAAACGCTTTTTCTTTTGGGAGGGGGGGGGGGGGGGGGGAGGTACAGTGTTCAGTCAGATTGCTAACAGCAGTTAAAGGTTAATTTTGTTCCTAATATAGAGATAATGATATATAACCATATGAATTATGTATAAAATTGAATAAGAGGATAATATTTTTTAATCAAAAATTTCATTCCATTTTATAAAAATTTATTAAAGCATGCTCTTTAAAACGTCGACAATTTAACTGTAGGTTTGGAGAATCCGCATTAGTGTGGAGTTATGGGTTAAAAACTATTTACTGGATTACTATAATAGTAATAACCCTTAACTGCTGTGACAAAAATTGTCGCATAACTTACTGTGAGCAGCCTGTCAGACCGCTTAATCTAAGGATGAATAAAATGTTAAATTAACTTTTAGAATATTATTTTTGTATTGAACCTTATATACAGGACTATTATAAATAAAATTCAGCTATTCAAAAGTTTCTAGAGATAGTAATAGGACTCCAAATGAAACAAAATTTTCCCGGTATCTATAGTTAAACTAAAAATTGCAAGTTAAACTCTGAAACTTGAAAAACTCAGCGGTATGTGAGACGTTAACAGCAGTTAAGGTTTAACAAAAATATTTATTACATATAACTCTAGTTATTATAAAACTTCACATGATTAAAATATTACATTATGAATGGTTAAAACCATGCAATGTTTCTTATAATCATATTTAAGCGGGACTTTTTAAGCAAAGAGACACACAGGGTGTTATATTCTGTTGAAGCTCCCCCTCACTCCTTTTTCTTTCACTTTCACAAAAAAAATCAATATTTTCTATCGCATAGAATGCATACATGGGAATATAAATAATGATTCAAATAATTCGTGCAATGTTTCTAATAATTCTATTTAAATGGTCATTTTTAAGCAAAACGTAGCTTAGAATCTGATATTCTTTTGCCTCCTCCCCCCGCCACCACCACAGCGTCCTTTTCCTTTCAGCGTCACAAAAAAATTGTACATTTTCAATAGCTTAGATTGCACTTTGTCAATTTCTAGAGCTGTAGAGTTTCTATTTTTAGAATTGGGCAATCTACATGCCATTATTCCATCTTATTTTATAGTTTTGTTTGCATGGCGTTATTACCCATATAGGTGGGTATTAACGCCAAATAGCACTGGCCAAGAAAAAACACCATTACATTTTATGAATACATATCTGTTAAACTATTTTATTTTATATAGATAGTCAATTAGTTGCTGTATCCGATCCTATATTTGTTTGAAAAATACAATCTAAAACTAAGCCGTGAGAATTGGTAGAACCTTAACGTGGCGTTATTACCCCAGGGTACCTTATATATATATATATATATATATATATATATATATATATATATATATATATATATATTAATTTTAATAATTAACCTTTGCGTTTTTATCCAGACAACACCACCCTCCTCCGTACTCTAACATCTACCCTCCCAACCAACCTATATATATATATATTTTATTATTTTTATAACATTTTTAATTTTTTATTATTTTTTTGTGTTTTATAATTTTTTTATACATTTTTTACGCAAAGAATTAATTATAAGATCATGTAATAGCTAATTATAAGATCATGTAATCTCTAATTATAAATTAAAGAATATATGAATTTTTTAGGATAACCATTATTTATAGTATCATATACAAGCTTTTTAATATTAGTATTAATTAAATGGGAAGAACATAGACATTTTATTCTATATAAATGGTTAAGTATTATATTACGATATACAGAATTATGAAGACATGATTTAAAATTAGTAAAGGTATTAACTTTAAAATTAAATTCTTTCCTTTTGTCATAAATATCATATATAATATATCATATATATATCAGTTATAAATTTGTTCTCTTTTAATATATTTTTAATATCTAAGAAATTGATTGTATTATTAAAAAAGTAGGTTTTTTGAAAGTTCTAGATTAGAATGATAATCAACAGGGAATTGAGATATACAGGTGTTATCAGTATCAATTAATATTACATCATCTATATATCGATATAAATGTATTTTATTATTTAAATAATGACGTTCATAGTAATATAAGTATAAGTCATATAATACACTAGATGTACTACCACCTTGTGGTATACCAACATTTTCAATATATATATTGTTATCATGCATGATAAAATTATTATAGATAATGAAATTGGTTAAGGTATGAAAATAATCAGAATCGATATTATGTGATATATCCAACTCGTGTTGATATTTTTTAAAAAGCTCATTAATGATATTATGTAAATCCGATAAATCGATATCATTAAATAAATCTTTATTATCACTTTTTTTTTGTAATTTTATATATTTGATTAAGAATTACTAATAGAAGTTTATTAGCAGCATTATTATAAGTATTTCAACCAATTGTAACAGTTCTGAATTTAACAGGATGCTTATGAAATTTGGGTATAATGACTAGATAAGGATATTTAAAGTTAGTAGGGTTAATGTCTAATAATTTATAGAATCCTTTAATTTTACGATTATTGGTAATAAAGTTATCATTAATTTTTTGGAATGTGTTATTATTAGATATACTAGATTTAAGCAGTTGATGATAATAAGATTTACAAATAATTGCATAATTATTTGGAGATTTATCAACATAAGTTATTACAAAGTTTTGTTGTAATTTATTGATTTGCTTAAACAGATGCTGTGTATTTGGGACCGTTCAAGTATTACGTAAGCACTAAAGGGGGAGGGGGGAGTCCAGAGTCTGCTTATTTTTTCTGACAAGGGGGAGGGGGGGGTCACGACAATTCTTACCTAAGCATTAAACAACGAAGCAACTGCAGTTCAAATTCAACAAGCAAACAAAGTATGATGGGGAAAGAAAATTGGATTTACTATAAGCCGTAGTGGGACATACCTACGTTTAATGCCGAAACATTCTGCAACTGGTAGAGGGTCGTAGGCATGTTTCAACTGTTCCTGTGAAACCTTCCCGAGCACAAACAGATCTCCACCATACTCATATTGATAGTCACTTTGCTACAGCATCCATACATTACCTAGAGAGTTTAGCCTCAATTCTTGGACCTGCTCAAGTTCTTTTTCTTTCTTAAGACGATAAGGCTCGGGTTTCCATTGGTCTCACTGCAGCAAATAAACAAGCACCACTGCTTATGCATATGGAATACCGTGTCTCATTGCCTGACCATGACTAGGTGGTGGCAGAGCGCCATAAACGCATACACTCAGTTTAAGCTGGCATTGAAATAAAACCGATGGCACCTGAAAATCTGCAAGCAGTAGGATATTCTGGACCACATTATGCTCAGGATTTTGAAACACTGCTCAATATTGATGAGTTTCAGTCACTAGTTAGGAGCGAGGATGGCTCTGTAAAGCCTCTTGTTATTATGACTGTAGATGGAGGGCCAGATGAAAATCCTAGGTGTCGAAAGATAATCGCTTTTGCTATACGCCACTTCAAAATGTACAATTTGGATGCATTATTCATTGCTACTAATGCACCAGGAAGAAGTGCATTTCACAGGGTTGAACGTAGAATGGCCCTTCTTAGTGGGGAATTGGCAGGACTAATTTTGCCTCATGATCATTTTGGCTCCCATCTCGACGACAAAGGCTGTACAATAAATGTTGATTTGGAGAAATCCAACTTCGAGTTTGCTGGGAAAGTGTTGGCGGAGATCTGGGGCACCATGAACATCCTGTCCACGCCACTTACGTCAATTTTGGTAAGCCTGAACTTTCAGTTGAGGAAGATATAAAATGGTATTCCGATCATGTTCAGGAAAGTCAATATTTGCTTCAGATAGTGAAATGCAAAAATGAAACGTGTTGTCTTCGGCCTAGAAGCGGAATTTTTAAGATTCTGAAATCACGCTATTTGCCACCACCAGCTAAAATGAATCAAACATTACATGATCTCATCGTAAGTGATGAAGGAGAATTTCTAGACCTAAGTCTCCGCCTTGCACTAGATTTAGAAATTTCTTCAGCAGGGTTCATTCAATTACCTTGCGATTATTTCTGCCCAACAGTGAAACCGAAACTATAAAAACGTATTTGTCAGGTTTGTGGACATTATAATGCGTCCAATAAATCAGCTGATTGCCGTAGTAAAAATATTCATGGGAATGATTTAAAAAAAAATATCCCTCAGACATGAGTGCGTCCACTGCATATAGCGTCTCAGCGAGTCCATGAACTGATAAGCATTCTTCAAGCCCTCAATGGTAATGAAGACGTTGAGTGGCTAGAGAAAGAAAAAGTGGAAGAACAGGGACCGGAAACCTGCAATACCCCAGGCCACTGTTCCAGTGAAAACTTTATAATAGACAATGTTGATACATGGGTTCAAGGATCCTGGACATCAGATTAAAATATGAACGCCAAATTGAATTCCAACATTTATATGATTCATGTCAAAAATTTTAGTTATGCTGCCTAAGTAAGTTAAGACTTCTTGTATATCTTGTTTTATGGTTCAATGTGATAAATAACAATATATGTAAACCATTTTGTATTCTGTGGTTTGTTTAATGCAATAAGCAACAGTATATTAAAATCATTTTATATATTTTGATATCACAATCCCTATATGCCTATATAAATTTGTAGGATTAATAATGTAATTGATTGGTAAATTTTTATAAGTCAAGAAGTATTGATGTATAAACTGTCATAAAATCTTACGTAAGCAAAGGGGGGGGGTCTAGCATTTGCTTATATTTTCTTACAAGGGGGGGGGTACAAAATGACTAAAAATATGCTTACGTAATACTTGAACGGTCCCTTTACATATTCTAGGTGTGAAATATTATATTTTAAGGACCTGGTTAATTTATCGATAACTAATATTTTCCATTGATTGAAATATTCAATGGGTTTATTATAATAAATTGCAATTTTATAAATAAATATATCTATATCATAGGTAAATTGTTTTATGATAGATTTAATGTTTAATTTGGATGTAATTCTGTACTTGGTCCCATAACCCATAATTCTTCTAAGTTGTAAATCATCTACAAGATTAATATTACCAGTAATAATATGTCCATGATCCTTATTTATATAATTTTGTAGAGAGGGGTCATTGCATTTACAGGGTAATGTACTAGCATCAAAAGAAGATTTAGAGAAAGAATTATAGTTAAAAATCGTTCGTCCGATAGATATGGGATACTTAAAGGTTTTAGATATATGAATATTATTAATAGGAAATTGACAGTTTTTATCATTTAATATGGAATTAATATTGATTTTATTAAATATTGGATTAGAAAAATTAATTACCATTTGAGTATTAGTTTGTAGATTTTTAGGTTTTTTAGTAAATTTATATTGTAAAGGTTGACACGAGTCATAATGAGATCATAAAAAACATCTGAAAAATGTTTAGAGTAAGTTTTACTGAGAAAAATATTTAAATATTGTACTATATGTTTCTTTTTTATTCCAAAAATATATTTACGTATTAGAAACCAATTGTAATTTTTTAAATAATTACGATGCAGATTATTAATTTGTTGAATTATGGTCGCTGTTTCAATTAATAATACTAATAATACCTAAAAATTCTTTATATACAAATTATTTACACATTATTTACATTTCGAATAAAGAATACAGATCCAGCGAACACACGAATAGGTCCGCTAGGATCGCCGAAAACCAAAACAATAACAAACGATATTCCAATGTTGCCAAAACGGCAAACCTAAAGTACAGTAGAATGCGCCAAGGAGACGCGCGGCATCCTAGGTTATGGTGAAGCCGTTACAAAAGAATGCGCCATGGAGACGCGATATACAAGATTATGGTGAAGCCGTAACACACCGGCCCCCGTTGGTATGTGCCAATTTTCAACAATAATACTAAATGTAACAATAAACAATTGCAAATAATTGAAATTTCAATTCTACAATCAATAATACAGTATTTTCGATAAAATACAATATACTTCTTCAATATTATTACTTAATATAAGTTTACCAAATGCAAAATAGATAAGTTATAATTCAAACAATAATTACACTTGAATATTATGCAAGATAATTATCAAATTAACACTCAATAAATGTAACAATCTAATAAATTTAACAAGTTAATAATAGTTAATCAAGAATATATAGAGATGAAGACACGTAAGTTTACACTTATGTTATAAAGTTAAGCTACACAAATTATGAAGCTAAGAATTAAAATATTTTTAAATCTCAAACGAAATTGCTATACATAATAAACAGTTCAATACAAATATGCAATAATGACAACTATAATATAATTATTTAAATCTTTCAAAATAAAAGAATTCATTAATTCTCTGAAGGAAGTGGACAAACTTTAGAGATACATCTCCTAACTATACCTGCTGCTGTTTTAATTTCTAATACTCTAACTTTTTTATCAGATCCATATATTACTTTAATGACACGACCTAATGCCCATTTGCCAGGAGATAAATTGTCCTCCTTTAGGATAACCATATACCCTTCCTTTAGGTTGTCCTTCTCAATATACCACCTATTCCGTTGCTGTAAATTAACTAAATATTCAGTGTTCCATTTTTTCTATAAAATTTGGGTCATTTTTGTTAATTTTTGCCAATGTGATAATTTATTATCATTAATTTTTTTTAAAATGAAGGGTGAGTAGTGAGTTCTACTTGTAATTTATCACTCGATCAATTTAAAACTGAATAGTTAATGGGAAAAGGTTTCCTACCTTTTGAAGTTTTCTTTCAAACTGGGAGCTGTTTCGTCTTCTGACTGACATCTGTGTCTGTAAAAGAACTAGACAAATTAATCATTAGTTGATATGCTCGATGTTGGTCCAGATAGTACGTCGTTGTAAGATGAAGCTGCTTTTTATTTAATTCTTGGATAATATGACAAAATTCTTGAATACATTACCACAGCATCGACAATAGATGCTAATTATTATAACTATACTCTTCCAGCACTAAGGCTTGGAAGTACAATATTAAAATATTAATTACAGAGAAGAAAAGCTACGTTACATTGTCTTAAAGTCAGAAAACACAATAGAAAGTTGCATATATCAGCAGTTCTTTTAATTTCTGTTTATTCCTGTGACGACAACATTCCGACGCAAAGTGCCTGTATGGTGCTGCCACCTAGCGCTGGTGTAATATACTAACCTTCACAGTTTGAAGGAGCGTTTCCCGTGGTATTTCACCACAGATGTTTTTTTTCTTGATTATTAATAGTTCTGTTATAAGCATGCCTCACAGAAAAGTCACACATTTCACAAACTATCACGCTGCACATTTCACAAACAAATAATCGTCGGTCTGATTGGACACAAAACATGCACACGCGATTCGTTATTTCCGACACTCCTCCTTTTTGTGTCCAACTGAGGACTGCTTAACTTGTAGTTTTTCACGCAGATACTCCAGGTGTGCTTTTGGTAAGGCTTTGGTGAGGATATCGGCTAGCATTCTTTTCGTGGGACAGTAGACTAGCTTAATGGTGCCTGTTTCACTTAAGTGGCGTATGTGGTGGTATTTCACATGTATGTGCTTTGTCTTTATCTGTGCCTTCTCATTTTCGGTAAGTTTTATGGCGGATAAATTGTCCTCATATAGTGTAACGGGGGTTTGCTGGCGTAATTCTAGGTCGTTTAATAACTCAAGTAACCATATGATTTCTTGACTGGCGATTGACGCAGCCACGTACTCCGCTTCTGTGGAAGACAGTGCTATACAGCTTTGCTTTCTCGATGCCCATGCCAGGACATTGTTTCCTAGTTTGAATAGATTTCCGGTGGTTGATTTTCTGTCTATTCTGTCGTTCCCCCAATCTGCATCACTATATGCAGTTAATACTGGGGGTTCTGTTCTATCTATTACAAATTTAAGGTTTTTTGTGGTTAGGAGGTATCTGATTACTTTTTCTATTGCCTCCCAATCGACCTCTCTTGGCGATTCATTCCTTCTTCCCAGGATATTTACAACTGATGCTATATCAGGTCTAGTTAAGGTCGCGATGTATAAAAGCGCCCCCACAGCCTGCCTGTATTTTGTGTTGTCTTCCATTAATTTTCCGTTAGGGTCTAAACTGAAATAGTTAGTGCTCATCGGCGTGTAGGTTGGTTTCGCGTTTAATAGATCTAACTTTTCTGCGATCTGTATGATTTTGTGTTCCTGATCTAATTCTAGGTTTCCGTTCTCCGATTGTCTTATGTTTATCCCTAGATATTGTGTTACCTTTCTTAGATTTTTAATTTCGTATTGTTTTGACAGTTGTGTGTAAATTTCGTCGGTGTCCTGTTTGTCACCTGCTACTAGGATGTCGTCCACGTAAACGATTATGTATGCAACCTTTCCGTTTTTAACCCTTTTGTACAGACATTTGTCCGATGCACATTCTTCGAAATTTAGATTTCTAAGTGATTTATTAATTTTTAGGTTCCATGCCCTAGCCGCTTGCTTAAGGCCATAAATCGCTTTGTTAAGACTACACACTTTATGTTCTTCCCCTTTCTTTATGTATCCTTCCGGCTGATACATATAGACCTCCTCCTCAAGGTCGCCATGTAGGAAGGCAGTTTTGACGTCTAGGTGAGTAACATTCAGATTTTTGTACACTGCTGCGTTCAGAAATGCTCGCAGTGTCGTGTGAGACACGACTGGCGCGTACGTTTCGTCGAAGTCACAACCGTATTTTTGAGCGTATCCCTTGGCAACTAGTCTAGCCTTATACCGTTCTACGGATCCATTCGCTCCCCTTTTCGCTTTGAATGTCCATTTGCATCCAATTACTCGTTTTCCCGGAATTGGTTTAATTAATTTCCATGTATTATTTTGTTTCAGCGAATTTATCTCTTCATTTGTTGCTTCTAACCATTTGTCCCTAACTTCATCATCTTCAATGTTTTGTATATCCGTCCACGTTTTCGGTTCCTGAATTTGGCATAGATTTGCGCTTATGCCGAAACGATTAGGAGGTACTCCGCGATTTTGTCTTTCCGACCTTCTAGGCTCGGGCGGTTTTTGCGCTGGGGCTTGAATTGAATTTTCATCGTCGTTTTCTAACTCAATTTCCACGCTATCCACTGTCCTTTTCTGATCGTCTGGTTTTTGTTCGGTAGTAGTAATTTCTTCGCTCATAACGCCCTCTTCGATAAATTTCACGGTTCTAGAAATTATTATTTTATTTTGCCCCGTGTAGATCCGATAACCCTTGCTTCTAGGATCGTAGCCCAACATGATTCCCTCGATTGCTTTTTCATCTAATTTCCCTCTCTTAGGTTTGTCGACATAGGCAAATGCCTTACATCCAAATGTTTTAATGTTTGAAAGGTTCGGTTTTCTTTTATTCCATAGTTCGTAGGGCGTCGCGTTGTTTTCATTGGCTTTTGTTGGCAGTCGATTGATTAGATACGTAGCGGTCATTACTGCTTCCCCCCAAAAATGTTTAGGTAATTTTGCATCTGATAACATGGTTCTAGCCATTTCTACTATTGTTCTTATTATTATTGGGAGCGTTTCCCGTGGTATTTCACCACAGATGTTTTTTTTTCTTGATTATTAATAGTTCTGTTATAAGCATGCCTCACAGAAAAGTCACACATTTCACAAACTATCACGCTGCACATTTCACAAACAAATAATCGTCGGTCTGATTGGACACAAAACATGCACACGCGATTCGTTATTTCCGACAATTTTTGTCAAATTCGGTTCAGGAATTGAAGTTATAGGTCGACCTACCAAAAAATGGGCAGGGGTCAAGACTTCAATTTCATTTGGATCTGATGACAAAGGTACTAAGGGACGAGAATTTAGAACCCCTTCGATTTCGGTGATTAATGTCCAAAATTCTTCGAGCGTGACTCGAGAATTGCCCAAAGTTCTTTTGAGATGATGTTTAAAGGAATTCACCCCAGCCTCCCATAATCCACCAAAATTGGGTGCACGAGGAGGGATGAATTTCCAGTCAACAGCCTCGAAAGCCAAAAAATTTGACAAGGCATCATCGGGTTTGCATACAAGGGCATGTAATTTCTTTAACTCTTTATTTGTACCCACAAAAGTAGTCCCATTATCCGACATTATGGTTGAGCTTTTACCTCTTCTAGCGAAAAATCGTTTCAGAGTGGCAATAAATGATTCAGATTTTAAATCTGTCACTATATCTAAATGGATTGCCTTTGTGGCAAGACAAACAAAAATCGTGACGTAAATTTTATTATATATCCCCTTTCTTTGATTTTTATACTTAATCATAAAGGGTCCACAAAAGTCAACAGAACATTTTTGAAATGGCGGGCTAGGATTTACTCGTTCGGCTGGCAAATTTCCCATAATTTGATTTGCCCCTATTGGTTTGTTTTTAAAACACGTTACACATTTATGAACTATTTTACGAGCCAAAGATCGCCCATTTATTACCCAATATTTTTGCCAGACATGATGTAACAATGATTGTGGCCCTAAATGGAAAAATTTAAAATGAAAATATTCAAAAATCATTTCACTTATTTTATGATCATGTGGTAACACTATAGGGTGTTTTCTCTCATAGGTCAGACTAGAATTGTCTAAACGATCTCCAACTCTAATTAAATTATCGGAATCTATATAAGGATTTAGAAATTTTAGTTTACTGTTACCTGAAAGGCTCCTCTGGTTTTTCAAATGCTTAAGCTCTTCAGAGAAGGCTGAATACTGTACCTGTTTAATCAGGAAATTTTCTCCAAGTTTCAATTCACTTGCAGATAAGGCACCACAGTTTTTTTTCTTACGCTTTCGACAATTATTTAGAAATCTAAAAATATAACTAGTAATACGAATTAATTTCAAAAAATTATTAGTTAAGGAGAATAAACAATAATAAAAACAGTTTTCAGCTCTAAGTGAAAAGTTACTGTTAATTTCAGTTCTAAATTCGGACTCATAGTCAGTGTTGTTTTCCAGTTTTACTGGATAATCTTCTGCATATTGAATTTTGTCCCGAAGAAAATTTGGTCCACTAAACCAAAATTTGCAGTTAGTCAGTTCTTTAGCATCTAGACCTCGAGATAGGACGTGAGCAGAATTATTTTCCGATGACACGTGTTGCCACTGATAAGAGTCCGTGAGGTCTTGTATAGCAGCCACTCTATTACTCACAAATGTTTTCAATTGGTGGGGAGATTTTCTAATCCATGCCAGTGATATTGTAGAGTCGCTCCAGAGAAGAACAGTTTCTACTGGAATGTCAAGTGACGGTATAACTTTATGCATTAATTTTGCCAAGAGGTGACAAGAAGAAAGTTCAAGACGAGGGATTGTCACTGTTTTTATGGGGGATACTCTAGACTTGCTACAGAGTAAATGTGCATCAGGAGAACCTTCAGTTGGCATATACTGGATGTATATGGCGGCTCCATATGCCAAAGAAGAGGCATCTGCGAAGCCATGTACGACTATGCTCTCTTCACGAAAAACAAATCTAGGAATTTTTAAATTTTCTAATTCTGAAAGAGTGGAAACAAAATCACTCCATTCTTTCGCTATGGAATCTGGTAATGGCTCATTCCAATCTATCTTAGCTAGCCAAGTTTTTTGCATGAAGATCTTAGCCCTTGTTACTACAGGGCCAATTAATCCGAGTGGATCGAAGATTTTTGAAATCAAAAAGAGAACATCTCGTTTACTATAAAATTCCTTGTTATGAATCTTTAATTTATACAGAAAACAGTCACTTAAAGGTTCCCAGAGAACACCCAAAGTTTTTACTGCACTACAATCTGTTTGATCATCGAAATTATATTCGGTGGCAGACATAGTATTAGGTTCAAGTAATTCTCGGTGGTTTGCACACCATTTGTGCAATTTCATATTTCCACGCTTCAAAAGTTCAATCAATTGGGACTTTAAAATTTTCGCCCTTTCGAGAGTCGATTCCCCGGAAAGAAGGTCGTCTACATAAAAATCTTTTAAAACGACTGACGATGCTAGAGGTAAGTTTGGTTGCTCATCAAGAGCTAATTGTTTAAGAGCACGAGTTGCTAAATAAGGAGCATTAGATGTCCCATAAGTAACTGTATTAAGCTTATAAGTATTCACTGGCGCATTAATACTGTCCTTCCACAAGATTCTAAGGAAGTCTCGTTGGGATGGGTCAATTAATACCATTCTATACATTTTTTCTACATCCGCTGTGAATGCATATCGATGTTTTCGGAAACGTATCATAATTACGAATAATTCTTATTGAGGAATTTTTCCTTTTGAAGGAATATCATTCAATGACAAACTAGATGTCGTTGGCGTTGAAGCGTTAAAAACGACTCGCAAGCGTGTTGTACTTTTTTCTGGCCTGTAGATCCCATGATGTGGTATATAATAAAGGTTGTTTACGGGTTTTGATTATTCTACTAATTCCTATGATTTAAGTTTTTGTATTCTTCCATAAATTCCGAATAGAGAGGTTGCAAATTCGAATCCCTATCTAATCGGTGCCAAACTTGATCGAGCCTTTTTAGGCTAGTTTTTTGGATTCTCCTAAGAGTGTAGCATCCTCCATAGGCATGGTAACAACATACTGACCATTAGAAGTTCGATAATGAGTTGTTTTAAAATGATTTTCGCAAAATTTCTCTTCATTACTAAGTGGAGAACTAGAATCATTAATATTTTCGATTTCCCAAAATTTTCTTAAGGATTCGTCTATTTTTTCATTGGTTAATAAACCGCAATATTGAGAATCATCTGAGGAATTATTCACGACACCGCTAGCAGCATATCCGAACACTGTTTCTTGAAATAACAAGTTTTGAGATGAGCTGCGAATTTTACCAGACTTTAATAAATCGAAGAAACATTGCGCGCCGACCAACAGGTCTATCTTCCCAGGGATATAAAATTCAGCATCTGCTAACGGGATATTTGTAGGTATATCAGCAATTTCTATACGAATAGGTGTAAGTGGGGTTATTTCTGTAATTTTTGGCACTACAAGAAATTCCAGTTCCCTTGTGAAATCTCTATTTTTGTTTGAAATCACAGTTTTAATTTTATAATTTAATGTTGTGGTTGTGTTATTCAAACCCGATATTGGAGCAAAAACCTTTGATTTCTTTATGCCCAATTTCTTTGCAAATTCAAGTGACACACAATTTATTTGTCTACAAGAATCTAAGAGAGTTCTTCCCTGGATAAAATTTCCTTTATTTGTTTTTATGTCAATAACTGCAGTTGACAAGATAACAGTTTTATTTGAAGCGAATAAGCAATTAGAAAGATTTTGTGAGACTGAAGGCGTCGGACTTGATTCTGGGAGATGTACTGTCTGATCAACACCTGGTTTTTGGAAATGAGTTTCATTACTGGAACTGATTTCTTTATCTCTATGTAATAAAGTGTTGTGAGGGGATTTGCAATGTTTACATAAATGTTTCGAAACACAGTTAGCTGCTAAATGTGATTTGTTAAAGCATATGAGACAAAGTTTATTTTTTTTAACGATAGCAAATCTTTCACCAAAATTCATATTTAAGACTTTATTACATTTATATAGGGGATGAAATGAGTCACAAATAATACACTGTTTTTCAGAACTTGTATTTACTAAAAAGGGATTTTGATTTTATTTCACTAGAAGTTTTTGGTCTAGCTAAATTGCTTCTATTTATGCTTTCGAGCGATTGGCTTCTTTTTTCTAAAAAGTCCATTAAATTGTCAAAACTAGGAACTTCAGAGGTGTTTATTGAACAGTTCAAATTGTTTTCTCGTTTCCTTATCTAGTTTTTCTAGAATTATAGTTGTAAACAAAATGTCAGAGAGGTTATTTCTCTCAAATCCTAAATTATTTAGAGCCCTGATATTTTTGTTTATAACATCTAATAAACGCCTTAATTCTTTAGATGATTCATGTGTAATTTTTTCAAAATCTAACACAGCCTTTAAATGTATATTAACCACAATTCTTTTGTTCTCAAATCTATTTTCTAACGCTTTAAACAACGAATCAAATGTATCATCTTGAGTTTCTAATAATTTAGCCTCATTTCTTAGTGCGGAATGCAAATAATGTAATTTTTGAACATCAGTCAATTCTTCATTATTCGTAACAGTATTATTAAACTCTATTTCAAACATGTTCCAGTCTTCATATTTTCCACTAAATAGCGGAAGAGGTATATCAGGAAGTTTTATTTTACAGTTACTTATCTTTAATTCTGAATTTTTAGTTTCTAATTTATTAGAATATAATAATTGATTGAAACTTACCTCTAGCTGTTCTACTCGCTCTTCCATTTCGACCAATGAAGCATCAATTTCCGATAAATCCTGATCTTCAGGTGCTGTTGTATAATAATCGCGACGTAGTATATCGATGTTTGTAGATAGTTTTCGAAGATTCTTGATTTTCGTTTCAATTTGAATTCTAGACGATTCATCGGTTTTTTCATTTACAGAATTTTCTAATCTTGTTAACTGGGCTTTTAAAGAGCCTCTAGTCCTATTCAAGCTAATTAATGAAGCCATTATAATTCAAATAGAACAAAGAGAACAAGTTCGAATTAAAAACGAAAGTCCTACCGGCGAGCGGACCAATATAACGAACTGTCGAATGTTGTGAGTATATTTAGTACTCATTAGGTCGCTGGTTCAATTAATAATACTAATAATACCTAAAAATTCTTTATATACAAATTATTTACACATTATTTACATTTCGAATAAAGAATACAGATCCAGCGAACACACGAATAGGTCCGCTAGGATCGCCGAAAACCAAAACAATAACAAACGATATTCCAATGTTGCCAAAACGGCAAACCTAAAGTACAGTAGAATGCGCCAAGGAGACGCGCGGCATCCTAGGTTATGGTGAAGCCTTTACAAAAGAATGCGCCATGGAGACGCGATATACAAGATTATGGTGAAGCCGTAACAAATGTTTTTAGGAGTAATACTAGAAGATGAACCTTTTCCTTTTTTATTACGTGTAGTTTTAGGATTTATAAGATGGTTTAAACTATGATAAATGGGAGAATAATCTGTAGTATCATTTATAGATAAAAAAACTTTAACAGATCTTTTAAAAACCTCACTATTAAGACCATAAGTATAAATTGTATTATAATATTTCATATATGAAGACTCTAAATATGACGCTCAGATTTATTTTTCTGAATTTGTATTATTTCAATAGTAGTATTTTTAAATTTATGTTTATGAAAATGCTGTATTTCAGCGGTAGACTGTATATTTTTTGCTAAATTTTTATCAGAATCTGACCTATGTTGATTCATGCGTATATGAAGAGGACCAGAATTTTCACCAATATATTTCAAATTGCAAATGTTACACTTTATACTATAAATTACATTAAAAGCCTTACAAAAAATATAAATATAAGGATCTGATACGATTTGTGACTGAGAAGCAGATATATATATATATATATATATATAATTGAGAATGGGTTATTTATTTTTACATTATTTTAACATAATTTTTAAACTGTTTAATTGACACCAATATATGGATATTTGTCTAGTTATATCTATAGTTAAATAGATATATTTTAATTATCAAATTAATTTTAATGTTATTGATATAATTTTTGGTATTATTAATAATAATAATAATAATATTATTATTATTTATTTATTTTTAAATATTTATTTATATTTATTTTTATTTCATTTTATTTTTTTTATATTTTTTAATTAATTAATTAATTTATTTATTTATTTATTTATTTATTTATTTATTTTTTAATTTATATTATCCTATATTAAGATAATGAGGTTTTACCATGTAAAGTCACAATAAATGTTACTGATTAAAGTAACAAAATGGTATTTTAAGTTATAAGTTAATATGAATGTTATCACTTAATTCTAATTTTAATTATTTTATTTTTAATTTGATGTTAATATCGATCATTAATTATTTTCTCAGGTTCAATTATATTTCCATTCAGCTTTATCTTTTTTGTTTGTTATGGATACTACTTAATCTACATGTGGATTTAACTATTATTTTTACTTACTTTCAACTCCTTTTTGTAAAATAACAATATATATACTGCGACTATTATTAAGTTTCTTTATTGTTTTCAACATATTGTATCACTTTAGTTTTTTTTTTTTTTTTTTTTTTTTTTTTTTTTTTTTTTTTGTTCTTAATATTTTGTTTTCTTACTTTTTATCCAAATTATATATGAATGTAAAGTTTATCATTTCCACGTGTAAAAATAGGGTTAGTTTGTGCTCATGTTACTGACATTATTTGCTGCACGATATTGTTTTAATATATATATATATTTATTTTTTCAACTATTTATTTCTCTGTTCCTTGTTTAATAATTTGGTTTTTGTGTGCTGGTAGCCCCAAATACGCATTATTTTGCTATTTCATGGCTAATACGTGGATGAAACCGCACACTTTATTTGTAGTTCCAGAGCATTTGGGGCCTGATGATTCTGCTCTGGGGACTACAAATTACATTTGTATTCATTTTATTTATTTATTTATTCAGATATACTCGTTTCACTTTTTTTTTTTTCTTATTATATTTCAATTCAATTCAAATTCTTCGTTTTGGTTTATTGTTTTATTGATAAAATCCATTGGTGAATCTAGTCTACTTTTAATGGTATTATATATATATATATATATATATATATATATATATATATATATATATATATATATATAACGATTTCAATTACATATCAGAATTTCATGTTAATTTCAAAAATTTCTTGTAGGGCTTAAATAGTCGTATCGTCATATTCCCAACTGAAAATTCAACCGTTAAAAAAAACCTGTGAGACATTTCAAAACGTTTAGCCTGTTTTGGATTTTATCTTCATGAAATAATCATACATCTCTATGACATTTTCTTCAGAGTGAGTATTCCGTATGCGACGTTAGCCCAAAAAGGCAAAAACTCCCAAACAAATTAGATTGCTTGATACAGCATATAAATGTATAGTATATCAAAGAAATCACGGTGAAATATAAAAACTCATGCGTCAAGTATAGATTATGAAACACTTTCCAACACATTCAGAATTATGTTACAAAACTGCACCGTTTATTAAGCTATAATATTTTGTCTAATTCAACCATATTGAAATGTATATCACAGTAGAAAACCTAATTTCAGTTATATTAACATTAATAAAAATATCTAGTAACTTATATATATTAAAGATTCATGGACAAGAATATATATTCCGAACGAGTTATTTAATTTTGTATTTGGAACAAGCTGTTTAAATTAACTCAAACTGTATTATGCAATAAAATTAAATTGAATAATAAGAATTCTTTTTAAAAAGCATATTACTTTCTTAAATAATAAATAAATATATATTAATCATAAATGCTTACTTTCCTCAAAATATACATTCGTTATTTTCAACCCCAGAACAGTAAAAATCTTGTGGTCATGACGTTCGTAGAACCTATTAGGCATGTGCAGAAAATCCGAATATTCGCATCAAGTACTTTATAGGGAAATGAGAATAACTTTTACGACTTAATCAGATAGACTAGAAAATTCATAGTTTACACTACATTTTCGGAAACATTCTCGTTATAAACTGTAAAACTCCTGGTGATTTTTTTTTTTTAATTTATATTGTATTTGCTGCAAATATATCACACCGCAATGAGCGTTCCGATTTATTCAGTAACTCAAAAGAATTGATAGTTTACTAGACATTTTTGGAAATGTTTCCGCTAAGTACTGTAGCATTTTTCTGATTTGTTTTTCCAGTTTTGTCACTTTCCAATAAAGTTGCAAAGTGTTTAAGCGTTTGTCTGTCCGTCTTTCCGATCTCTTAATATTAGATATACGAACCGACGAAACAAGAATTCAGAAACTTTAATCAAGACTTTTTATTTTATTTCATATGTACCAAGGCCTAATTTCTCCACCCTGCGGTTTTGCATTGTTCTGCCCTTTTCGGACGCTAAAAGAACTGTAGATGTTTTTGAACTTTGATATCTATTGACTCTTTCCATTTTATTACGCAGTTTCAATTGTAAAATGTAGACTGAGAGATGTCTTTTTCTCTCTCCAGTTTTAAACTATAATAATCAAGATATTTTATAATGTTTTTTATTCTATTAAAATATTAAATCTAAAGAAAAATTATCTATCTTCGTTATGAGTGCTGAAATAATCCACAATACATTATTAACAGTATATTTTAGTATTCGTATAGCAGCAAGCCCATCGCTGTTGCAATGAAATGGATTTATCTTCATTCGTGCCTTGTGTGATCTGTAACAACCATAAATGAGGTAAGCGAATTTTTCCTTATCTCTTTATTTCAAGTTTATGCAGTCTTAAAGAAATACTAACGAGACAGAGGCTCCTCTAATGTAGTATACAAAATATATTGTATAATATATATATTTACTATACTTAACTCCCGTAAGTACAATCGAATTTTCATGCAGAAGATAAATGCTATTTAGATCGCCAAGGCATGTGTATATGCGTGATATTGTATATGAAGTACGTGGAATTAAGAGTTCATTTATACGGGCACACAAAATAATTTCATTATATTAGGATATATGAAAAAAATATATCGCTTTAAGCATTTTAATGAGATTACACTATTTCAAATGTATTGAAACTGACATAAATTACTGAATTTCTCTTTAAAATGATTACGGAGGAATAGAGTATGCATAAAATTTATTATTCATTTATATGGGACAGATAAAAGAAATCGGTTACAGCAATGTCTTTAAATAATAATTGTTACAATTGCGTTTTAAAACCCGGTATGCGCATTTAAATTCAAATAAGTTTTGCATATTAATCATTGTACATAAAATGTATAGGTGACATACATTGCTGCACAAAAGATTTCACGTACCGTTCTTCTTATTAACGAATATTCCTGAAGGGGAATTTTCGACTGAGGTATATGTATTTCTTAAGTGAATTAAATTTTGACATGCATATAGTTAATTGATACAAATCAACAAGTCTACTAAAAAGAATTCTCATAATTTACATATTGCAGATGGGAAAAGATGAAATTCGCTTCTCAAATGTGTTATGCCATTCTTTTCTATATGATTGAATTAGAAGTAGCATTTTAACTTATCATGTGGTGCAGTTTTGTTAAGTTTTTCTGATGTATTGAAAATGTTTCTTAATCCATGCTCGACGAATGATTTTCTCTTTCTTGTTAAATATTCCAAAGAGTATGTTAAAGAAAATAGAAAAATGGGGAAAGAAATAAAATTGCAGAAGATACAATATTCCTCACGATAACAATATTGCGAAAACGTGAGACTTCCAACATTCTCTAGATCTGCACTCTCTAACTCTCTTAAAACCTCATCCACAAAATAACTCAAATTGAGCCGAAATTCACTGATCTCAAGATTTTAAAGTAAGCTTCTCATAAAGAGTTGAAACAACTCGAGTGTACGAGTTTATTTTAAGCAATTTGAATCTAAACAAGTAGTTTAAATAATCAATTTAAATCAAGATGAGTAAAACGTTTAAGAAAAAACTCATTCATGATCCAATAAATTACAGCTCTTTCCTGAGAAGCTAAATCCACGCTTTCATTTTAAGAGTGAAAGAACGCATACGTAGCTGGATAAATGTAAATGCAAAATTGATTTACTCTAAAAAAAATTAAATCTGAGAATAGTTGAAGAAAAAATATTCTGTTGTTTGTTCCTGACCGATTTTATGAAATATAGCTAGAGGTACTTTGACTCGACGATTTTTAAGTGTGTTCGTAATTATGTAAATAGATAGCACCTATAGTTGTCGTTCAGTCCGTCCGTTTGTCAGCATATAGCAACGCAAAAACTTCCAACCGAATCGTTTAAAATTTCAAATATATAATTATTACTTGATTTTGTCGAGTCATTTCAAATTTTATGAAAATCGGATGAATAGTTCAGTTGCAAGGACAATCAAAAGTAATCCATTATATTACGTTCAATGGCATAAAGTTTCAAATGCATTTTCATAGTAATACACTCTTTCGAACATAATAAAATTGATATGCATCAATGAAGTATATACTATTCTATACATTCTGTACAGTCGGTGGTGCAAAGATTATTTGTTATTCATTTACAGGCCCACACAAAAGTATTCCATTGCATAATGGTATAGGGAGCACAATGTTTGGTGCCCGTTTTAATTGTATTAAACTATTTAACATTTTATGAAATTTATATTCGTTGTTGATTAATACTGCAAGTTATTTCCTGAATAGAATTTCGGCTGCTATACTGTATCCCAAATACTGTATGCTATTACATCAAAATCTGAATTTTTTTACATGCGTTTGTATTTATATAAATACGTAGTACCTATTGTCGTCTTTCAGTATGTTCGTCCATCTGTCCGTCCGCCCGCCTGTCTGCGGACCCCGCATATGACAGAGCAAAAACTACCCAACCAAATTATTTGAGGTTTATAATACATAACTGTTACACAATTTTGTCGCATCAATTTAAATTTTATGACAATCGGATGTATAGTTTAATTACAGGGATAATCAAAAGTATTTCATTGCATTACGATCAATAGGAAAAAATAGCTTCAAGTACATTTTAATCATATCATACTCTTTCTAATATAATAGAACTGACATGAATCTATGAAGTATATATTAAAATGCACATTCTGTACAATCTCTGTCTACAAAGAGTATTTATTATCAATTTACAGGACGCACAAAAATATTCCACTAAATAATGGTATTTGGGAAACATTGTTCATGGCATATTTTAATTATACCAAACTATTTCACATTTTATGAAATTGATGTACGTTGATGAGTATTAATACAAGTTACCTTTTGTATATTTACAGGAACACACAAAAGATTTCAACCACTATACTGTATCCGAAGTACTGTATACTATAACAGCAATATCTGAATATTTTTTAAACTTCGTTATAGTACGAACGCACCGTATTTGCTAAGCTTCACGTGCAATTGCTAACTTTTTTTAAATTGTATTCGGAACTTTATAGAAATACATACTAGAAGTAGAACTTTGTAAAGAGCTTAGGTTAAAGAGACATCAATTTGCAAATCGTGAGTCAGATGAAATGATTTTGAGCTGATATGGCTATTTCCATACAAATTTGCCATGCCTGTCACATACAGCGATTTTTGGCTGCCAATTCTACCTGCCAAATTCAACATAGATTTTAGAAATATTTTGAAAATTAAGAAAAAATGATATCCTTTAACAAGAGACAACTGAAAAAAAATAAGTTAAAAATATTAATTCTCTACGGAGATATTTTGAATATAAGAATGCATCAAACGCCCATAAACTTCATATTACCTAGGAGAATTTGGCCATTGAGTGACTAACACCCTTAACTAAAAAGGAGCTACTGTCTCGGGACAATGAAGAATGAAGGAAAAACTAGAAATTTCCGTGTCTTTATTTAGAGATATATCTTTGTATTTATGTAATTCTAAATGCACATAATTTTATTTTACAATTTCATTAGACATGCACCACGAGTTCAAATAAACGCATTTTATAACACATTTTGCCACCAAATTTACAACACATTATGTGTGCCAATTAAAAACTTCATATACAAAACGTTTTTCACTTTGTGATTGTAGCCTTAATATTTTTCAAAAGTGTTGTTGTTGCAATCAGGAAATGTGTTCTAAAAATTGTATTGATAATTCTGTTGAAATATTTTTGATAAAAATATTTTTTACAACAATGTTTTGCTACAAATCAATTTGTCCCATATTGACAACACATTGTAAACACCACGCAATTAAAAACATTATAAAATAACACATGTAAAACAATTTCAAAACACTTTCTACATGGTACCTTTAAAATTACACTGTTTTAAAAGGGAAATAGCAGACAGTTTGCTTTATATATATATATATATGTATATGAAGGAGATTATTGAGTGTGTTGACTAATTTTGCCAATAAATAACTGCATTTCTGGAAAAAATATGTAATTTTTAACAACTCTATTTTCACTATCTTTTTCCTGGCACAACACATTCGCAACACATTCACAAATTCACAAGACAATTAAAAATAATTTTAGATGGATGTTTTAATTATTATGTTCAGTTGGTGTCCTAAAAGTGTTTCGCAAATATGCAATGTATTGAAAGTGAAAATTTAGATTATACATTCCATTGTTTAAAAATTGGAATAATTTGCGAAAGGGAAAATTCGTCAGAACGATGTTAGGGGGGAATTTTATCGACAATCCGTTTGCGTTTTTTTTTCCTTCGTTATATGAGTGAAGCTTGGTAATATTAAAAGTAAATTAAAAGTAATACTCCGCTGAATCATAAAATATACCCTCAGTATAATTTGTAACATCTCTTATTGCACACTCCCAAAGGTCCTCACACAAAGTCCTCTCACACTAAGGACTAGACATTAATGTTTGAAAATTAAATGGCACAGCAGTTCAAATTCCCTCAAAAAATTCTGTTTCTTCGAAATTCACTGTTTTCGAGCAATAAATTATGATCATTAAAAGTTTTTTAAAAAAACTTGTAAATTTACTGAATAACTACTCCGTTATTTAAGAATATCTGTTTTTCTAATATCTGTAATTTTATATAAGACTTAAAATAATGAATAACCAGTAGATTATTTGTAATTTCACAGAAATATTCTTTAACAGTGTAATTTTTCCACAACAGTCCAAGAGCTACCAAATGGCAATAAAGTAAATTAATTATTAATTAGTTATAAAGTAATTAATTTGTAAAGTAATTAATTGTTAAAGATAAATTAATTTTAAATTTTAATTTCATGAAAAACTTCAAGGAAAGGGGGGGGGGGGTTCCTCCAAATTACACAATCGGAGGAACGTTTATAACAATAGTTTTACTTTAGACCGCACGGAGAGTAAAACAAATTTGTGACTCAGACATTTACATGTAACTTTTTAAATATTCGCAACTGTGTATTTATTTTCTCTAAAATACTGGAGAAATCGGAAGTTATTCAGTCAGAATATGTGCATACGAAGGCTTAAGTTTTGAACGATCTGTTAAAATGTATTTCATTTACGTTACAAAACAAAAAAAAACTTTACAATATAAAATATTTAAAAAAAAAAAAATAAGTGCATAAACTGGAGTTAATATTATTCTTGTAAGCATGAATTCTATGCATACATAGTAGCGTGAAACGAAGTAGAAATTAATCTTCTTTGATTTCAATAACAGTTTTGCACTCACGTTGACATTACAGTGCACAGCAACCGCGTGAAACACTTTTGCAAAGTTAACTAAACAAAAAAATTAACACTTCTAATGAAAATCGTTTGAAATTGTGTTGTGAATGTGTTGCGAATGTCTTGTACGAAATAAAAAGTTTGCGCAAAACGTGTTGATAAAAATTACAAGAGCAGAAAATGTGTTTTCAAAACATTCATTTTTAAAATTATGTAATTTTAAAGGCACCATGTAGAAAATATTTTACATGTGCTGTTTTATAGTATTCTATATTTGTGGTGTTAGCAATGTGTTGTTAATTTGGGTTGTTAATAATATTGTGTTGTTAATGTATTGTTAATAATAACCAAGTGTTGTGCAGCACAACACTATTTTAAGAAACTTAAACACTGTTTATAATACTATTTCAACACAATTAACACTAATTTTAGAACATATTTCTAGATTGCAATACTTTTGCAACATACACTATATGGCCAAAGGTGACAGGCCACTTGCGATTTTAGACATTTTCTTAAATATATAGAAAAATTCATGAGGAATTATCCTGAAACTCTAAGTGTGTAAATATAATAGTACAAGTCATACATTTCTTTCAATATTTTTTTCCGAAACACCAAAGGGGACCGTCAACAAATTGAAAAAGAACGAATATATTTTGGATAACCCTGTCAAAACTAACGTAACAAAAGCACTCAAATTGCAGATTATGATTAAGTGGTTTATTGTAATAAACCATGTTCATTTTTATGTGGATAGTAAGTATACTAGTAGAGAAATTAAGATTTTTTATAAAAACAGTTCCAAATTTTTCCAACTTTTGTTTTTTGTATATAATTTGCCGAGTTCTTAATATAAAATATAGTTCTTTTTTGAAAAAATGACAAACAACATTGTACACAATACCTTGTAATCAGAATTAAAAAAGAAAAGAAAATTGTAAGAAAAATGAGTAGGTTTACTAAATAAATTTCCACTGCGCATGTGTTAACGATATCAAAATTTTATTTACATATTGTGTTAGCTAAATGTATAAAGCAACTTTTGTGAAAGTCTCAAAATCATAGCTTCAAAATTCTGAAAGTGATCATCTATAGAATAGGCTCAAAATCCGTTGTTCCCAAAATGAAGCAAAAAAATGAGGGATATTATCCAAGTATTATCCAGTACGTCCCATATTATGTATTCTGTATTGACAGTAATCAATGGATATATGATAATAGATATTTAACAAAATGTCTAAAATTGCAAGTGGCCGGTATCTTTGGCCATAAGAATATACTTCTAGAGAGCAACACTTTTTAATATATTAAGAACACAATCACAATACATTTATGTGTTGTAAATTTGGGGTTAGAAGGTGTTCCGAAATGTGCTATTTTTGTGTTTGAGAATTTGCAGTGTAATATTAGAATCGTTCGTAAATTATGTTCATAAATTCTGGTGTTACTCATTCATCAAAATTCATCATTCATCAAAACGAAAGTGCGCAATGTCCTATCCATTTTAGCAATGGAAGTGCTTTGAGCTTGAAAGGGTTAAAAAGAATAAGTATTTATATTTTTGACCAAGGTTATATAAAACACGAAAGTAGGTCTCCACAATTTTGTACGGATGCTTAATATCCTTTTTTTAACGTGCATATTACAATTAGATTTGTGCGATTTACATCTGTTGTGATTTATCTTTTAACAGTTCCTTAATCATTAAACCCAATATTCTTTAATTAAAAAAAAACTTAAATGCATTTATTGTTAATAACTAACTTTGTTGTAAAATATTGGAGAAAATTCTCTTCTAGAGAATTAAATATTGTTAAGTAAATCGAATGATTTAAAAAAAAAAAAATAGCGCAAGATAAACGAAATCGAAACATTATATTAATAATATAATATACTTTCGACGAAATTAATTCTTGGAAAAAATCATGTAAAAAAATTTTCTTTAAGTTGATTTTTTTAAAGTATTGCAATCATATCATAATTATTTAAAATCAACAGAGAAATTTAAAAGTATTGGACAGAGTAATATTTCAAATTTATTGTAGTATATTTAATTTTTTACTATAACACTTCTTTTTCTATTCTCAATGACAAATTTCGAAATTAATGTGCTAAGCTTTTATGACAAAGTTGTCAAAACGGTTATTTTTAAATTTATTCCCAATAAATAAAAGGCTATACACTTCATGATTGAGTTGAAGAAAAATGGAGGAACACTTTAGTCATAAATCCCCCGTACTAAATGGATGAATGAAAATAGCTGAGTTCTTAAAATGATTTGATTGCAACCTCAACTAAATTTCCCGCCAAAACAGTGTGAACTAATTCGCCGACTATTAAATCACGCTCTTTGGAGGCAATTGATTGACAGGCATCAGAAACGATGAAGAGAATGTCACCAAGAGTGTTCCGGCAGCTCCATCTACCAATCAACAAGACTTCCTGCTGTGCCCCCACGTGCTCTTTGCTGAAAATAGGTTTGGTAATGATAGCCTCAACACAACATAACGGGTCGTCCAAACTATCCCTTTTCAATGAATTGCACACTATTTACTTTGTATCCTCATTATCATTGTTGAGCAAATGGTACTGCAATTTGTTTGTGACACATCGTCCCCCACATCGATCCCTCTCTTTTTCCCCTTCTTTTGGACGGGGGGCGCCCCTCAGTAGCCGAAGCACCCCCAAGCACTCGGCGAGGCTCGAGTGCCGCCTCCCATCTGCGGCGGGCTCGCGGGCCTGTTCTCGGAAGCATGGCGGGTAGAAGGCGGAGCTTGAGAGCGGTCTTTTACCCAATCGCTTGGGAGATTGGAGGTGGGGCCTCGCATCCATATTCATGGCGTTTTTTTTGGCGGTCGTGCGTTCCTCCGCTCACCACTACTCGCTCAGCTGCAGCGCGACGCTCCGCACGCACCGGACCGCGGCGAGAGCAGACAAAAGTACTCCACACCCTGCGTCACTCAGTCCTCGTAGTTTCTTCTTCTGTATTGGGTTCCCAGTCCGGCCGCCACCACGTTGAACTTCAGCGAGTTTTCGTCCCCGTATTCCAGCATGGCTGGTGCCGCGGACGGCCTCGACCCAGACGGCAGCAACAAGTCAGCCTTCATGGAGATCCAGCAGCAAGGGCTGGCCGGCATGGCTCATCACGGCCAGCCATATCCGATCCGCTCCTCGTACTCGGCTGTCGCAGCACCGCAGCACGAGGCTGTTTTTTCCACGGCCCAACACCCAAGGCCCTTGGGTGCAAATCCTTTTCCAATGAACTATAATCCTCTGCACAACACCTACTCGCACCCGAGCCACCCTTATCTCAGCACCTACCCGGCCAACGTGCCCACCTGTCCATCGCCTACAAGGGACGGTAAGTCCATCTCCTTTTTGTTTTTGTTCTCTATTTTGCATGCTCGCTTTCTCTCTGCTAAGCTTTTTCTCTTTGGTGTACAGGAAACCAATGGAAGGTTTTGCTAGTTAAGATTTCCCTCAAAATAAAAATAAACTGTTTCGATAAAAAAAAAATTCTGCCTACATGCAGCAAGGTACATTTCGTAATAGGATTCCTTTTATTTCCGTGCCTCTCAAATGGATGACAACAGAATCCCATCATTAGACAGTTGAAATCGAATTAAAAACAAGAGCTCAGTAATGGGTCAGAAATTATGTCCGGTTGATAAGCAGGGGTGGTGGAAAGGAGGACGCCCTGTAGAGCAAACACATGCAATCAGGGTGAGGCCTTAAAGTGAGGATGGAAAGGAAGGGGGGGGAGGAGACACATCATGAAACACGTGCTCTGCATGTTGACCTAACACATACTCTGGTCATTAATAATTTATGGAATAAACATTCCAATAATTAAAAATAAATTGTAAATAATAAAATATATATTTTCTTTACTAAAAACCATAAAGAATAACAACATATACTGTCGAAACGCACTGAGGCCTCTTACATGATTTTTGTTTGTTTACATCAAGCTAATGTTTCGTTTGTGTTTAAATGTTAGTTAAGTTGAGTGTCATTATTTATTTATGTATTTTTTTTTTAATTTTAACTGATGTTACTTCACATTAATTATTAAATACTTTCGAAAATTATCACATGCTATGAAAATTTTATATATATATTATTGTTTTTTGCGCACTTATGGAGTGGCAAGTGTTTTCACGCTGCCATTTATCATTGTTACTACTGCATAGCATTTTTATTTTTACATTTAAAGCGAGCTAATATATTTTAGTTTCCTTTTTCGGCATTTTCATTTGTAGAGCCGCGAGATTTTTCATCAATTGCAAGCTAATTAAGCGATTTTTCAAAATATGACAACTTATTTATAATTATCCTTTTTTTTTTTTTTTTTTTTTTTACATAAAACTGCAAATTATTTATCATGATTTTGTATTAATTTGTATATTTAAAGCATAAAAATCCAACTGCTTTGTTTGTTTGGATTCATGCGTCGTTTCAGTTAATCTAACGGGTTAACCAATATTTATGTTCATCGAATTTAATAAGGTTTTTGGTAAAAAGTTAATTTGTTTGTTATCCCTTTTTTCTAAAAGAAGTGTTATTTTTCCGATACATATATTTTAAAGGTTGCAATAAAAGATCGAATACATTGCATTTAATCGAATCCAAATAAATTTTTATTTAAATTATCTATAAAGTCCCCCTTGCTTACTTTTTTCTTTCTGTGAGTTTGTTTTATTTCGAAATTGTTCATTATACATATATGTATAATTATTGAATGCGGGTTTTGTAAAGCATCTTTTTGTCAAATTTATTTTTTGCAAGGTCTCCTGTTAAATTGAATTTTGTGGTTCATCCTATTACGACATTAAATTTTATAACAATCCCTTTTAATTAAATTAGTGTTTATGAACTCGCCATTTTTAATAAAGGAGTTTATTTTGAAAAGGCATCAAATAGACCAATTTTTTTCCTTTGTAAATTCATTATTTATTTATTCATAGGAATGCAGGCAAATTTATTGTAAATCTTAAAATTTCTTGAGTTTTAAAATGAAGGACAAATCAATTTATCTTTCTCTCATAGTATACTTCTGTAGCGGTCAATTATTTATGAATTTGGCTTTATTTATTGTTCCATAAATTCATTGTTCCGTACACATATAGTTACGCATATGTATCTACATACTTTTATCCATATATTTTCCGATACCGTGAAAAAAAAAAAAAAAAAAAAAAAACATAAATAATCATGAATAGTCACAAGTAATCACTTCATATTTTTGCAGACGTTAAAATCAAGTTTTGAAATGTGTTTGAATTTTGTTTATTTTCTCGTTTTCCTCAGAAGTTCCCTAAGAGTTGTGTGAATATAATAATTTCTCATGATTAAACAGAACTACTGGCATGAAGGGCGGTTGACTTATGATTCAATCCTGTCTTAAGAAACAGAGATTGCATTACGAGATCAGGATAATTAATAGCCTTATGATAAGTTGCTTCACTCAAGGTTAGTAAGGGGAAAGTATACAAATTTCCATTACGAACATATTATAACAGATTAGCATCTGTAAATTAGTAAATTAATGGCTGTCATATAAAATTTAAGGTCTTTTGGAATTTAATTTGGAAATTTTAACTACTGAATGTAATACAATTTAAAAAAATTCTTATGATATTAAGTATATTATTTGTTTACGTTTTTTTTTTTTACATTCATGGACATATTTACCATATATGCCAGCCATAAACACATGTACACATACACACTCGCACACAAATTAATGGTCTATTGTAATTTAATGTTAAGTTTTTCTTTATTCTGGTATTTAGAGGTAATTTCCATAATGTTTACTGATATTTTGTATTTTTTTGGGGGGCGGGGGGGCGGGGGAGGGGTGTTGTCAGATTTATACCAGAAGCACATGAAAGAAATGTTTTTAATATCCGAGGCCTTTTTTTACATATTTTTATTAAGAGTTGGTTATCAGAAATAACTACACATTTAAATACACTTAGTTTAAAGTTTAACATAAATAGAAATTTATTCTTTATATTAGAATTTATAATACTGTGCGTAGTATTTTTCATGAATTTCTCTTTAGCTGTCATTTTTAACAATCATTAATTACACATCTTGTAACTGTAAATTACATTGAACAATTGAGCAGTTTTATGAAAAGATATTAAAGAAAATAATTAAATGGAATCGTTAAAAATAAGTTTACACATATACAATTTGTAAAATAATAATAATAGTTATAATTATTAATTAAATGTTATTGTTTTAATGTTATTATTATTATTTAAATGTTAATAAAGTCTAAAAAATAACTACTCTGATAACCTATTCCTAATCTTCTTGTCCCAGAAAAAAAAAGTTTTAAAATATATTCTTCGGAAAAAAATAAAAAATATTACCTTCCAATGTGCGGGCATCGTAAATTTATGATGCATGGATTTGTGGATTTTCGGCTTATCTAACACATTATTTGCAATGTAATAGAATATGTCAACAGCATTTCAATTCGAAATAAAACATGATGTTAAAGAAAAAATGTTTCAAATAAAACTTTAATCTTAATGAAATCTTTAAAAGTTTACCGTAAAATGTATGTATGAGAACACTCAAGAAAATAAACAAATGTACCAGCCGAAAAAAGGTATTCCGAACAACTTATGGAAAATTAACATTTAAGGATGTTAGTCAATTGGATTTCTTTCAGAAATGCATTTCCATAGTTTTTCTAAACTTTAAAATTAGTGGCCCACTATAGACGCATTTCCCTTAGAATTAGCCTTTTTTCTTTTCCCGACTGATTTACATATATATTTTAAATATTCCAAAACGT
This sequence comes from Maratus speculifer, assembly GCA_964019185.1. NCBI lineage: Eukaryota > Metazoa > Arthropoda > Arachnida > Araneae > Salticidae > Maratus > Maratus speculifer. Next base: position 272,833,468 of record OZ025294.1, read on the forward strand.
ACTTGGAGGAGACATAAAAAAATAATATTAAAAGTATAAATATTTGTGTGAAAAGCGTACAGCTGCATTACCTATTTACAAAGAAATATTTCAAAAGATATATTAAAATATTTTTTAAATAAACGTTTCCATAAATATATCCTTAAATATGCCCTTAAATGATACTTATCTTATATGTACTATGATTTTGAAATATGCGATTAATTCTTAGCCGTGTAAATGCGAAAATTTTAAATATCTTATTTTTTTTTATATACTTCAAATTGGCTATGGAAGCCTGTTATATTCCTTTAAGAATAATATTTTTGTTATAAGAGTTAAATATTTTTAAAGCTTTATATTAATTGAGATGCTAATCAAAGCTGTGTTTTAAGAAAGTTTATTCAGTATTTTAAGAAATGTGCATCAAATGCATAGTCAGGCTCAAATGAGGATTTATTATTATTATTATTTCTATTCGAATACCTGATATTTTTGTGTAAGAATGCAAAAAAAAAAAATATATATATATATATATATATATATATATATATATATATATATATATATATATATATATATATATATATATATATATATATATATATATAAAAGTTGTTTAATGCAATTTATATTTCGTTATATTTTTTTAAACAGAAACGGATACTTGTATTTTTTGCGCAACAAATTTGCGCATTTTTTTTTTATTCTCAAATTATTTGCACTCTTTTATCTCTCGATTAATTAAAAGTTTAATTGAAAAAAAAAGTCGATTTCTATTTTATCACATATTACACCCAAAATGTGGATAGAAAACAAAGCGGTAATTGTAAAAGGAAAAACTAACTTCAAAATACAGATTTTAGTAAGATACGTTTGTTGGCGGCGATTTTGTTTCATCAAATTTGCATGCTAATCTCATCCACTTCATTACAGCTCAAAATTTCAGACGAAAGTTTCGTATAGTTCGAAAAATTACTTTTAATGTACAATCTGTTTTGCGTAGACTTAATTTTCTCATTCATGAAATTTCATCTAAAATCTAAATAAAAAACAGTTTTTAGCAAAATAAAACCGAAGCATCACAACTGAATAATCGTACATAAAAAATTACTGCATACAACAAACAAATAAAACTAAATGCAGCAACAACAATGAAATTGATACTAATCTATGTAATATAATGATCACAGTCATTAGTTAAGCAATGCATTTGCTTCTAAATTGTCATCATTTTTGTAAATTAATTTAACAAAGCATAAAGAATAATTTTCATTACTTTCGTAGAATTTATATTATTGTTATTATAAAATATATGCATTTACCACGAGTAAGTTTAATAATCAATTAATTTATTAATCATTTAATTTTTTAATTTTTTCATGGACGTCAAACGCATATCATCAGTAATACTTTATACATAAGTTCATAAATATGCCAACATAACCATCCAATGTTGTAGGTTTCATTATTTTAAGAATCAGAAGCAGCCTTTTCGTATTAGTATCTTTCCATTTTTACAATTCTGATTCTACATTTGCTTAACACTAGAACTACCGCGAGCCGTCATTTTGACGGCTACCATATGAATATGCATCGGTTCAAACCAGAAGCTTGATTATAAAACAATTTAAAAGGTAAAGAAGAAGATAAACGTTAAGTAATAAAGTTAAATTGTTTTAAGTCGAAATTCTAATGTAACATATTTTTTATAAAACTTGACTCAAATTTTCGGCAGTTGTAGTGTTATCGTAATTTTTAAGTACATTTAAGTTTGACTCGTATTATGTTGTACTATACAAGAATAAAATAAAACAATCTGAAAATAGTGCTTTACTTTAATGTATTATAAGCGAAAAAAAATCGATTAAAATAATGTTATTTCTCAAAAAATAAAAAAAAATTAAATTGAATTAAATTAAAATCTATAGAAAAAGCAAGGCCGTAGCCAAGGGGGTGATTATGCTATTCCAGCCTCTTCCGAAACTAGGAAAATACTTTTCTATCTACAACGCAGAGAAAGGGTTAAATTTTAATTGTGTCTATTACAGTACTTTATATGTCAGCATGTTTATAATTCCATTCAAAATTAAAATTAATATAATATTTGTAACTTTTACAATATTTTCCTCAGTATGTTACATATACATATAAAATAGTACACAGCTGTAAATTCAAGGCTTAAATACTAAACTTTTAATGCTTATTCAAAAAATTGTTCGTGTAGAAAAGTTTCACACATTCAAAATTTATCAATTATTTTATATCGTGAAAATCCCTTAATTTTTTTTTTTTTTTTTTTTTTTTTTTTTTTTTTTTTGTAGGGAAGTTGTAAACGTTCATAATTTATCAGTAATTTTATCTGGTGAATATCCGTCAATTTATTTTTTCAACTCATTTCATTAAACATCTTAAAATAGACAGATGCATGTTAGAAGTTTAGCGACAAGAAAATAATGTACGTTACGCTTTCCATCTTATTGGATGCACTAATTTTAAAGTTATGAGTATGTACGCAGGATATATAGATTCCAAATCATTCTTCATTCGCAAGCCCTTTTCGGAAAATACTACGATGTTATCGTCTTCACCAAGTGGGGGCGGTAAAATTTTACCCCATGAAAGTTGATTGCCTACGATTTGAACAGGAGATAGGGTGCTAACGACGTGTGTGGGGATAGAGTGGCACGCGACAGCTAGCATCCCTTTACGATCTTCGGCAGAGGGGAAAAACACTACATAAGTTTGTAATATTACTTGTCGAATTTCAAATATCTCTTTTTCTTTGAAAATTAATTAGTTAGAAGATTTTTAATCCCGTGCATCCGTTGCAATGACAATTTTATAATTATAGCTCCATTCGCCCACCCTTGCCCTTTCTGTCTCCCACATACACACTTACACCTCAATAAAAATGTGCATCTGTTTTTTATCATAGAACTGTACTAGAAATCATAAACTTTCGTTTTCCACATATTTGCATGAGTTGATATTTAATGAATTCTTTTTTGATATACCTAACGTAATGCTGTACAAATAATAGTATAAAAATCTCATGGTCTATAATAAATAAAATATGCCAGTTTTAATCTCAAAACATATACATACACATGTTTTGCTTTGCAAAAATTTTCTTTATTATAAATTACTTAGAACAGGGGTAAGGGGTCATATTGTACGCCTCGTTAAAAAGAAGCTTAAAATCTGTAAAAGAAAATTTTACCAACGATAAATAAACGGTATTTTTAAAACACTGAAACTATTATCATATGTGCGAATTCTATTATTGAAAAATGAGAATTGATCGCTTTTATCAAACTACTTTTGTTTCTTGATTCGCATATCTTGAAATAATTGTATCAAAATGATATCGAAGAAGGTCAACAGATCGTGACCATAAACAATGAAGCTCATGATTGGAATATAAATAATATATTTTCAAAGAATGCGTCCCTAATCTAGTGTTTCGTGTGACGATATTCGTAATCTGATTTTGTAAAGTTTGAATTGATGTTCGCTATCTCTTTTAAAACGATGCTGTGGATCTTGTGCGAGGTAACCGAATTACGATAAAAACGGAGTTTTTTTTAGCACTAAACTGATTGTGTAAAGAAATTTGTCTTGCGCTTATATATTTTCTTGTTGGTTATCACTAAGGAATTTAGGCTTTTAATGAGCAATTTGTTTTCATCATCTCATCATTAAAAGAAAAAAAAAACTTTTTATATTTTCCCACGATGGTTTTGAAGTTCTTGTTCAATCTCATACATTTAAACCAAAGAATGCTAACAATGCAAAATTATTTATATTTTCCCCTATTTATTTCTCTCTCTCTCTCCCTCTTTTTTTTCTTTTTTATTTATTTATTTATTTATTTATTTTTTTTACGAATTACGAATTTTGAGGGAAAATTACTACATATAAAGTACAGATAAATTTCTTTTATATTTATACATCGCAGAAAAAAAGTAGTACGTTTCTATTTTTCTAACAAACACAAATAACAACGCTTTAAAACATTTATAATAACGGTATTGTTCTTTAAAATATTTGTTCAAACTTTAATTTTAAAAAGTGTTTAAATATGTCATCTATGTAACAATTTTTTAACTTAAAAAATACTTGAATGATGTATATTCATTTTTGAATAATGTATTTTAAACTTTTTATAATTTCCCAGAAATTAATTAAGGCTATAAATTAACACGGAAAGAAAGTTTTAAAATGAAAAAAAGAGACAAAAGAATTCCAAACGATTGTTGTTTTCGATCAGCGCTTAAATCTAAACATTCTTACACTGCTTAGGAAATTAATTTATTTAAATCATTTTATAAAACATTGATTTTTTGTGTCACCCTCTTCCCTTTTATTTTAAATATAAAAACACTGTTTGATAGTTGAAAAACCTTTATATTTTATTCACCTTTTTAACTTCCTTAGTTTATTATATTTATTATAGCTTTATGTTTTATTACCGTATTACCGTAATAATACTTTAAATAGTAGATCAAAATATAGCTTTAAATGTTAAAGAGCTAAAATTAGGAAATGAAGTTATAATATATGTATCATAACTTCATTTCAAAATATCAATTCTTAACCGCTCATTTCGTAAATTGTGTTAGACCTATATAATGAACATATCCCTCCATAAATTCATGGAAACTAATACATATATATAACATGTTGAAACTTTCAAATATTCCTTTATTGAAGTAAAAAGGTAAAAGAATTGATTTCAAAATTTATTTCTCCAGAAAAATGGTTTTAAAGTTATTTATTAAGTGTAGAATACTTTAGTGACTTTCATTTTTTATTCTGAATTTTCACATGATAGTCTGTAATTAGATCGATTAATTTATACTAAACAAATCGACTCGTAAAAAGAAAGAGCGCATCATTTATGAATCATCATGAAAAAATATTGATTTCGTATACATATATATATATAAAACCATTAATTGTAAAACAATATATAAACCATTGAAATTATTACATAATTACCACATTGAAACATGGAAAAAGCAAATCAAAATGAATACAATAGAAATACAATAGAATACAAAGAAAGAACAAAAACAGAATCCTCAGGCCCACAAATAGTTTGGAACTACAAATAAAGTGTGCGGTTTCATCTTCGTATTATCCATGAAAAGTCAAAATAATACAAATTTGGGACTACCAATACACATAAAACCAAAATAAAATGGAGAAAATCACTTTAAAAAATCATAATAACATTATTAAAACGAATAAAAAAAGGAAAAACATACCGGACACTATAGTTGCCTCTAAAATAAAGTAGAAAAAAAAATCGTTTAATTTCACAATACTAGTCTAAACTCAAAATCTTAATATAAAATAAAAGAAGGGAATAAAATAGATAGTTAATATATGCATTTTAAACACTTAGAAGTAATATTTTAGGTATTGTCCAAAATATATATGCAATCATAAAATAACAAAATTAAGATAAAACAATAAAAGATACAACAAAATTTTCGAAACCAAATCAACAATAAATATCTAGACTGTCTGTCTTTTCAATTCAGAACAGTGTATCTAAATATAACAAAAGACCTCCAGTGGAATGACCTACTAACAAATAATATTATATACATTAGTTTGAATTTCATTTGAGATGATCTAAATTACTTTCTGTTTCCCTCGGTCACTGACAATTTCCGCGTTTCTTTTATTTATTTTTTAAGTCGTTTCTAATGTATTACCTTATGTAGAAAAAAAAAAAAAAAAAAAAAAACATCGTATATAACATTTATTTTTCCTACTTGCATTTTTGTGGTTTTTTCCAGTTAAATAAAATTTTTTGATGTGTTTTTCTTAGCGTGAGGGTAGAATATTCACAAGTTTCTTGACCTTGAAAAATAAAAGCGAAAGATTTAAATTGGTTAGTCCGCATCGTATATTTTTTCTTTCATTATTTTCTTTTCTAAGGTAATAATAGTTCTCTATTGTTGGCCTGTTTTAAAATAATAAATTTCAATCTTTGACCTTTAATTCTTTTTTTTTTTTTTCCATTGACGAATTTGCTGATACGGCCTCTTTGACGACCTTCAATTTGTTATATTTTTTATTTTCTACTTACAAACAGCTTATGTGCTCCAAATTTTATTTTTCGTTACAGTGTTTTATTACAAATGCTGACAATTTTCGTTCTATTACTTCCGTTTCCTGGTTTATCTTTGTCCCATAGTTCATTATTTAAAGAATATTCAGTGAAATTCTGGTTCAATCTATGCGTTAAATTATATGAGAAAATAGTTTTACTTCTGTCTAGTGTATAAACACACTCATGTATGTAGTTAGAACTTGTATAAAACACGCGCATAACAAGATGCAAAAATGAATAGATACTGATACAATAATTAATATGGAAACGCTCAGTATAACGCACGATATAATTTTAATTATAAAGAAATGTACTCTATTTCCCCTTTAAAATGTTTATGATAATTTTTTTAGTCAAAATAGTGTGTAAACTTCTGTCAAAAAGCATGGGCGTACAGCTATTTTTCAATAAATAAATAAATAAATAAAACGATCAAATAAAGTAAAAAGGAACTTGTAAAATGTTCTACTTGTTTTGTGTAAATTTTTCTTTTTATTTTATGTATTTTTTTTTTCTTTTTTTTTTTTTTTAATTCGTGAAATGGAGAATATTTGAATTCTTTCGAAAGACGTTCACTTTATTAGTTGTTGACATTCATGCACGTTATTTGCACTGGAATTATTTAATCATTTTGGTCTTGTATAGGCTTGAACTGCTACATTTATTTATTTATTATTTTATTTATTTATTTATTTTTTCAAATATTACTATTAAATAATGACTGTATTTTCTTGAACTATTTGTTTAACTGTGTTGCTTTATCTAAGCAATTAAGAACTTTTAAATGACAGCGCAAATAAATAGTTTATAATGAGCAACATGCTGGGGAAAATTAAAGAATATTGTTGAATGTTATTCATAATTGGGTTTGTTTTTATTAGATGCAACAAAACCTGTGTTGAAAATTTTTAGATTGTGTAATTTAATTATATATTTACAGAAGTTGCTAATTAAAAAAAATACTGCATAATAAATTACTGAATAAGCAAATGAGTAAAACTTTATAAAACCCAGTTAAATAATTATTATATTATTAGTGACATTGTAAATTACTACTTATGTACTTGTTATAGACATTATCAGATTGTGCAATAAAATAAAATAATGTTGTTAAAATTTGTCCATTCAACATAATATAAAGAATAAATACGAAAAACGAAAAAAAATTAAATAAAATTAATTCGTCATATATAATCACATTAAATCATAATATTTTATGATTATAGACTATTTGGCAAAAGGTGATCGGTCACTTGTGATTCTAGATAATTTGTTAAATATGCAGAAAAATAAATTAGGAATTATTCAGAATCTTCAGCTGTGTAATCAGACTAGCGCATGACATATATTTCCGTGAAGATTTTTTTAAATAAACACCATTAGAGAACCGTCTACATGTTCAAAAAGAACGAATGTCATTTAGATAAGCCTGTCAAAACTAATGTAGCAAATGCGTTCAAACTGTATATTATGATTAAGTGGCTTATTTTAACAAATTATGTTAATTTTTATAAGGATAGCATGTACACTCGTAAAAAAATTAAGGTTTTCAGAAAAACAGTCCCAAATTCTGCCAAATTCTTAGATTATAATTTATACAGTTCTTAATGTAAAAAAAAAAAAAAAAAAAAAAAAAAAATTTAGAAAATATGACAAACAATATTGTACACAATATTCTGTAATCAGAATAAAAAATAGTAAAAAATATACGAAATATGAGCAGGTTTACTAAATAATGTTTCACTCTACATGTATGAATGCAATCATAATATAATGTGCGCATTGTGTTAGTAAAGCAACTTTTGTGATACTCTAAAAAATATAGCTTAAAAATTCTGAAAATTGTCGTCGATAGAATAATCTCAAAATCTGTTGTTCCCAAAAGGAAGCAAAAATATGAGACGCTATATCCAAATATCGTGCAGTGTTGTGCATGTTAATATTGACACTAATCAATGGATATATGAATACGTCCCCTCATCTTTTTTTAATTCGTTTGCAGAACAACGGATTTTGACCCTATTCTATCAACAATAATTTTCAAGCTATGTTTTTGAGACTTTTAAAAAAGTTGCTCCATACATTTAGCTAACACATTATGCACATTATATCTTAATTGCATTTGAAATGTTATTTAAAAACCTGTTCATATTTCATAGAATTTTTATTCTTTATTGATTTTGATTGCACAGTACTGTGTACAATGTTGTTTGTCATATTTTCTAAAAAGAACATTTTTTATAGTACGAAATTTGCAAATTATAAGCAAAAAACTTGGCAGAATTTGGGACTTTTTTTTTTAAACTTAATTTCTCTACGGGTATACATGCTATCCTCATAAAAATTAACACAGTCCATTACAATAAGTAACTTATTATAATCTACAGTTTGGACGCTTTTTCTACATTAGTTTTGACAGGATTATCCATTTTTTTTTCCAATTTGTTGGCTATGGGTTTTCGATAAAAAAATCTTCGCGGAAATATATAATCTCTGCTATTCTCTTTTCTCATCATGAATTTCAGGATAATTTCGTATGTATGTTTCTATAGATGTTTTACAAAACGTCTAAAAAATTGCAAGTAGCTGTTCAACTTTGGCTATTTAGTGTATTATCTGTTACCATTGTGATTGTCTTAAACTCTATACATATGTACAATATATAGTGGTTTAACTCCAGTATTTTCAAATTGGCATTATCTCCTTATTTCATGCGACGGCTTACTAAAAATCAGAAGAGGATCTTAGACTATACTGAGATTGTACATTTAAAATATTTATTCAACATATAGAATATATAAGATTCCATGGGAAAAATATTATGGGAAATTGGATTCTATTGCTTTATCTTTTGGTCGTTTTATGCAGTATTTTATTTCATGGTAAAAAAGGAAAATTTTTTACTTATTATTATTATTCGTTACTTTTGGTTTTTTTTTCCACTATGAAGTAGTTTAAATGCATTCATTTATAACATCCATCTGTAACATTCCGTACAATATTCCGGGTTGAAATAATTTCGCTGATAACTTATTTCCATAAAATTTGCTAGATTATTATTATTATTATTACTATTATATATACTTTCGGAAGTTTACAAAAATGGTTTATTTTTATAATAATACCTTGAGTAAATTAATAATGATAATAATAATAATAAAACCCTTTTGTTTCTCAAGCTATGTATTACTGTGATCATACTGATGTTTTATTTTCGGGCGAATGATTTAGATAAGTAAATTTGTTTTATAAAGTTCAACTTAAGAAATTTTAAGCGCATGTTTTATAAAATAAAAATTCCTCTGATTTAATATTTTTTACTACTTAATTGGTAATTTTCTAAATGGTTTTATGCTAATAAGACACACTATAAGCAGTTGCAGAGAGATAAATAAGGTACCCTGGGGTAATAACGCCAGGCGGGGTAATAACGCCAAGTGCTTATATTTTGCATAATTATGAATTAATCAGGTAAATGACACCATTGTGCTCTGCGCAGAAGGGTTTTGAGTCATATAAATCGCAAAAAACAGCTTCAAGTTAATTTGTTTCATTTTTAGGTCTTATTGTTTTTACAAGCAACTGAAATTAACGCTTGATCTAAAATTTGCGAGATAAGGTTTTTGATCTGAAGACTATATTTTTTATCCAGAAATACTTTGTTTATTACATAAATTTGTAGTGTATTTCATGTACTTTCAAATTGTTGTAGAAGATTTTGGATATATTCTCGAGATAATTTTTAGTTTAGGATTTACTGCGCAATAAGTATCCCGGGGTAATAACGCCAATCCTTGGCATTAATACCCCGGTTGATTCCCTACAGTGACCTAGCTACATCCTAAATACTGATTCAAATAAACACAGTTAAAATTGTGCAATGTTTCTAATAATTCTATTTAAGCTGTCCTTTTTAAGCAAAAAGAAGCTCAAGGTCTGATATTCTTTTGCCTCATCCTCCCCCCCACACCGCACCTTTATTTTTCTTACACTTTCACAAAAAAAATGAACATTTTCAGTAGCTTAGAATGCATTTTGTCAATTTCTAAGTTTGTAGAGTTTGTATTTTTTAGAATTGGGCAATCTACATGCAATTATTCCATCTTATTTCATAGTTTTGTTTGCATGGCGTTATTACCCATATAGGTGGGTAATAACGCCAAATAGCATTGGTCAAGAAAAAACGCCATTACATTTTATGAATACATATCTGTTAAATTATTTTATTTTACATAGATAGTCAATGAGTTGCTGTATCATATCCTATATTTGTTTGAAAAATACAATCTAAAACTAAGCCGTGAAAATTGGTAGAACCTTAACGTGGCGTTATTACCCCAGGGTACCTTACGAATAAAAAGTAATACATATATTCCATGAAATAAAAATACAAAACATACTCACAGGAAGTAATAAAATAGACATATAGGGACACAAAAAATGGGACATATAGTTCTTTGCAAGCGTATGTTTTATGTCATAAATATGTAACACAGAATTAGAGAGTCAATGAAATAGACAAACACTTGAACAAAGAAAATTGTACCGAGAAAACTGTATATAAAACAATGTATATCATCATCACGTTATATAGATTAGAGATTTCGTAGTTGTTTCTCTTGTCAATTCACTGTGGTGCTTTTGTTAATTTTTATCAATATGATGGCGATATCTATTTGTTGATGTAGCTTCTTTTTTTCGTCAGATTTCGCTTATTTTAATTTAGTCTCTTTCAATTTCATATGAAGTACTTCACTGAATTACATTTATTGAAAATTTATATACAGCGTTTACTAGTTCTAGACATGTTTAGTTTAAACAAAGTATATTTTAAAAGAGCCTTTTAATGTTAATTTTTAAATTAATAGTAATGCAAGATAATGGGTTTATAGTATGTATGTTGCTTTGTTTTATTATTATGTAGCTTTGATACCGTTGTTTAAGACAAATATATCCGTGCTTACTTATTGTTGAATAAGGTAGTCACCAATTTCATCACTAATGAAATATTTAATAGTGAAACGAAGATAATGCAGAAAAGTTTTCATTGATTTTAGAAGTGCATTGAATATCGTTTAAGTTCGGCAATTTCTTGAATACAATGCCTTAAAAAATATATTTGATGTAAATCTTTCTTTAAGCTTATCGCACCTTAAAATTATAATTCGGTTGCAAATTCTCATTCTTTTTATATATTAGAACAAAATATGCAATCTAATGATTATTAGTGCAAAAAAAGTATAAATTAGTGTACCACAGAAGAATAAAAAATGTATGTGTTCATTTGCGACGAAAAATAAAGTTTACTTAGAACGTTATTTCTTTTTTATCCATAAGTCAATATATAGCTGCTACTTTAAAATTCTAATTTTATTTTTTTTTCTTATTTAAATCTAATAATCCGTTTTAACAACACTATTTTCTCAAACATCAATAGTTTTCTTTTTCTTTTTATTGTTATTAAGAGCGTGTGATAATTTCACCTAACACATTGCTCAATATTGATATATATATATATAATTATCCGTAAAAGTGATTTTACTATTAAATTAAATATTCATCTTAATTTTATAATGTAATACTTGTATGCATGTTTCAGGAGAAAAAAGAGTAGTTTATCACAGGATTCGTACTATTCCTTTATTCAGGGGATTTTTGGAGTTTTAATATCAGAAATTTCGGATATATTACTAGACGCTTTATCTGAAGATAGAATTTTCTAATTTAATAAGAGAAATTTTACGTAAAAAATATTCTGATAAAAGATGCTTGAAAGTGAAGCGTACGAACCCTTGTTTTAGTCAAACAATCATTTTTGTTTAATAATTGCGTTTTCATAGCCAGTTTCGGTTTCAAAGAAACACAGATAAATATTTCTGATCTTGCATAACAAACATATATAAATATATAAACGGAATATTTTTGTCAGTTAAATGTATTCTCAAGATCCCATCATAAAATTATGTTTTCTACAATTGCATATACATGGTTCTACATAATATAAAATTTATTTTTAAGAATAAAATATTTTACAACTTCAAATTTATTTTAATTTATTGAGATCTTTGGCAATTTTTTTCCCAATAGTATTGAGTTGAAAGTTTTCCCATGATTTGTAATTTAATATACTTAGTGGTGTCGGTTTTTTTGAGTGCTTTAATTGTGGGATAATTTTTGCATCTAAATCGGTGTAACCATTTTTTTGTACAGAATAGAAATTGAAATAAAATTAATTGTATAATACGAATTTTTAATGCAAATTTCATTATTACATACAGCAAATTTCGTTATTAATAAAATTGGAGGGTACATTTATTCATTAATATCAGACGAATTATAGTTGATATTTACTTTCTGACAGCATAAAATATTATATATTTGCCGAAGGGCAATCCGACGCACAAGCTCAACACATTTACTTCAATATTGGTGCTAATTTTTCAAAGCTACTAGCATGCATTCCTTTGCATTAAGCTTCTAGTTGGCCGAAAAACACACTTGCTCGTTTTCACTTTTTCTTTTTTGCTAGGGACTACTTTTGCATGTTCTGAATGCGGGTGAGGTTTATTCTGTGTAATTTTTCAATGATGCCTATGCCTATACCTCGTTGATAGTAAATTGCAACCCTCTCAATTGCAGCCACTTCATCCTTAGTTGCCCTCCAGAGCCGTATGATGGGCAGTGCACCATACAAGTACAACTCCCGGTCAATAAAAGACGAACCACAGTGGGATCTTGGTTACTATGACATGGGTGTAGGTATGCCTAAACCTCCATTCATCTCTATAAAACGTCATATCTAATATAAGCCCTTTCACATACATTTTTATGCGTAGACATGCCCGGATTCAGAAACACATGCATTTTGTAACGTCTAATATCGTTAATTAAAAATGCGTTTCATTTCTTATTTAATAAAACTTAATTGCCGTTAATAGTCAACTGCTGCCGCAAATTAAAATCTTCCCTTGGATTTGCTTTAATTAGGCATAGGCCATTCTAAATAAAATATTATAGTACGTAAATTATTATGTGTTTTTTTGTTCGTATATTTAAACTCATATACAATAATATTAGTGAAAACAAAGAGCTCATGTCTACGCATTCTTATTATGGGTGGTCAAGTTAGTTAATAAACTAGTTAGTTAAATACATTTATCTATATCAGTTTTTGTATGTTTATTTTTCTTATAACTAAATGTGAATACTTCGATTGAAATATCCTTTTTTTATATGCAAAAGATAGAGTAGTTAGTTGATTTTTATTTTCATCTTAAGGGTGCATTTACACTAATATATTAAAAAGTCTCAAAATCCACTAAAAACTATCCAATCCAAACAAGAATATTTAGTTGATTGATTTTTTCATTGGATGGGATTAGGTAAAATCTTAAGTATTCGAGACGCTTAGACAAATTAGATTAAGGTGTAAATGCCCTCTTTCCAAGTACATGTACCATTTCAAGATTTTACTTACATTCTACTTCTTTAGATTTAAAATTATCAAACTAAGAAAAAAAAATGTAAAGAAAGATCGTTTCAATACATAGGTTGACTTTTGCTACACTTCTGAATTTTTGGTCATTTTACCTGTAAGTTTGATTGAAATTAAATTGATAAATACTTATTAAAAATTTTAATGAAAACCAAAACAGTATCAACTATCCTACTTGCCTAACTACTGTCTTTTTAACGTGCAATAAACGCATTTTCAACCAGAAATTTTACTTAATAAATAAAATCAAACGTGTAGAATAGAAACAAAATACTTATTTAACAAATAATATTAAATAGATTTTTGTTTCCAGGCATGTTTTTCTCTGATTAAAAACAGCGAACGTGTCAGTTACAGATAATATTTATTATATAATGTTTAATATAATTCAGAAAATTGAAATCGATAAACGAAATCTATTAAAAGAATAGAAAGAAATCAATATCCCTGAAAAGTCGTGTGGCTAAAGATGAACCTTAAGACAATAAAAAATAATTATAGAAATAAAGAATTTTTTTTTATCTTACCGTTCGCTTTGCATTTTTTAAATAGAAAATTTATTCTTTCATTTGTTTATCTTGTTACAAGATCAAATCAAACTATTGTTAAATGCTTTATGTTTCAACAGAAGGATAAAGAAAGCAAAACTACCTGTATAAATTCGATCTTTCTTTAGCATGGATGTAAAACGATCAGTATTTTATTATCAACCTATGTAATCTTTAAAATCCTTAACCAAATACAAAACTTGATTTTTTTTCCTTTTCCTTTGCTCTGAATGCTAGTTTTAAGAGAAGTAGTTTCCCTTTTATTCTAAGAAACGTCCAAGAGGTTTTTGTGAGGTTTTCTACATTTAATACAACGTATCCACCTCCCCTTGTACAGAAATAATCCTCTGAATGATGGACTATCCGTGGTCTTCGTGGTCTAGGAAGAAAGGGGTGTTTTCTAGCGGTGCTTTACAATGAAACCTGTAGGTAATACAAAAAAGAAGCTTTGTTCTTTTCACTCTATCTTTCTATTTGAATGAAGTTTGCCCCTTCAGTTTCCGGAGTACTTTTTCTATAGACCACCAGTAGCGTAGACAAGTGAACAGCTCATTTTTACCTGCCTTCATTTTCTGTGGATTCAGACTTTTGTGGTTCAGGGGTACATCGAACAAAGATGTCAAGGAATCATACTTATTTACACTCTTTTAAATAGTCCTTTTCTCCCCATAAAATGCGTCGCAGATAAAATCCATAAATAACTGTTATTATTTTTTTTTCTTTGTTTATAATATGTTATAGAAAAAAAAATCCAAATACGAGGTTTAAAAAATGAAAAAAATGGGAATTTTAAGAAATAATGTGCATTTTTATACATATTATGATGTAATGAAACTCAATTATTATTTTTTTAAAGCCGATCTTAAATTATCGCTGTTATAAAATACGTTTTTACTTGTATCAATATACAGAGGTCTTGTAACCGAAAATAAAACTTCTATTTTAATTTCTTGAACAAACTACTAATGAGTAGAATAGCCAAAATAATTTATCTCTACTATAATTTCACTGGGAATAATAATTAAGATCGTCCTGGTCACTTCCACTAACTGGAACTTTCCCTTATCTTATAAATGTCAGCAACGGGTGCAAAATTATAACCTTTAACTTTATTTTTCTGTTTAAACACATAACTTCTTAGTTTGGTACTTTTCTATAATTTGCTATAAACTTCGTGTGGAGTTTATTTAAGTAAAAAAAAAAAAAATGACTCTAAACATTTTTGTCTTATTATTATTTTTTAATCTTATCATCGCTGAATTCTCGATACAAAACAGAAGTCGCTGAATATTATAATGTAATGCATTTATTGAAGCAGATATTAAGTTTATCATGGCAATTCAAGAAATAAGTTTGGATTAAATGCTTCTTTTTAATTATTTATTTTAATTAAATACGGTATTAGATTTTCTACAGATTAAGAAAAATGTCACTATGTTTCTACTATCAACCCTTCTTTCTAAATTTTCTTAGAAAATATCTGTGTGAGATGTTGATGTATCAGAAAGAAATTATAAAAAACAATCGCATATCGTTTGGTTATTTAGAGTAAAATGGGGAAGGAGGGTTATGCATGTCTTCCATCGAGAAATGTTCTTTGAGAAAACATCATGCGCTGCTCTTTTCGGCCGCCTGTAGAGCAGGCAGCATCCTCCCACCACGCTCTGCTTCATCCGCTTCTTGGATGTGCACACCTGAACGATGCCACTTGGAATGCTTCAGTGAGAGCTGCTGCTGCGAAGCCTCGTAATCCGAGGCAGATCTTGTCAGTGAAAACTAGATTACACGTGCAAAGAACCGTATCGGACGCCGATTGAAACGTTTCACAAGCTGTCGCTTTCTTTCGGCCACTCACTCTCTTACTAAGAGCACGCGTGTATGCATGCATGCACACATCGAAACAATCATACATGCATAAATGCTTGCCTGTGCACATGCATTTTACTCGACAGAGTTTTCAAATGACACATTTAAATAGGGAAACATGAACAAGTTTGATATGAAACATCTTAACGACATGTAATGAATACACCGTTTTCTTCTAATTTGAAATGCAACTGGTCAATTAAAGGCTATACGGATGATTGAATGTTTATTAATAAAAAAAATGATTGAGTTTGAAATTAATATTGAAAAAATAAATAAGCTATTGTTATAGAAATTATATGCAAGGTATTTAGATACAATGTGTCATTTCTGTTATGATGAATCATTTAGATCTATGTATAGATGCAAAGATACGAGAGCTGATTTCATGAGGATTTCATTCAAAATATTAAAATACACATAAAAGTCATCTAAAAATGTTTTAACAAAAATAAAAAAGAATAAAGAAATTATATTTATTAAAAAATCTCCGTTTATAAAAATGTTTGGCAATTGAATCTGTCTATATTAGATTCATATGGGTAGTAGATTGTAATTATGTATTTGATTATATCGAAGAACGAATACAACTTACATGAGTTAACAATTGTTCGCATGAAATTAAATTTTGCTAACAGTCTAAACTCTCTATTTTTCATCTGACTCAGGGTTCATAACTTTCCTAAACTTTTCTAACTTTGCTACGGTTGTTAAAAAAACAATAACTTGATGAAGAACAATAATCACATAATGACACATAGGGAAATATGAAAATGAGTGATATGAGACAGCTTGTCGACATGTAATGGGTACGTTTTTTCCTCCTAATCTGAAATAAAACTACTCTTTTAAAGGTTATATGGACGATTTGATGTTTATAAGTCAAGAACTAGTTGAGTTCGAAATTAAGATTAAAGAAATAAAAAAAGGAAATATTGTTTTGGATTTGGATGAAAGTAGACGAAAGATACGATGGGCTATTTCTGTTAAGATGTAATCGTTTTAAATGATAATTTTAGGTAAATCGACACAAGAGTTGATTTCATGAGGAACTATCTCGAAATACTAAAATACATATAAAATTTATTATCTAAAAGTGTTTTAACCCTTTTATGTGCCGACGGTACCTATAAGTGCCATTAAAATTACTTATTATAATTTTTTTTAGTGCGTCAATTAGTTGAAATAGTTTAAAACTAGCAAAAGCCATGCTTTGTTTGGATTCGCGAAGTATTATGTTATAAGATAAATATTTGAAAGTAAATAATATATTTTTAAAATTACTTTTGCATCTTTATTAAGCAAAAATGTAATTTTATGTTTCGGCGCATTTTAATTTTAAAATGTATTTCAACCAAATTACTAAGGATTTCTTCAGATTGTTTATTTATGATATAAGACTGGTATAAATAAAAATATTTTCGAAGTAGAATTATACAAAATATTAATTAGTTTTATTTGTTTACAATTCTTTTATTGCCACTTCTCAAAAACATAATGTAATTCTTTTAAAATTCATAAATATCGTCTGCTTAAATGATTTCACAAAATAAGAATAAATTGGGTATTTGAATTTTAACACAGAAAAATACTTTTATAATTGAATGTTAATAAAAGAATTTTCACAAATTTTAATTCATTAAAAATATGCTATAATTTTTCTAAAAAAGGGTATTTTATAAATTTTATAAAAGAAATCATGAAACTATACATAGTTAAAAGGAATAAGCATAGTTTGAAAATCTGAAAGCAGTTTTTGAAATATTTTGTCAGAATAATGAAAATTTATTTATTTATTTATTTAATGATAATTCTAGCTATAATTACTGACCCCATGATTTAAGTTTTTCTTCTGAAAACGTACGTGTTTCACTTTTTATTTGAAAAAATGCGTTCGTAATGGAAAAACATGTAAAATAAATTAATTAAAGTAATAATTTTTTGAAAAATATTTCTGTAAAAAAAATAATATTCTGCAAATCTTCAGATCATAATTTATATTTGTGTTTAATTTCAAGTCAAAATACTGTATAATTTTTTTGTAAAGTGTACGACAAAATGTCATTTGAGTGGCCTAGTAGGGGATTCGCTTCGCTCATCCTAATGAGTTACAGATACATTACTTAGCTGTGTTCCAAAAGCATTATTGATTATACAAAACAAAAATAGTTTTAAAAGGATGATTTCTTTTGCCTTGGTATCTTGTTAGCTATCTTAGCGCTGAAGGAGGGGATGGGGATTTTTCAATTCGGGAATATTTTTATATTTATATTGTAAAAACATAATATATGTACATTTTATAATTCTAAAAATATTAAGAAAACAATTTAAAATAAACGATTTGAATAGGGTTATAAATATTGCACAATATCTCTGTAAATTCAAATTTAATTAATCCTTCTAAATCCTTCAATCCTTCTAAAATACTTCAAAAATTTATTAAATGATTATCTAAATCTTTTAATTTAGTTTAAAAAAATTACGTAAAATGCTTTAGAATGTAAAATTTTCATGATTTCATAATGTGGTAGATAAGGGGTTAACAAAAACAAAGGACAAGTAAATGATATCTTCATGACAGTCTTCATGCATAACAAAATTCTTTAATTGAATCAGTCTCTATTAAAATCTCATTATTGGTAGCAGATTGTAATCATTTTATTGTTTACAAGTTCCCGCTATATTTGGTTTGAAACTGTTTAAGACGGATCACAACTTGTAGCAGTTCCTGATTGGTCGACTATATTTTAATTTTGCTAACTGTTTAAACTCTATTTTTCGTATTTGAATCTGGGATGTAAACGATACTAAATTTTTCTATCTTTACTAATTTTATTTCAAAAACAACAATTTTCGTGATGGATTCCTTTAAAATCTATAATAAAAGCCTACTTCAAAGATTATTGTTTTAAAATAGTTGTGGATAATCTAGAAAATTTTAGAGACACTGCGTGCTATGTCAACATGTCGGATTCAAATTTACTTATTAAATTTCACATTTTTCTTTAATTGCAGTCTGTCTATATACATTTGAACTTAGCCAAGCTATAATTATTTTACTTATTATTTTTTTTCTTTATCTTTAATCATATCATTATTCATATTTTATACCTTACAATATGAATAAAAAATATATACATATCACACTGCTTAAAAATATTTTATGATCTCTTTAGTGAGAAAAATCACAAAAATACACGAGAAAAGACCATATTTAAGATGGCATAGCTATTAGATGCGTCTTTCTTACTTAAACGTATTATTTGACATTAATATTTTTATTATTGTGAAATACAGCATAATTTGTTTTATGAAGATTATATTAAAAATAATAATATATTAATAAAAAGAAAAGGGTGATAAAAATGTACATAAGGTTTTATAAGTCTAAAAATATAAATTTTCAATGACTCTTTCTCGTGATTTAATTGCTTAATTTTGAAATTATAAACGAAAATAAGAATAAATATTGTTCATCTCAACTTTTACTTATTAATTAATTACATTATTTTTGCAGAAGACACTTCAATTATTTATTATGGTAATATGATATTTCTACATTTTCATTTTCGGAAAAATCTTCCTTGGTTACAGGGGCCCACATTTATTGTCCTAAAAAGTCTTGCGAAAATATTAATAAATATATAAACACAGGGCGGAGGGGTTGTTTACTAATATTTGTTTGTTACTAATATAATATGTTGAAACCACCAATTTTCTTTCTTAACAAATAATCATTTTTTGGCACATTGAACCTAATTTGAGTGCTTTTTTAAATACTAAAATTAAAATTCTTCTAAATGAAATGATCTGAGATAGTCACGATGCAAAATACAAAATTTCTGTTACACTATAATTAACCACTTCTCTGATTTGCCTTGATTGTAAAGCATACGGACAACATGTTTTTGCCAATCATGATTTATTATTCTCACCAGTAAAAGTTATTGGAAATTTTGCATTATTCAATCGGAGAATTTTTCTGATCCAATTAGGCAAAGATTTCTGTTTTGAAAAACCTGTGATAAAAAATTGAAAATTCTGTGAATGATATGAAAATTAAAGGCAATTTTTGAAAGTTTTTTTCTAAAATATTGATCAGTTAGGTGGTTCAAATTAAAGAAATTTTAATGGCATTATGTATATTAATTCAATAAATTTGAAAACGTAGTTATAAATAAATAAATGAAAACCTCTGTGTATGTTGCTGTTCTTATCCAATGTGATTTAAACATACATAAGATCTATACATAGCTGTATATATCTTTCAATATGTACAATGTTTTATTGACGAGCTCTGAAGGAACTGAAAAATAATTAAAATCGTCACTGCTCTAAATAAATATAAATTGCAACTTTAATTTAAAAAATGTTCTGCCACAAATAATTTATTATTTTTAATAAATTCAACTATAAATATCTCCAAAAATATTTAAATGCATTAATTTATAATATACAATCCAATTTTTTTTTTTTTTTTTTTTTTTTTTTTGGCTTAAATAATGTTAAATATTTTTTTAGCTTAATGTAACAATACCAAATAATTTTAGGATAACTAAATGTTGAAATCATTATTATTTAATATTTTTTAACTATAATTAAATATTTAGCCTTGTAATGTTTTTCTTGTTATTGACAAGTATGAAAGGGGGGGGAGGGACAATTGTAGGTTGAGACATGTTGTCGGAAAAGATAAAAAGGCAAGAATGGGGTAAGTTTTTGGATCTGACCAAATGAGAAGGTTATTCAGGGAATTAATAGAACATGTTCTCTTCATGTCTCACCGCTACTCTGCCGAAAGAAAAAAGGCGCCAGCAACCTGTTATCTCGCATCCAAACAACTAGAGCTTCTAAAGAACGGTGATTTTTGAAGGATCCCCACCCCTCCCCAAGCCATCGAAAGCTGACTGAAAGACTTGGCGCCTTCTTGTTGGGGCCTTGCAAAACACTTCTAGCAATTTTTGTCCGCCGGAGATAGACCCTAAAGAGCCCTTTCTTTTGCCAGTGGCCTCTAGTAGCTCGAAAACTTTATTATCTTAAATGTCACATCCGAGGCTCTAAAGGAAGTCGTATTTAAAGAATACCACTAAAGACTTTTAGCGAGTACAGTTCACACATCCTTTCAAGGACTTTATTGTTACATAATAGTTTTTGTAACCTATCGCAAATATTCACTCTGACTGTCATTTCATTCACATATTTTCAAAAGAGAAGTTCTTCGCTCGAATCGTGTTGATGTTGCAATGTGTACTATGAAGATTGCATAGATAGGTCATTCTCTTACGTATTTTTTAATTTATAAATAATTAATTGTTTATAATAGCCAGCATATTATAGAAATGTAAAGTAACACTGTGAATCCCATATTAAACTGTAAATTAGTTAATGATGAGTAATTTAGGTATCAATTTATCGTTCTTTATATGTTACACATACGCACATATATATATATATGTGTATATGCACACACACACCCACATATGCGTATATATTGTGATAAATTCATTAAATCCAAACCATTATGCTAACAGTAGAAAAACTAGGCCAGAAAAAACATTTGTTAATTATATTTTTCACTATTCTGCTGCTTTCCCTTCTCCTATCCCCCCTCTCTCTCTCTCTGTCTTTTTTTCCCGATTCCTATGTCAAAATAATTGTATAGCTATGTCTTTTATTATCTTGTCTCTAACTCAATTTATCAATCAAAACACCATCGATGGTTTCGGTTTATTTTTTCAAGTAAAATAAGCATATTTTAAACATGAAAATTTATTTAATAAAAAATGCGTTGTTTGTATATGATGGTTATTTTATTTAATTTATTGAACAAAAAATGGGATCTTGTTCAAAATATGCATATTTGATTTAAAGGGAAACTGAAAGGTTGATAGCTATGGAAAACAGCTTAACACTCTAATGGCCATGGTAACATATATGCTACCATCAGTGTTTCTAATTTTTATTTTTATTTATTTATTTATTTATTTAGTTTTTTAATTCAGACATTCCAAATTCATATCAGAAACTTAACAATAGCAGTATTTGCTTTATTTAATCGCAGACTTTACGTCATTAAGTCTATAAAGTAATCTGTAATGGGAATTAAAGTGTTAAACAAATTCGTGATTTAGACAATTACCATTTTAAACAAACAATTAATTTTTTCAACTAATTAAATGGATGCATAATATAGCTTTATATTTGTTTCTTTATGCAATAAATACATAATAAGTTTTACCATAAAGACATCATTAATATAGTGTCTAAGAAAATAAGGAATATTCTTTCTTCTGAAAACGTGGGCATTTTTATTTATTTAGTCGTAAAATATTCTTTATCTTATGTTCTCTCTGATTTTCCACTCTAATATCTATGAGGCTGATAACCTGCAATATCTTTTCAGCTGAAAAAATAAAGATACATTTCATAAAGTCGTTCAAAGATATAAAAAGAAGTACTAAAATTTCACTTTCACATTGTATTCTGAAATCAGAGAAATAGAAATATTTCAGAAAGTCTACCCAATAATTTACAACTAGTAACCTATAATTCGTGCATAAGAAGAAATAACTAGAAAAAGACTGTTAAAATACTGTGCCAATTATGCCGAAATAAAGACCAACGCATATATATTAAGCCGGCGAAGGTGTTAGTAGCACGCCTTTCCTGTTTATAGTTTTTTTCTGACCAAACAAACACTATCATTATTATAGTGAGAAAATGCATGAAGAACTAAATTGAATTGTTGTTTTTTTTTTAAGGACATAACAGAGTGGTTTTAAGTTGGGAAAGAGATGCTTTTTAAAATATATTGTTAAAATTTTTACAGTCTATATTGTGTTTGTATAATTTACATCCACGTTTTGAATTATTATTTCTACAGTTTGAAACTTTCAGCCGGCAGAACTTTGAATGCATGCCGTCAATCATTTTTCAGCTCTTCACATCAGTGGAGCCGCAGTTCCTATGCTTCGCAGTCTTTCTTTGTTCAGCCGCTAATTCAATTATTTGTTTTTTTATCATGTTTTTTTAAAGAAATCTTATTCATGCTAATAGTTATTCATCCTTTTTTTTTTTTTTTTTTTTTTTTTTTTTTTTTTTTTTTTTTAATATACAATTTCGAATTTTTTCATAAACTGTTTAAGGATTATGTAAGATCATACTTTCATTTCGTATTACTTTTTGTTCTTTCCTTGTATATAAGCGCTATTTTTAAGTTTTCTATTTGCCTGTTACTGTAAAGGATATTAATTTTATTTTCTGAAATTTGAATACTTGTTGGCCATAGGTCAACAAGTATGAGTATATCATAATTATCATTATTATTAAAAGCGCACAATTGAGTTTGCTATGGCATTTACGACATTTCATGAAGTAAATGAATTCTAATCAATTAAAAATTAATAATGAAATTATTTGATTGAATTGTTTCGTATAATGCGTTAGATAATTATTACAGTTTTCATAACACGGAACATTAAAGAGCTGTGTAAGGGGAAAAGTATATGATATTATAAGATAATATTTTCCATTTTAGAAATTTAGATAATTTCTAGAAATACATTTTTATTTCCAATCTTAGTTTTTGATCTTATCGTTCTTTTGATTTTGTGTGATATAAGTTATTTTATTTTTTATTAATAACATATTTCATTACACGATAGCTTAATTCCCGATCTGAAATATGTTGAAAAAGAATTGCTGATTTTACAGAAAAATAACACCCACCTAACTGATAATTATTTTACTTTAAAACTGTTTCGGGTAAATTAGTATTTTTTATAAAAATTTCTTTTATTTCACTATTTAAATGTTTGGTTGTTTAAAATAGATTTTTACAAAAAAAAAAAAAAAAAAAAAAAAAAAAAAGGTAAATGTTCGTTTTTCCATTTTTTTTTTAATACTAGAGTTTCGCACGAAAGCTTTTTTTTTTTTTTTTTTTTTTTTTGTAAAATCTCAGATTTTTTCTTCTTTTTGACTGTGCACCTACAGGCATTTTCTATTATGTAATTTTCTTTAAATATTGAACAAAAACTGTGCAATTTTTTTCCCTTTTTGTATAAAGACATTTAAAAAATCAAGAAAATAAAAATGAACATCACCAGTATAATTACTGCTATTTTTGAATGTGAATTTTTGATTATTTAATTCTGCGATTAAAAAATATAAAGATCTCTGTTGTGAAATAGTGTGATCATAAATTCCGAGGATTGGCAGTGCTGTCCGATTTCTTATAAGATTCATTATATTGCGTATGTTATATTGAATCAAGACAGAAAGAGAGAGAGAACAAGAGGATATCAGATTGGATATTTTGACAAATAATGTTGTATTTTTAGGAATATGAACATCATGACATATCACTGACTTATGAGGGATTGCCTAGATTGAAATTGTCGCTGACGAATTCAGCCTCAATAAAGTTTTATAATTTGAGTGCTATATGCTAAATAAAATTAATAATGGACATTATTGAATGTGGATTGGAATTAATTCGATTAGATTGATATATACAAATGCGAAAGGTTTTACATATCTCCGAATATGTTAATTGAAAGTAAAGAAAAAATAGTTTTTAGATATTTAATGCAATATTTTTAAGAAGAAAAATTTCTTCTAAGAAATAACTAGATTATTTTTTAATGTAGTTATTCAATTTGCAAATAAAACATAACAGTTGTAAATTTCCAAGAGGGTGAAAAAAGGTCTGAGCCAGGATTCGAACCAGAACCAGATAACCTTCCATCTATTCTGTTGAGCTGATTCAGATATCAGGCCAGATAAGGTTATTGGGTGGGTTAGTCTTCCAGATTCATTTGGGATGGCTCAGTTGACGGCTTCAGCCAAAATACATTCCTGGTTTCAATAGTAGTTCGGACTTTTTTTTTTTCCCTCACTTGAAAATTTACAACTGTTAAAGACTAATTGTTTATTGAAAATATTTCTAAACGACTCTCATGTATTTTTTCCGTGATATTTAAGTGATTTTATTTTCCTTGACGAAAACATTGACTGTTATGCTTTCAGTTGAAATGCATGTTTGTTGTTTTGGACTCAAACAAAAATCTTGAAAATAACTGTCCTATCAGCCTCACTTTTGAAGAGCTGAATACTCACACTCCTTCCAAATTATAAAAATATCATTGTTAATTAATGAAAATAAATTTAAATTATGCTATGTTTTTGTTATCATGTTTTTAACTCCAAAATGCTATTTTAAATATTTTCTCTCCATCAAGCAGAAGATTTGTTTTTATACATTAGACATATCAGACAATCATAATCAAAATGGATCAAGTTAAATTTTCGCTCAACCAATTTCGAAAGATATTTTTGATGATTATTCTTGTAGCTATATTCTTGTAGACATTAATTTGCTCGATGCCGAGTCCTTGATAGAAAATCGGAGCATCAAATGGCGTAAGTCTCCTATGATTTTCAATGAACGACATGCGAACATGTTACCTTTACCTCCAAATGTCTCTGAACATTATTTTATATATTTGATTCACTTTGATTCTGAGTTGCCCATATGTTTTCCCTGTTCGCGTCATGTACAAATATCCCATATTATTGTATTGCTTTGAAATAAGTCTGTGTTGTCAGAAATTCATCATCTTAGATTGTACAGTAAGTTTTAATTCAATTTATTTTTTGTTAAATGTATGTTAATGTGGGGCATATATAGTGACCGGCTGACGTACCTTGTTCTTCACAGATAAATCTCAGTTGGAAGAAACGTTGAGAGTGAACGGTAAAGGCAAAAAGATGAGGAAGCCTCGCACAATCTATTCCAGTCTTCAGTTGCAACAGTTGAACCGAATGTTTCAAAGGACACAATACCTCGCTTTACCCGAAAGAGCGAAATTGGCAGCAACTCTCGGTCTAACGCAAACGCAGGTAAGCTGGAATTAAGCCCTCTCATGACAGCCCTTTTCTTATTAAAACTGTTCTCGTGTATTTTATAAAATAAACCTTTATTATTCCTTTTCAGACCTTTCTATTCTAAATTCAGAAGTGGAAAATTAGCGCTGGGCTTGCAAGTTTCCTACTTTTGAGTATTACCTTTTCCTTATAATAATCTTCGCCTTATATAATGACAAAAGTTCCACGATGAAATAAGAATAAGATTATTATTCGGAAATATTGTACTGAAATGTAGGAACCGAGCCTGTTCTTATGTAATTTCCACATATGCAATTTTTTAATGAATGCATGCTTAGATTTATTAAGCAGCTTTCTTTTAATAAGCAAAATTTATCTAAATCAACTTTAATGAAATCTTTTCTGTTTAATTTTCTTTTTAAAGTAAAATTAAAACCCCATTATCAATCTAAATTACTCTTAATTGGTAAAATAGGAAAAGTCCAGACATTACACAAGAATGGTATAGACATTGTTTATTCGGTAAGATGAATTTTGACATTATTTGACAAAAAGACCTTGGTTCTATTACCATATTAATGTCAGGATTATGTAGGTAAGCTTGTTTTATTTTTCAAACTATCATGGGCGATCGACTGCATTTCGTTGGATTACACTAACCGGTAAGACAATCAACAAGATATAAAATGGAGTGTTCGCCTTCAGCATCAGAAATGTTATCGCCGAATTACAGATCTTCAAGATGGTTAGTCTCTTTTAGTTCTTTATTTAACTTCCTTTAAATTTCTTCGTAATGAACATAATTTGGCATTTATTTACAATTATTAGTTGATAATGACTGAAGACTATTGTGTGAATTTTATTTCTATGTAGTAACCATGAATTGATTTATTAGAAAATGAGTTTTTACAAGATGTTATATTTAGTTTTAAGTGATAAAATTCAGTTTTCTAATGAAAAAATCATAAAATGTATTTTGGACTGTTGTATTACGTTTAAAGAATCATTGTATGTATGTTCAAATATGTCACATTTTATTTGAATTACTTACAAAAAGAAAAAAATATGGCAGGGGAAATATACATTCTATAATACTGTAGCTCACACACTCATTTAAATCATATGTTGTACCAGATGAACTAACTTATTTCTTTTTTATTTGGACATCATTTTGATAATAAAATTTAAAATGAGATTTTTTTTGTTCTGATATATTTTTTCGAAATCTTCAATTGATAATTTAAAAAACATGAACAGGGGAATTTATCCTATAGTTTGCGTTATCGTTTTTATTTCGGTTTTATTGACGACATTTTTTTATATTTACATTACAAACTAATTTGATAAAAAGAAAATTGAATTTATTGCAAAGTATTTCTCAGAAAATAAATAACAATCTCATTAAATTAGTTTTTGAAACTTTTAAAATTAGCACCAATATACGCATTTCTGAAAATTTGATAATGCATATACGTATATCCTATATTCTTAAGTATGAAACTCGAACTAAGCCGCAGGTATTGGGATTTCTCTACAATGATAAATATAACTTTATCACACTTTATTTATGTATTTATTTCTTTTGGAATCGTTAAGTGAAACTATGCAATTTAATAGATTAGATTACTTTAATAGAACGTTTTTTAGGTTTGTTTTTAAGGATTCATCATATGTTTTAACTAAATCCAAATGTTTATACATTGAATTCTTTGTGTTAAAGTTTCAAAAAGGAC
The DNA here is from genome assembly GCA_964019185.1 of Maratus speculifer. Classification (NCBI taxonomy): domain Eukaryota; kingdom Metazoa; phylum Arthropoda; class Arachnida; order Araneae; family Salticidae; genus Maratus; species Maratus speculifer. Next base: position 272,861,104 of record OZ025294.1, read on the forward strand.
ATTCTATCAATTTTAAGCTTAAAAATGATTAGCGTGCACCAGAAAACATATAAAACGAATTAAATAAATAAAAAGAAATGAAATAGAAAATCTTAACACACTTCTTGCAACTGAATTTTAAACAATATCGAATGAAATAAAATACAACAATCAATATGCTTTTATTCTACTATTTATCCTAACACACTTACTTTAATCCCTTCTGGAGCAGAGATATTCTGTTTCAAGAACGTAGCTATGATCCAATCTAACAGAATTACAAATAAATTGATTTGAAAATAATAGAATAATTAGTCGCGTACATTTTAAAAGAAAACTTTTACTAACTAATTTTGGTACATTTGGCATTTGACAGTTACAATTACAGGAAAAAGATATTTCTCATGGCCTTAAAAAGAATTTATATTTTTAAACAGAAACGGCCGATTGCGTTAATCAAATGCATTTTACAGCTCTTGCGATGCCAAAATTAAGTGTTCATCATAACTTTAAGTAAGTCAAAATAATTACTGGGTAGATTTCGTATGAAATACTACCTATTAGCTTCTTTCCTATGTTTGAATTTCTGAAAAATTTTTGGAGATCTACATCGATCATAACTCATGGAACGCAAAACTACCCTCAGTAAAAATCTTCATATTATATCTTTCTATCTACCTATTTTACCTTTTTAATAAACACGATAGCTTCCATAATTCTGCTCAAATATCTTCTCGATCTAATCGATACATAAACTCGAAGTGCTTAAAATCTTTGATAATGGATAATCTTCGATAATGGACAAAATCGGAATAATGAAGTGGAAACAAAGGGTTTTGCGATTAAAAAATAAATTAATTAATTAAATCATGAATTTTTGTTTAAAATACGTATAGAATCAGTTACAAATTATTATTTTTTCTAAAAAGAGCCAAAAATTTGGGTATGACAGATTTTTAATGAAATTAAAAATGGGCTCAAGGGGCGAAAAAACGGGGTTTTAGGGAGAAAAAAAATCATAACTTCGTCAATCCTCAAGACATAAAACCAAATTAAATTTATTACAAATCTTTTTAATAATATCTAAAACTTTTATATTGACAAGTTTTTGACAAGACCAATTCGTATAGTGTAAAAAACGAAACAAAAGTATGAGTAGAAGAAAAAAAATATCGCATTGAAGGTGTACTCAAATCCAGTGGCGCAGCCAGAGGGGGGGTTTTGGGGTTAAAACCCCTCCCAGAGCTGAGAAAGATCGCTATAATTGCCGCTTATATGAATCGAAACCAAACTTAATATTTAAACATTTTGGTGTATTTCGGAATCCGCCTCTTTATTGAATCAGATTTTATTAAATAAAGTGATTCAATTAAATGGCAAAAAATCTACTTAAAACTCTGAAAGTGCATATTACATGGATTAGTTTAATAAAAATTGGTTATTTGAACTAAATCACTTTTCTGAGACGCATTATGCTAAAAGAATGATGATTTCCTGCCACACAGTGCTCTTCGAGTTTAAGTATTATACAGTGAATACTCTAATTAGTACTAATTCTATTAACTGGCGATTCAAATAACCGGCGAAAATCTTTATCAGAAACTCAACCCCCCCCCCCCCCCTAGAACTGAATTCTGGCTGCGCCACTGCTCAAATCCAAATCCTTACTCTACGACTTTTTTTTAAAAAATTCATGTTGTCGCTCAAACGCATGCACTTGGCAGGTTTTCTTATTTAGAAACTTTGTAATGTGCTGTATTAGTCGATTTTTTATTCATAAAGGAAGGATATTTTTTTTAAAATGCTGTCAAAGTGGGCATTTTGAACCAAATTTCCCGAAAAGACAGTGTTGGAAACGAAAAATTTGATCAAGAAAATAATTGCTTATAAATCAATAATCTGATTAACTGAATGAAAAATAATTAGTACCTGGAATCGGTAATTAGAATTGAAAAATAAAACCCCAGGTCGCTTATAAATCTTCAAAAATTACGTCAGAAAGTTTCACATTTTTTCTTTTAAAATTGAGTTTGAAACAATGGTAGAAATTTTTAAGTTGTTAAGCAGGGATTTTTATTTTATTTATTTATTTATTTATTTATTTATTTTTTATATTGCCTTAACATGATTCTGATAAAACCAGTTCTTACTGAAAAATGAAATTAAAAACTCTCCAAAAGAGGTGAAATAAAATAGTTAAACTGGTTTATCTCTAATCATAATTTATTTTTTGTTGGTGAAATTAGCACTTAACTTGGAAATTTACCTGCCCCTGTAGGCCGAGCCGGCAAGAATTTTTAAATTCGAAATATTTCGGATAAAATTTCAGAATTTGTGATCCATAAATTTATATATATATATATAAAATATTTATCGTATTCAAAATAACTAGATGTCCCCGAATTTTGCCGAAATTCGGAGTATTTAATTAAGGAAATTACATAGCAGTTTTTGATTTTAAAAACATGTATTCGATTTTTAAAAGTTGATAAATTCGTAAATTAAAAGATAAAATTAAAATTAAAAGTTAGAATTTTAAAGTTGTGAAAGCTTTAAAATGATTTTATAAAACTTGATCACCTTAAACTTATACGAAAAACGCAACTATATTTTTAATTAAATAAAACAGAAAATTTTGATACTTTTATTCTTTTATTTACCCTAATACACTTGCTCTAATAGATTTTTGAACAATACGACAAGTTACGTTAATCAAATCTTTTTGGCTTCTTCGCACGCATATCACAGTTTTTCATACGTAATAAAACTGTCTACCTGTCTCCGTTCATGTTCCGAGGAGGTCGTGTATCTTTGTGCAGGGCCACGCGTGCCGCCAAAGAAAGGGGGGATTCACTGCAGGGTTCTGTAAACACTTCCCTTCAATAACAACCACAAAACCCTAGGAAGCCCTCCTTTTGTGAGAGGAGCCAGAGGGACCGTCAATGTACTGCATGTCTTCCTTCTCTACCTGTTGTGACCCCCTCGCAACTATTTCAAGATATTTATAAACTAAGCGAGGTCATGTCCTGGGAAATGATAACTTAATATTTTAAATAAGTCAAGTGTTTCTCTTATTCTGTTCCACATTGGGGGGCGTAAAAATTACTTCCAAATAGTTTGGTCTTAGCAGTGTAGGGTCAATCACTCTTTTTTTTTTTCTTTTCTATAAAACTCACAAAAGTTTTATTGCTCCTTGTGCTTTTTTTTCCGCATTAAAACCATCCTTGAAAATTGAAATATGTTGGGTATATATTTCGTTATCGTGCTACGCTACCATTTTTATATTAGGTGGAAGATGACTAATAAATTAAATATGTGCTATATGAGTAATTTTAGTATTTATAAAGTGATGTAATAAATTAAAATTTGTTATTCGTCTTCAACGTATTCTTTAAAGTATCTGTAAAGTATTCTTTAAATGTATGATTTGGTTGCCTTTTTAAAAAAATTATTAGATTGTCCAGTGACAACAGTGTATTTCAATGAATTCACGAATATCCATTTTTTAAAAACTCCGTCAGAAGAAATAAATATCCGTCAATTTAAGAAAGTTGAGAAAAAGCAAAAACGGCTCACGCTGGATTCGAACGGACCATCTCACTACTACGAAACGAGAACGTTATTACTGAGCTATAGTTACGGCTGGGAGATGCTTTGAAGGAAATATGTTTGCTTCAGTGAGTGGAAATGGCTATGAATTTTTTCATAAAGACTTTTAATTTAATTTTAAGAACATTTAGTCTTTAATGAGACTGTTCTTGTTGTTTTTATATTTAGTATTAATATTGGATAAAAATATGAATTTTAAATACTTTTACGTAAGTCACTAGAGTAAAAATATGAATATTATTTTTTAAAATTAAAATATCTTTTAAATGTGCTTATTTAAATTGTGATTTAAATGCCAATATTTATTTATAAACAACTTTATTCAACACTATTCAACTTATTAAGCTTTTAAAAATAACATATGAGTACATCTGAATGAATGAGAAAAGTAATTTTTATTTATTTTTAAAATTGAAAACTTCTTTCTCTTTTTTAATTAGAAATCTTAATTTATAAAGAATTTTGGGGTTTTCCTTTAGACAATAAATTCGGATTTATTATTAATTGACCCAATACGCATTCGTGTTATGAATGTATGAAATCCCTTCTTTTTTTTTTTAGACGTTCGGGGAGAATTCACAGATAGAACATGTTTTCAAAGAATATGGAAATTATTTTTTAAAAAATGAGGAAACTTTTGTGTATATTGACGAGTTTTTCTGAAAGTTTTTACATTACATAAAAATTCCCTAACAAAATATATAGATAACTACAAAATTCTGGAATAAGGGAAGCGAATTTTCTTATTAAATTCCATTATGAGGAGTTTTAATGTAAAAAAGTAGAAATTCAGGTATAGCGATCTTTTTATAAATTGACTCTTACACGCATTTATTCGTCAGATTAATAGTTTAGGAAATGTTCTTCATCTTCATACTGCGTTTAATAGAGATAAAGTCTCCTATAAGAAATTCCATGATGCTTCATTGCTCATGCATGCGCGTGTGTGCAGTGCAACTTCACACTTTATACTTTTCATTGAAACATTGAACAGGAAAATAAATGCTGTCAGGAAAAGAATTTGGTGTTAAAGCAGACGTTTAAATCAATGTTGTATCTATTATCTGTAATAATCAGCAAAAAGATCACTGCATATTTAATTTTACACGTTAATGTTTGTTTTTTTCTTATATGATTTGCGATATATTTTTTTTATATATATACATACGAACAACATTTTTTTTTCGTTTCTTTTTTTTAGTACATTAATATTTTATTAATTATAAAGATAACGGAGAAATGTAATGTGTTTTTATAATATTAAAATGAGTTAAGCATAAAGAAAGACCGCAGTTATAAGTATTTACACACACACACACAAAAAAGCAATTTTTTAAAATTTTATGTTAGTGAGATTTTTTTATTGCTTTATTTCGAAATATAAACGTAAAAGTAAGCTTTTGTTTTAATAAACTTATACTTTATCTGAAAATTACTATTTATAAACATATTTTGAAAACTATGTGGAAGACAATTGTTATAAAAGATCCCTTATTATTATTTTTTTTTTGATATTTAAAAAAAATTAATTGAATGGAGAAGTAAGATCATTTTATGATTTTAAATGCGTTATTACTTTGTCTTTTATTAACACAATGTCTGTTGGTATCTAGTGACACATTTTGAAGTCCTGATTTATGCTGAGCTAATAATTATTTTAAAAAGTTTTCAATTTAAAAAAAAAGTTTTAATAATTTTTAATCTTTTAAATTTTAAATTTACAAATGTAATAACCCTAAATAGAAAATTTTTAAAAGATGTCATTTGACAACGCTAGAAATAATCTCGTCAACATTATTTCTTTTCCTATCGATTTACACATACATATAAAAGTTGTTGCTCTAATAAATATATATTTTATCTGGAAATAATAATTTAGTGGTGCAATTTGAAAAGTATACGGAAGACATGTATTGTAAAAGACTTCTATACTGCGTACTCTTTTAAAAATCTCCTTTGCTTTTAAAAGGCATTTGTTCAGTAAAGGGAAAGTAGTTAATCAAAGTCAGAAACATTCTTTGACCTGTGTCGATCCAAGAACGCCCCTGAGGAAGACTCATATCGGGATGGGCCCAAACACTTCCTTGATGCTTTATTTTTGCTTCATTTCTTTCGTTTTTGTAAGAACCTCTAAGATTCTAAAATTCAGTTTCCCTCTTCTCGTTTCTCTCCATTTCTCTTTTTCTTTTTCTGTCTTCCAGAGTGAAAATGAATAAAGCAAACGTTTTCTGATAATGCGAATTTATTTTTACTGCCGCATTGTTTTACTAAGAATCAAGCAAGAATGAATAAATTGAAATTTCCATTACAGTGAAGCAACTTTTGTTTCAAAGAACGGTATCAAAAAAGCATGTAACCGTAAAAATATGATATTTTATTTGAATAATATAGTTATCAATACAAATTTAAATTACTTTAAATAAACTTATAATAATAATTAGAAAGCAAAAAAGAATGAATAAATCAAAATTTGTCTATAGTAAAGAAACATGTATACGTTTTCCAAACAATTGCATCAAAATCTTGGCATGTTACATTAAAATTATATAAATAAAATTTAAGTGTAATTGAATATAACTTATTAAAAAATTAGTAAAATTTTCATTTTAATAATATTAAAAGAATTAATTTAAAAAATGAAATATATTAAAAAAAACATATACTTTATTTTCATGAAGTTTTTAACAACACAAATTTAAATTAAATTATTTTACAAATTAAATGAACCAATATATATTTTACATCCAATACATTTAAATTAGAGCAGCATAACTTTTTGCGTGAAAGTCTTTTGCCATCACAATATTCATGAAATAATCTTCGATTTATTTAATAGCAAAATTTCAGTCAATTAGTCACTTAACCCATTAACGCCTGAATTATTTTCTTCGCTAAAATTTAAATTTTGTGTTTCCCACCACTTTTAAAAACAAATTAACTTTTATCTAAATTTATCGAGGATTCTGTCTCGTGAAATAAGGTATATATTTATCCTCCTCTTTACTGGTGGGAAAACCGCTTTCTTGATGTTTTTGTAACCGTCCTCAAAAAAGGACGCTGGGCGTTAATGGGTTAAACTGATCAATATTTATTTTTAAAAAACTTTCAAATAATGCCTATTTTTGCTTTTTTAACAGGGTTTTTAAGCTTTCATCACCGTTTCTAAAGCAGAAAAGTTTTGCCTAATTGAATCGGGAAAATGCTCGGGAAAATATTTACAATAAATTTTACTGGGGAGAATAACAAATCGTGATTGAAATATGGATGCCCGTATATGGCACGGGCAAATCATGTTTGGCCAAAACACGTTGCCCGTATGATGGAAATCAGGGAAGCGGTTTAAAAATGCAAATTATTCCGTATAAAAATAGATGTATCTTTTTGACCCGCGAGCCGGTCATTGTTCATCTTTAATTTAAAATTCAATAAACTCATGAATTTATTTCAGGCTAAAAATGTTTTGAAAAACAAATTATAAATGTAATTATAATTATGCTTATTTCGCATAAATATCACATTCTAAAATTAAAAACTGTATGCATGAAATCAATATACATGAATACATAAATGCAGGGTTCGTAAGCTTCAAGGTCTTTGAAGCACCTTTTACCAGAGTTTTTGTAAAGTAACATTTGCCTTATTTAATGAGTACAATCTTTTCTTCTGATGCAGCAACCACAACTTTACTAAATTTGCTTTACTGAAACAACAAAAATCCCCTAAATCCTTTGAACCTCGAAATGAGATATATGAAAAAACTACAGACAACTGTAATTAAACATTATATTTTTTATCACTGTGCATGGCAAAAAAAAAAAAAAAAAAAAAGGTTTAAATATTTATAGACATTTCTCCTACACAATTAACAGTAATATGTAGATATTTTAATTTCAAATGCCATATTAGAAAAAAAAAAAAATGATAAAATGGATGTGGCAGAAAAGTTTTCTGGGAAGGGTGGAGAGTATAAGGATTAGCTATTTTTTTGCAGATTTTAAGATGAGTAGATCTTTCCACTCCTATTACGCCAATAAAACGGTTTTACCTCCATTCTTAATTTTTCCTTTAAACGATCAATTTTTTCCTTATCGTCTTTCCTCTATCTGCAGTTCGTTAATATTAACAAATCTTTTGTTATGTCAGGTTTATTATGAATGCAAAATGAGAAAAATATTAGTTTCATAAATCACATTAAGTTCAATTTTTTAAAATTTCTCTCATAACACACTTTTCAAAACACAGGCATAAAGAATTGCTGAAGAAGAAAAATTTAATTGATTGAAAGTTTAATTAAATTAATTCTCCGAGTCTAAAAAACTGAAATTTCTCCTCTCATAAGAATTGTATCGTATTAATGTATATTGAATTATCTTGATATTACAATATAATGTAATCTGCACATATATATATATTTTATATAAACTCTTGTATTCTTTGTTTTGCTAATTTACTTGCAGGAAGTTTTTACATAAATTTGTTAGTAAGATAAATGAAACCCACGCACACACACATTTCTTTTCTTTCGTGTTCGATTTTCTTGTTTCTACGATCTGGAGTGTTCTTGTTTTAGCTTTGTCGATCGGTGCGTCCCAAGACGAGCAGAGCAGCTCGGATCTTGGGAGATGGGACGAGCAGCACATGGGGCGGGATGCAAAGAGGATTCAAAGGAAGAAGGGCGGTAGATGGACCTGTGGAAGAGCAGGTGATAGATTGTGTGTCTGTCTTGCAACTACCTTTGTTCTCCCCGCGAGGGGTGTACTCGGCCTGTCTCCATTCGACTTCAAAGGGGCCAGGTAGAAATTATAAATCTAATACCCGAAAATAGTAATAACAGGAACACGATAGAGAAAAAAATATCTACCGTTAAAATCTTATACAAATTGACTCGTTTATAACGTGCTTTGACTTAATGAGAGTTTACTACTAACGGCCAAACGAAACAGAATGATTGACCGAATGTAAAAACCCATTGCAAAAACTCGACTGTAACGACAGAAATTCTGTTATTGCGAACAAAATCACGACAAAAAGAAAAGAAAAATCAGTTTTCTTAAACAATATTTGTGTGTTCTGTATATTCAATATCAGTGAAAAAACGGGATAAGGTTGTCATTTATGCCGTTATTTATCATAAATAATTTATTTTTAACAAATGAACAGTGATGATATTCAGCAAGTTCACTTCGGAAAAATAAATTAATTAATTAATTAATAAATGCTTGGCATGTTGTCTTTACTTGTTATCTTTTCATAGAATTATTTCTTATATTCAGAATATTTCAGAGTTTAAAAAAATATTAAGGTGAATCATCTGTCATTAGAATTTTAATTTAACCTTTCTAATTCAGATATGTAAAATTCCCTATCCGATCAATAATGGTATATTTTTTAACAATTCACCTGAACTTTTCTATTTTTCCATTCTTTTTTTATATTAAATCTTAATCTGTATTACAACGAGAACCCTGTTATAATGAGAAACTCTGCGGTTTCTTCGTCCTATTTTAACAAAGTTCGACGTTATTCAAAAAGTGATCGTTTCTTAAAAGACAATTGATCAATTTATGAATTTTTGTAATAGTCTGAATTTATGCTACGCATTAAATTGTCATACAAATTAATCATTACGTCAAACGTGATTTGAAAATTAATGACGCTATTTAATTTATCATTTATCTTAGCGATCTCAGAAAAATCCTGACATACGTTCGACGCGCAACGGAATCCGCCCTCTGAATTGCGCGTGATAAGCATTCAAATTTTCCCAGATATCAATATAAATTGTAATGTAATCAATTTGTTTTTCTTCTCGTTTTCACACAAATTCTGATTTCCTTTATAGTGATGACGTGTTTAATGCTTTCAGATACTTTTTTTTTTTTTTTCTTGGAAGGGGGGTAGGGGGGAATTGGGATTACTTTTAGGTATTAAATTTACAAATAATTATATCCAAATAACACGTTAAAATTCACTGAATTCTAACGATTAAAGTTTTTATTTTATTTTTATTTTTATTTTTATTTTTTTTTTTTTGTAATATTTATATGACATTAGGTTTTTCTTAATAGGTTAGAAAATGACGTATTTAAACAGAATTAAATTGACTTAACCACTTTTATTATTATTGAGTATTGGTGCGTATAAATAACCTCTTTGTCAAATTTAAGGAATGAAACTCTCACTTGAAATAAAAGATTCACCAAGAGTGTAAATAAATGCAAGTGAATATTATTCTTTTAAGTTACTGAATGCTGAAGCGTAAATACGTAATAATAGTAAACGTGGACGCATACTGTTATTACTATTGTATGTAAATAATAACAAAAATAATCGTTAAAACAAATTAATAGTCAATACAAAAAAATGTCTTAGTATCAGGATGTCATATTTGAAAGGATTAATCTGGAGGTTTAAAAAGAGTCTATAAACGCGTAATTTTTGTGTAAGTTGCATAAAAATGAAGGGGTATCGGAATAAGTAAAAACATAAAATAAACTAAAATTTATTATTTTAATTTAAAAAACCCTTAATTACTTTAAGGCTCCTGTCCCTGCAAGCGAAGACACTCACCAGCTAATGCTAATCCTATGGAAAGGTTCTTTTCTAATATCTCGTTTGCATTTTGACATTTATTTTTTTTTTTTTCCCATTCGATAGCTGAGATTCATCTCTACATCGGTTATTACTTTTTCGATTCGGTTTGTAGATATTTCTTATAAAGTTACTTTCGCTTTCAAAATCGGTTCCAAAAATGAAAATGTCATTATAAAAAATATCTGCAACCTAAATAAAAAAAAGTTAAAAAAAAAAAAAAAAAAAAAAAAAGTTAAAAAAAGGAGTAATTTCTAGTTTAATTCTCCATTTCTGTTAGTTTTGATTCCGAGTGTTTTCACAAATATTGATCCTCTTAAAACACAGGTGGAATTGCCTGATGTCGCAAGATTTTCTTCATATTTTATAATATCTGAAATACAAAATAAATAAATAAACAATAATATATATATATATGTAATTCTGTTATGGAAAAAACAAACACTGGCTTACGTAATTTTGAAAATGACAGAGTCAATTAAAGACTAAAATTTATAAAAAAATTGAATCCCTTTTGACAATATTTTCCCTCTATTATAGAAAAGAAAAAAGTTTTAATCCGCATTATCTCAGAAACCCTGGTCGAACTCTTCTAACACAGGTGAATTGGCCCCGATGACGTAAGATTTCCTTCAGAAAGCAATCTGGTCACGCCAGAAAAGTGGTCGTTGTCGTGCCCCCCCCCCCCCTTTCTACCTCTAGTGAATGAATAGTGCCCCCGTCCTCTTTCTACCTTTTTTTTCTGTCGAATGTTGCCGCAAATCACGTCGCGTACTCGGGGAAAGGATGCCCTTTGCGCCATAAGGAGGGGTAATAAAATAAAGAAGCATGACTAGAGAAGCCGAATCCTTATACCCGAAGTCTTGCCAGTAGCAACGACAGCTCACAATCGGTGTTTGTTCAATATTTTTTTAATTGTCAGTGTGTTGAGAAATCCTATACACTTGATCGGCTCTTCAGCCAAAGTAATAAGTTGTCAGAAAAAAAGTCCTCTAATTTTTTTTTTTTTCTATCTTCATCTTTATTGATTATTTTTGTTGTGTTACTGTTTAATAATGTCTTGCTGAAATACTTTTCAAAAGTGAATTTTTGAGTGAATCACTTTTGAAATCACTTTTTACTGTCATATAAGTAAACCAAAAACAACCCCTATTTGGCAAAATGTTTTTGCTTATTTTCTTTTTCGTTACCCACCGTCAATTTCACTATCAGTTGGTGCTGTGTTATTACAGTTTATTTTTGTATAGAATTAAAAATTCATCAAATATTTTTTTTAATTATTGTGTTTATTAATAATAAATAAAATAAAAGATAAGCAATAAATTAGAAAACAATTTTCTATATTACTTTTGTGAACCCACTGTAAGATTTAATTATCGAATCCGGGGGGAAAAAAAATGCATACAAATTTCACTATATCATCTGATTTTTTAATGTTGTTTTCTTCAGTAATGAAAATTATTATTTAAAGTGGGTTATATTCACATTAAAGTGGCTTGTAGAAAATTGTGAAAATAAATTATCCCCAAACTAACAGTGATCCATGCATTCAAATTCCATGAAACAAATTTCCTAAATTTATTTTTATTAATAAATTAAAAAATATCACTTATTTTTATTAATAAATTTCTGCCTACAAAAATATTGAACTAAATAGTCTTAATTTCTAACCAAACTGTATAACTTTTAAATAAATAGTATATTCAGTAGAAAAATATTGAAAATTAAAAATAAAAGTCGATTAAAAAATATCCAGTTTAACATATTTACGAAATTATGGAGCATTTATGAAATATAAGTGACCTTGGGGTAAAGTTTTTAAAATATTTAATTCCGAAAACAATAGCCAAAATTAAATAATTTTAACATATACACATACAGTATATACCTATACAAATGCGATACAGTTTTTTTTTTTAAATTTATTGCTTAAACTGCATCACTATTCAATTATTCTGTTCTTTTTAAACACACACACATTTAAAAAAATTAATATGCTAAAGCTACTATTTGTCAATAAATCATTCTGAGTGAAAATCAAAGAGATATAAATTTTGTTTACATAATTTGTTGTCTAACGATATTCAATTTCACACCTAAAACATATTGTTTCCCCATTTTTTTTTTTTTTTTTTTTTTTTTTTTTTTTTTTTCTAAGCTTTAAGCATAAAATGCATGACATAAATATGAAAGATGCCTTTTAAGTAGAATAACATAACTGAAATAAAAAGGCCTCAATATCTTTCCTTTGCTTAAAACCAAAATAAATATATATGCGTGTATTTTTATGAATAACTTTTTTATAATCATGAGACATTCCTGTAAATAACGTCAATAATGTCGTTTTTAAATCATTTCAGTTAACTTATGGTTGTCTGAACATAAAATAAATAATTATATATTTTAAAATTAGCTGTACAAAAAGAAAATTCCCTTTTTTAAGCAAAAATACATAAGAGCAAGATTAAAAAGAACCAATTGAATGTTAACGAGTCTAATAAAAGCAGTGATGTAACCGAAAAACGCTACAGTATGTTTGCTTTGCTCAAAATCAAATGAATATATGCGTGTATTCACATGAATGCGGTTGTTATTATCATCCGACATTCGTTTAAATAACGGCGAAATTCTGTCGTGTAAGTGTTTTACAGCCTTTTATCCTTTTCACGACTTCATTACTTTTGAGTGTATTATCTCGCGAACAAGTTAGGGGAGCTGGAAAATTAAATGGCCATTGCTTGCATGCCGATGACCCATTAGTTCAGGCTCTCTGTCAGATTTGGTTCGAATGGCAAACGAAACAAAAGGACTTATTGCCCCGATATGTTGTTCGCGCCTTCGGGTGCCGAAAACTTGGTCCATCGATCGACAGACATCAGTGCTAGAAAACTGAAGACAATGGTGGAGATATCTGAATATTTTAAAGGTCATACGCGGAGAACTGAAGGCGCTTCGTAAAAGCTATTATTTTATGACAATGGGAATATATGAGGTATATGGGTTTAAATTTTATTTAAAATGCAGAATCTTTTTTTATTTATTTATATGTATTTGACGGAATATTCAATTTTTTAATTAAAAATAAGAACAACTAATCATATTCTGTTTTATAAACTAATAAATACTATTATAAACTAATAACGTTATATCTGTTGTACATTTTATAAAATTACATCAGTTTCTAAAGTCAGATATTATATGCATACTTGTTTCATATTGCCTGTTATGTAAAACAGAACAAAATGCGCTCTTTGAATTTAGATAAATAAAGTGCTAAAATTATTTGACTCTCTAGATAATTTTAAAAGGAGCTATGTTTACTTTCTTAATCATATTTTTCATCAGAAATCTTTCCTTTGTTTCCTTTATTTTTTTAAGGTATAGATAATACTGGTTAGTTTGTGGCTTAGTTTTCAATTATCTATGCATATTACTTTATTTTACATTAAGGTATTAGCTGTGAGATTCATGTTTGTGCAAACGTTTTGCATAATTAACTACATTGATTATTATTATTATCTAATTAAAATATCTATTGGAAAATCTCCCGATAATATTATGATACATTTTCTGATCGGTTTCAAGATACTAGAATAATTCAGACACTATTTTGGGTAGAAATATTTCTGGGTACAATAGTGTTCCAAATTGGAATGTTCAGTTTGTAGCCTAAAATCACTTCAAAAACGGTAGATCATTAATAACATTTAAACAATCAAAATATATTCGATAATATGTACATTATAGTAGCTAAGACGTTTTTATTGTTTTAATGTTATTAAGGATCTGCCTTGTTTTGAACCTTCTTGGATTAACCAATTTGGGAATATTGCATTATTTTGGGAATACCCAGAAATCTCAGTTTGTAACTTTTATTTTTACAGTGCATGCGTGCTACTGCTAACCATGGTTTCTTTTTGAATAGTTAATAAAATATATATTTTATGTCTTTTGCATCATAATTTAATGTGTTAGTGACAATTTAGACAGTGTAATTTTTTCATATAAAATTGAGATCATGCATAAACTCACAGTGTCATTTTTATCATTGTTTAGATTGCTCTCCTCTTTATCGTAACATAAAACCAAAATCTCTATGAAATCAGACTACCATGTTTTACAAAAATTTTAATAACTCACATTTGTTGTTGGTACTTATTTTAATAGTCCTCAAACGAATAACTGTGCTATACTTTTGTACTTACGGATTCTATAATTTGGAAAAATACTAAAAGTTATGCTAGAGATAAAAATATTTTTCGAGTGAGCACAAGTAACAGGAATTTCTTTTAATATGAATTATTATAACAATTCATGTCAAAACGAATATAAAGATTTAATTGCTGAAAACTCGAAGAAAATTCAAACTTCATTTGAGATTTATGATAATGAAGATTGATTGTATTGCGCATATATTTATTTTGTTAGCCCGGGATCTGCGAAGAGTACGACGTGTGTTTCAATTTTTAAGACACGTTGCTGATCAAAAATTTTGTGAGTGTTTGCTATGAGTAAAAATAAAATATTAGAATGCCGAAAAGAAATAAGGAAACAAGTTTATTTCCAGAACCACATTTGCAGGCAATCGTTCTAATTTAAGTTTAAAATGTCACCCATTTTATTCGTTCTTTAGTTTTGATAAAAATGCGCCGATATATTTATAAACAAACAAAATTAATTATTTTTAGCTTTCTAAAAAAAAAAAAAAAAAAAAAAAAAAAAAAGAAAGAAAAGAAAAAAAAAGGAAAAGTATTTTTAGAGTTTATATTTGTAGTCATATTTCACGATAATTATGTGCAACAAAGTGAAAAATATGTTTTTTTTTTTTTTTTTTTTTTTGAAATAGCAATAAAAATACAAAATTTAAATGAAAGAGGAAAACATAAATTAATTGCAAATTCCTATAGAAAATGTAATATCCAATACGCAGGATACTGTTCTAATTTATGTTTAAAATATTACAAATTTCATGTATTTTTAAATCTTTATAAAGCGGTTCTGACATAATTTTAAACACATAAATTGATCCTTTTTAAGTTTCTAAAAAATAATGTAAAGTATTTTTATGCAATTTATATTAATTTTTTGTAATCATATTTCATGATAATTAACCTCAAACATGGTGAAACTTTTCTCAATATTAAAAAAAAAAAAAAAAAAAAAAAAAAAATGCGGAGATATTTTTGAAGTAGAGTCTAGTGCCAAGAAAATAACAAAAGACACTGCTATTTGTTACAAATAGCTGCTACCAGAAAACCCCGTATCAGTTTTGACAGATTTCTGGGCAATATTTCTCTTCCCCTGAATGATTCATGGCGTAATTTGATCTCGCCGCTACTCACGTAAAGTCTCTACTTTAAATCATGTCAAAGATGCAGACAAATATTCTGTTATTTAATTTATGGAAACATAATATGTTCTGTGTTCCTTTTTATGAAGAATATACGCTTTGGCTCCATATTTAATATTTTAATTCTTTTGGACATTAATTTTTTTTTTTTTTTTACTTAATTACATTTTTTTGTTAGAATTAACGATTAGCATAAAATAAATTAATTAGAGCATACTATATAAGCACATCTTTTGTTTCCATTAATTCCGAGATATCTTACATAATTTTGCTAGATGGTATAACGATAGACTTATTTTAAACATTATTTTTTAAATTATTCTTGCATTAGTAATATAAGGAATATTCTCTCTGAAGATTTGAAAATCATTGTAAGACATTTTGATAAATCTATAGTTATTGTTTCGATAAATGATCTTTAATTTAATAATGTTATTCTGCGTAGACAATATCACATAACACAATATCATTAGATGCTGCTTCAATTTGGTATTATTTTTATGATGCTATATCTGTTATTTTAAATACTAAAAGAGAATTGTTTAAAATACAATATTGTTTAATTAAAACTACCACATAAAGGATAAAATTTAATTTTCATCCTGCTGATAAGAAACGAAATTTAATTTCAGTTTAAATAAACAGAGAGAGAGTTCATTCAAATTACCAGTCACACACATTTGCTTAGAATTTGGAATAATTCATTTTAAAATGATTGATCCAAATATGCAATAAAATTTTAAATAAAATGACAAAAGAAATAAAAGTCAGAGTTTATAAAATCCCATTAGTACCATTCATAAATTTCAAATGCCAAACTTTATTTAAAAAAAAAAATCCTGCAACTTTGCGTTGTTGAGATTCCGTTCCAAAACACCGATAGTATTGCTATTTCTCTCCCTCAGTTTCTCTCTTTATGTTTGCTAACATTAACACGCCCGTCTTTTCCCCTGTTTTACAATCAAATTTTTGGGTGTTATTTTTGAAACATAATAATATATTTTTTTACATAAATATATATTTTTACCTTTATGGTTTATTGTTTTTTCAAAGTTTCCTTTCTTTATATATTACTTTTTGGCTCTCGCAATAACTGGGTATCAATTTTAAATCCTAATAAAATAACAAAAAAGGTAAAAACAATTAATCCAATAAATTATATTTCAATTAAAAATAAATTATCTATAATATTTCTAATAGAAACATTTTTACATGCATTGTAGTCAACCCTTTCATCCCCAAATTATTATAAAGTAGAGAAGAAAAAATCTTTCTAACTTTTAATACTCCTAAAATATTACTATAAATCATATGCAAAAATATTTTTTATTTGTTATGTTGCTTTGTCTAATTTTTCTTTGTTCGAGCCTCGTATGAGGCTCAAAACATTTCTACATTTTCTAAGGAATCTGATAAGTCTAAAATTAATTTAAAAGCAAGCACAGGTTAAGGGAAGGTTAAAGAATAATAAAATATTTTTTACTTCGCAAAAAAATTAAGCAACTCAAAAAATAAAGCAGCTCACGGAATTAGTTCATTTCTCTTCTAAAACAATAAAGTAACAATTGTAAATAATGCTAGAAATTATCTAGTACTTACATCTAAGTACGTTAAATGCAACTATTTAGAAGCCTTTTATATATTTTAAATGATTTAACCCTTTCCGGCGCGAAGTAACTTTAATTGAAATAATTAGCTGCCACCAGAATTTATAAACGAATTTATTAGAGAATATGAACTTGCTTATTTTCAGGCATTTTATCAAAGGAAAGTTTTAATTAAATATTCTTGGTGCCAGTATAATTAAAATTAGGTGTCCTTTTTAAGGGACACCGCGCCGAAAAGGGTTAATGGATTATTAAACGAAAAAGGAAAAAAAAAAGTAGTCTTTTTTTCTTTTGAAAGTTGCAACCCTCTCGTCATGTGAGGCTCAGAGTGACGAGAGCGTTAATAAAAATATTACATAATAAAAAGTAATGCAAAGTTTAACACGTAATTGAGATTTAATTATGCCAAAAAACATAAAGTCTCAATGTTTTGTGGATTCGTAAGACGAATTACTGTTAAAAATTGGATAAAAATGAAGAGCAGTAATTAAAAGTGATAATAAAATTACAATTAATGGTGTATAAAAGAACTACAGACTTGAGATAAAATTCATAGTAGTTCAATTACCAATAAAAATTTAATAACCACAAGTTGACCGCTAGACAGGAAAAAATATATTTCTGGCTTTTTTTATAATATTAAAACAGTGTTTCTTACAGTTATTTGAGTATATTAAATTATATATAAGTTATATATATATATGTATGTGTATCGTTTCTAAAGATTTATTATGCTGGTAAAGATGTCTAATAATTTTATTCACAACTTTGTAAAAGTGTGTAAAGTATCATTTGAGTTAATGAATGCGTATGTGTAACGTGATTTCATCTTCAAAGAAATTATTAAAATAAAAATTTCTATATCACATTCTTGCATACATTCTAACTCTTGTAACATTAGCCATAGTTTTTCCCTTGTGGAGAAAATTTTACATACAATTAGGATATTGATGTTTTTAAATTTAAAATTTCTGACAAAATTGTAGCGAATCCAATATCTTCCTTTCTTAAATTACACTAACAAATTACCTAAGTTAGAAATACAGAATTTGTACGCAATAATTTTTAACATTTACTCTTACAAGTTTAGCAAAGAAAAATGATTCTATTCATAATGACAATCTGCTGAAATGCTAAACACCGTATTTACTCATGATTACTCGATAATGAGGAGTCAATTACTGTAATCTGTTTCAGGTCTCTTTTGTTATAAAAAAAAAATGCTTTACTTATGACGTTAGCCAATTAGTTTGATTTTAATCATCAAAAATTATATACAGGTAGATATGCAAAAATACATAGCTAATACTATTCGATAATAAGATTTTGTTTGTGAGAAGATATATTAGACATTAAAAGAAGAACATATTAAAATCGAGATTGTGGTATTTCTATTTTTTGCTGTTAGTTTTTTGTTTCATCTTCATTTGAATCAATATTCAATAAATAAATTTGTGTAAGCACGTAAAATGAATTAACTGATACGCACACCCGAATACACACACACATGCACACATATATGACAATAATATGAGACGACATATAATTTAGCACGCACAAAAATAATAAAATTAAAGATAAAAATAATAACAATAATAAAATTGAAAGACAAAACTCACACATTGTAAAAAGTATCCAAAATTAAAAAAAAAAAATTAAAATCTGTGACCCATGGTATAATTATGAAACTCAACTTGCCATAAATTCCACAAATCAAGTACGATTTAATCCTTCAACGATCTTTTCTTGCTTTTCGTAATTTCTTTGAATTATTGTTTTTTCGATATGTTATAAGGAGATTAATATTGTCATTTTTAGTCTTAATTCTGACAATATTTGATGAAATAACATACCTTTTTACTATGAATTATTCTTTTGAAGCTCCGCTGACGAATTCAGAAGATTTTCTTAATTCCTCATTTTTTATTTTTTTTAAATTATTTTTTTTAAATTGTTGTTGTTGTTTTACACTTTATATTTTCACGCATGTGTTTTCATTTTAATTATATATATATATATATATATATATATATATATATATTAGTTTGCATGAGTTGTCTATATATATTTCATGAAAGTTATCGAGGAATGATTTAAAAAAGAAAGAGTAGTTCATATGAATTTTAAAACATTCTAACAAAAAGGCATATTTTTATTTTACTCCGTAATATTGAATAATTGTTATATTGGGTCTCAAAATTTCATTCATATGAGTTACATCCAAAGAAACATCAATAATGGTTGAATATGGTCTATACATTAAAAATAACTTGAAATGAAATGCAGTATAAGGAAATATTGTACTTACAATGTGAATATTTGCAATGGAATTTAATTGGATCAAATTTCATAAAATTCCTTTAATATTGGTCAAGACATAGCTTAAGTAAACAAAACTGGCTCAACAAATATTTTTTGATAGAGTAAAGTCGGTGTACAATTTATCCCTGATTATTCGTTCATATTAAAAATGTAATTTGACTTTTCTCTGAATTAATTTTAAAAAGAAAGACACAAAGACAATGTTAAGACTTTTTGCCAAGAGCTTCTTTTCTAATGATATTAGGGAAAATTTAACTTATCAATAACTTAATCAATTTATATTATTTTACTATTTCTCCTTTCTCCTGCGGTGTTTTTGTGTTGATTTTCCCTTCTTTTTTTCTGCCTTTCTTGCATTCTATTTTTAATTAAGGTTTGGAGATTTTTTTTTTTTTTTTTCTTTTTGACAATATTACATTTGAAAAAAAAATGTTTTATGCACGAATAAGAATTATCCTAAATATAAATTATCAAAGATGTTATGCTAAACAATAAAAAGAGAAATTTATAATTTAAATTAAAAATAAGGTGTATAGCAGTTTTAAATAACATGACAGTTGTCTAAAATCCGGAAATAAAAATCTTTTCACGTGAACCTTAATTATAAGTTTCATAAACAGAGTACCTCTTTAGAATTCTGATTTTGATTAGCTATTTTTTTATATTTGTTGTGTGGTGTATTTTATTTTTAAATGATCAAATACTATTTTGATCAGTTAAAATATATTATAAAGATTTCATCTGTAACAACAAATATAAGAATTTTAAATCATAAATATGTTATTCGAGTTAGTATTTTTAACTCTTTGAAAATAGCAAAATACATATATTTATTTTTTATCTGTGATTTCTACAAAGAAAAAACAAAAGTGTATCATTTAACACCCGATATTAAATGACATATCTGAAAAGGGAAATGATTAAACTAAAAACAAAAATCTAACGATATTAATGCATATATAACTGCTAAATAAAATAATTTCAAACCTAAAAAGAAATGTTTTTATCACCTCTGTCTCTGTTAAAAAACCGTACAGTGAATAATTTCCTGTCCATTTATGCTCAATAAAAACAAAAATGAGCATTAAGAGACTCAAACTTTGCCCCTTTCAACCATCATTATTTGTGGGTATAATTATAATAATCTATGAGTTGCTCAGGTCGCACATAGGGGCAGTTTTATGCTGTGGTGCAGATGATGATGATCTTTACAAACATAGCAAGGTACAGGGAAAAAAAAAATCTTCTTTCTTATCATCTACGTTTTACGTTCAAGTGCGAAACGCAGATGCTTTATGATGTGGCTTAGAGATGTTTATAAGATGTTTCGTACTTCCGTTAATAATGTCTATGGGAAATTAGGAATGGCTATTGTTCAATTTTTTTCTTATCTAATGCTCAGTTGTCTTTCTGTTTTAGCATTTGTTGGACTGCCTGTAGTTTGATTCATAATATATGTCTTTAGTTCTTCTCGTAAATTATTTGCTGTGCAGTAGCAATGCATGGCAGTCAATTATCACTTTAAGAATGATGTATAAGACACTTTTTATTTGAATTGGAATCATAAGTACAATAGATAATGTTATATTGTTAGAAATAAAGCAGATATCGACAGTTTATTTATTTATTATTATTATTATTATTATTTTTTTACGTTTATTGTTTTTATTCAAGTAACGTACGAAATTTACCCACACAAATAAATTTAATGAAGGAAAAAAATAATTATCTATAAATATCAAATGGCATATTTTTAAATTTCATCACGTAAGAACCACAAGTTCCAGATTATTTATTTATTACAAAATCATCCATTGATATGAAAGTTCAAAAGATACCTTTGAAATTGCATTCCCAATAAGATATAAACTTTTGCAAGTTTTTCAAATGAAATACAAAAAGTTTCTGTTATCCCCTTGAAAATAATTTAATTAAATATTTCGTTTTTGCCTTAAAATTCGCAAAAAATATTTCATTTAGTCACTTATGTCCTTTCATTACTTATCTATTGGTTTTACATTAGAGAGTGAAAATTCGATCTAGCGGTATATAATGAACTAAATAATACACACTAATTTATTAATAAATTATGAAATAATCACGTTACAATAACATAATAAAGTAATAAACACTGTTTTAGTAATAAATTATAAAACAAATCACACCATTTTAATAAAATAATATAAATAGTTAACTCTATTTTATTATTTTTGTGATGATAATACTTAAATTAAGAAAAAAAAAAAACTTTTGTTATTTATTTTAATAAGATTTTTTTTTTTGTATTCTATTTAAAAAAGAATAAAATGCACAATATAATATAAATTTTTAAATACTTTTTTCCAAGATAAATTTTAGCTTTTACGACACATTCTTGCTTTTAATATTTCACTAAATTTGCATGCAAATATGAGTGACACAATTTCTAAATGTCGTAAATTTTGCTTTTTACCGTTTAGCAGCTATAAACAAGCATTATGTCGCATATTTTTATACACCAAATACAGTAAAACGTCCATAACGGACACTCCCGAATAGCGGACACCTCTATTTAACGGACAGTTTTCCAATCCCCACTCCCAAAATCAACATTTTTGTATGTTTAACCTCCGAATAACGGACATTCCGAATAGCGGACAGAAATTTAGGCGATAAAGAATGAAAAAAATATTTTTTAACGAGAAAAAAAAAAGTAAAAAGGCCTTTAAATTTATCAGGACATTGTATCATAAATTTTGTGACCATAAATAAATGTAGATCGTGAGCTGGGGAAAATTTCCCCTCCCCTCCATGTTCTGCGTTGAATTCAGGAAGTTGCCCGGGAGCATTGAAATATCCCCCCGAAAAAGCTTGAGATTTTATTCTTTTAACCCCTTGGGGTCGAGTGACACGTATACATGCCGCAAAAAGGCTTTAGAATTCTTGTTTATCCCCTCCAGTAAAATGTTCCTTATTTAATAGGAACATTTCTCGATTTAATAAGGCACAAATTTCTGTATTTAAAAACCGATGACAAAATATTTATAATTTCGTAAAAGGCTCCCGTCGCGAAGGGGTTAGTGGTCCAGGTCCAAATGCGCTCGGAACTCTATAATGTCCAAATAACGTAACATTTAAAAACAAATTACATGTAATCACGAGCTAAAGTAAACTTTTGTAACAGATTTTTTTCATAAGAATGTCATAAAGCGTGGATAAAGGTGTGCACAATTTTATTTCAGTTTTATTGCTTAATTTTTTTTTTAATTTCTAATTAATCATATAACAAGGTTCGCACACTCCTTATATTTTTTAAGGACTCTGGCACCAGTATTAAAAATAAGAAAATTTACGTCTAAATTTTAAAACACAGAATTTATAAACACCACCTTCATTCACGAATTTTACGATATTTTTCTGCTGTGGAATACTTTGAAAATATTCTTAAAACTTAGTGGTAGATGTGTGCGAACCCTGTATAATAGAAGTTTTAGGCCATATAAAAGTCAATTAATAAAAAATTAAGCATTTCTTAGAGATTTTTGAATCTTTGGGGTTTTCCCAATAGCGGACACCTCTGAATAACGGACAATTTCTGCGTTCCCGAGGTGTCCGTTATTTAGAGGTTTTACTGTATATACATTCGTACATATTATGGCTTGTAATTAAAAAATAAATAAATAAATAAACTGATAAGGTTTATTTTCCATATATATATATATATATATATATATATATATATATAAAGGTTATTTCAGCTGTATTGTCACTTGTTATTTTAAATGTAGCATATACGTACAATGCATTTTAAATATCATTCTGACTGTATAAAGTACTCATTTTTTTTTGTCTAATTAATAAATGTATAATTGTTCATGTAAGAGGATTTTTCTCACGAAGTTGAAATCTTGCTACTTCTTAATTTTTATGTATTTTTAGGTAGATTTCGTAAGAAATACTACCTATTATTGCAATCGCACCAGTTTATATATCTATCTATCTATCTATCTATCTATCTATATATATATAGATATATATATATCTCACTTTTTTATGGACACGTTAACGTCTATAATTCTTCACCAATCTCCACCAAACTGATACATAAAATCAAAGGGGATAAAATCTTGGCTAAGTTCGTTAATGGGCAAAATCGGACCAAGGGGTTCGGAATAGGGGGCGTTTTTGTGAAAACCGAAAAAACGCCATAACATCTTAATTAAAGTAGATATCGAATCGGTTTAAAGTTTATATTACTTCTTAGAAATGGGCCAAAAGTATATGCATGACAGATTTTTGATAAATTTAGAAGTGGGCTCAAGGGGCGAAAAAAACAGGGATTTTGAGAGAAAAAAATTCATAACTTCGTCGATTTTCAAGATATCAAGTCCAACTAAATTTTTTGTAAATGTTCTTAAAATTATCTAAAACGTTTGCATTTACAAGTTTTTGATAGGACCAACTTTTACCGATGAAAAAAATTAAAAACGAAAAGAAAAAGGGCGCTGAAAAAGGAGAAAAATCCATAACTCCGTCAATTTTTAGATATCAAATCTGATTAAATTTATTTTACATCTTCTCAAAAATATCTACAACTTTTATATTGAGAAGTTTTTAATAGGACCAAATCGTATAGCAAAAAGAAATTAAACAAAAACAAGAGTTGGAGAAAAAACCTCCAATCCAAACTGCTTATATTCTGACTCATTTTTAAATTCATTTTTGATTTTAAACGCATCGAAATGGTAGATCCTCTTATTTAGAAACTGTATAAAGTGACGCATTGGTCAATTTTCTGATAAAGGCAGGATATATTTCAAAAAAGGCTACCAAAAAGGGTATTTTGAACAGAATTTCCGAAAGTCATCGGGACTGAAAATTGAAGGAAGTATTCAAATAAGAAATTGCGTTTTTTTCTGACTCGTTTTTAAATCCATTTTTGTTCTCAAACGCATCCAATTTATAGATCCTCTTATTTAGGAACTATATAATGTGATACATTGGTCAGTTTTTATGATAAAGACGGAATATATTTCAAAAAAGGCTACCAAAAAGGGTATTTTGAACAGAATTTTCCGAAATCATCGTAACTGAAAATTTAAGGAAGTGTTCAAATAAGAAATTGCGTTTTTCTGACTCGTTTTTAAATCCATTTTTGCTCTCAAATGCATCCAATTTACAGATCGTCTTATTTAGGAACTATATTATGTGATGCATTGATCGGTTTTTTTGATAAAGACAGAATATATTTTGAAAAAGGCTACCAAAAAGGGTATTTTGAACAGAATTTCCCGAAGTCTTCGTGATTTCAAAATTTAAGGAAGTTTTCACATAGCAAATTGCGTTTTTTATGACTCGTTTTAAAATCTATTTTCGCTCTCAAACGCAAATAATTTGCAGATCCTCTTATTTAGGAACTATATACTGTGACGCATAGGCCAGTTTTTTGATAAAGATAGAATATATTTTTAAAAATGGTGTCAAAGTGAGTATTTCGAGCAAAATTTTCCGAAGCAATCATGATTAAAGAATTAAGGATGTATTTAAACAACAAACCGGTTATTTTATGACTCATTTTTAAATTCAAATTTTTTCTCAAATGCATTCAACTGACAGTTTTTTGTTATTTAGGAACTGTATAATGAACTGTTTTGGTCTATTTTTTAATAAATTCAGAATCTATTTCAAAATATGTAGTCAAAATGGGCATTTGAGCTGAATTTTTCTTAAGATGATTCTGATAAAACCAGTTTTTGCAGAAAAATGAAATTAAAATTTTTTCATAAACTTCCAAATGAAGATATTAAACTGGGTTTATCTCTAATCATATATATTTTTTTGTTGAAATGAGCACTCTTCGAAATCTACCTCCGCCTACAGGCCCAGCCGACAGGGATTTTTTTAAAATTATCAATAGGAACACAAGCGCATATGTGAACATTTCCGTACTTCACAGTAATCAAAATAATAAATAAATTCAACTAATGATGCGGAAAACGGACGTTACGGTTACCGATTTTCCTAACATAATACTGATTGGAAGAGAAGAAATAGTCTTGAAATATTTAGGAGCAAACTCTAGAAAATTAAAAAACGAGAGAGGAATTCAAAATCTTGAAAATACTGTAACATTTATTCAGAACCTTTTTTCAAATCACCCAGTAGAGCTACTTGGCCGTGTTATCAGAACCTTGGGTTTGAGTATGGTCTGTATGGAATAGAAACCTGCACTTTCCATTTACACCAGATTTATGTTTTCTATTTTTATTTATTTTCCATTCTTCATCAGTTGCTTTAGATTTTTTATGATAAATTGCATATTCTTGATAAAATTAAATTTTTAATTTTATTTCCCTTTTTAGGGTTCCACATTTAAAAATGAAAGCGGAACCGTTATAAGATCATTCGAGAGTCTCTCTCTGCCTGTGCTTCTGCCACAGCAATTTTTCTCGTAAATTATGGGACATGGAAAGTTCAAATTTGGCAGAAGAAATAAAGGTTATTGACAGGCATTTTTACTGACATTAAAAATTTATAAATATAGTTAGGAAAAATGTAGCAGGGCTAATTAACTTACTTGGGAGATTTTTTTCTTTTTTTTTTCATTCATTCATTTATTCATTTTTTTTTTAATCGTATGAAAGCTCTTATAATGCCAAACTTAAAAATTCATTTGTTTTATTTGCAAGTATTATATTTTTAGATATGTTATGGAAAATGTAATGCAAAAACATGTCCCTCTCCCTCTATTTCCAAATCTAGTGAAACTAAAATTAGGAAAATATTAGAGGGAGTACAAGTTTATCTAAACCTTTCAAGAAAAATATAGAGATTATCGTAGGTCTCATCGTTTTAGAGAAAATCACATTTACTACATTGAGGGGCTCTCGAGGTACCTATTATCGCAGAAGCATAAAATGATTACTGATAACGATTTTCGAAAAAATTACCGGTAATTTAGCCGCGATATTAACCTTTTAAGATACGGACAGTTTGGACACACGTAAAGTCAAGGGCGGCGTTCGGTATTTAAAACGCAAGTGATTTTAATGTAAGCTTCAGAAATAATGGTAAAAATTAACAGGCGGAACAATTTTTAACTCTTGGTCTGTCCATTCATTCAAGAATCTACTACCAGGGAAAAACAGTTACTGACAATGTAGTCGTCAACATCCCCGTACAATGTGGTGTTCATTCATTCGTTTTTCAATTATCATAAACAGTTTAGGATAAGATTAAAGATAAAAGTTTAATAGAATAGCAATATTTGATTCTATTTAGATTTCATATATCTCTGAACTTTCATGGCATATCCATCTATACACTGTAAAAAATCTGTAATCCTACTGATTTAAAGTTGCCGAAATCTTGATGGTTACTAATATTTTATCTATACCCTGTACAAGAAAAAATGTAAATCTATAAAATTAATTTTTGTAAAGTTACAGAAATCTGTAATTTTACAAGCGAGTCTGCTAAAATTGCAGTTATCGTACTAAAATTTTATCTGTAACGTAGGTTGCAGTTACATGAAAAATTCTTGGAATCCCAGTATCTTAAAAAAAATTCAGTGACCTAACAGATTTTTTTATTTTCAGTGCAAATCTGTATCTGTTGCATGATGTTTTGCTGTTTCTGTTACAAGAAAAGTTCTAGGAATCCCAGTTTCCTGGAAAACTTTTAGTAACTTTACAGATTTTTTTTCTACAGTGTACTCTTCTAGTATATATAGCAACTATATACAATCCTACGTTAAAAGCTTTTTTTTTTTTTTTTTTTTTTTTTTTTTTTTTTACAAGTTTTTATTATTTTTTTAAAAACGATTTTTTGTAACATTACAGATAATAATTAATATACTTACTGTACTTAACCTCTTGTCCGTGAAAAATGCTCGCACCTGACTGATATTATTTTTGATAATGTTGAAATAATTCGAACAAGGCAATTTTCTATTTTTTATCATCTATTACCTAGAAGGTAACCGCCAGGTAATCCGTGATTAGAACGTCTAATGCTGTCCTTTTAATTAAACATTAATAAAATATTGGAATAAATCCTGTAATAGCCGAAATTCATTGTCAAAGAGTAAAGAAATATTAAATAACAAATGATATATCAGTAGTAGTATTTAAATAATGTATACCACTATACGTGATGTTGGCTTATTACAGTCGCAAAGTTAATTGAAATAAAACAAAAAGTAATGAAACAAAAGCAATACAACGAAACTAAAAGAGTTACTTACCCATTTAAAAAGTATGACTTTTAGTATCATAATGCAGAATTTCCATCTTTCTAACGATAAAAAAAGAAATAAAAATCAAACTATTTTCTTTAAGAAATCAGACTTTATCTAACTATAAAAACTTTTATCTTTTTTAAATATAAAAAATATACAGTTAAAGATTAATTAATTTTAAATTTTTTGATAGGTGTTAAAGATTAAAAAAATATGTATGCCGCTGTAAATCAAATAAGAAATGTAAAAATAAATTTTAATTAAGAAAACAACATTTAGGACGTCTTAGCATAATTTTAGATTGATTATAAATAACCGGATAAATATGTCTCCCCGTAAAAGTATATTAAAGAAAAATGAAGGTCTAAAAACAATTTTATGGGCATTTCAAATTTTTAAAAGTGTGTTGATGAATGTTTCCGGGGGATCATAAAAGACACACATTCCTGAGGTTGTGTATGGTGAACATAAAGGCATGACACACACACACACACACACTGCAACTAAAATGTATTTAAATGTAATATTATATATTGAAAAGCAGAAAACACAAGATTCATTACATTATAAAAAAAATAAACTGTCAATGAAAACATTATTCGGTACTTCACCGTTAAAACCTTTTAGCTAAATTTGACATTTCTGATGAAATGTTTCATTCTTGTATGCAAAAAATGTTGTTCTCTCTACAAAGTTTTCTTAAACAGAAAGTTACATCAAGTAATAATTGTGCACTTTTGCTCTATACTCAAACAGGATATCTTAACATTTAAAAAAACTTTAAAATCATTGAACTACTTCAAAAACCATTTACAACATAAAGTTTGAGAATGTTTATGGGAATTTCGCTGAATATACTCATAAGTTTAATATCTTTCTGTTTTCTTCTTAAAGGATTAAAATTTCGTAGTTCTTAAGTTGAATTATCGTTCAGATACTTATAAGGGTAGTGCTCTAAAATGACTATGTTTTCAGTCATCCACGATGTTTACTTGATTCGACTAACATATAGTATATAATTTCCAACTCAAATCTATTTCAATGCATTCAAAAATCGTTTACTAATTTATAGAACGAGATTTTAATGTATATTATTTCCAATATATTCAAATAATTTAAATTTACTGTTATCTAACTGTATTGCAATGTTATCCTTAAAGAGAAACTTAGCACACATTAGTTTAATTTTTTTTTTTTTTTTTTTTTTTTTTTTTTTTAAGATATTCCTTATGGAAGGGATAGTTTTTATTTTATTCACACCTTTTTTTAACGTTTGTGTCCGCGTATTTTTGTTTAAATAAACTTAAATAGTAGTGATAGTTTCTGTATTATCTGTAATCTATTTTCAATGGTGCATAGACTCCCCATTGCTTTCAGTAAAGTCCTTTAATAGATGAGAGGCTTTATTAACATAGCATATTTAAACTAGTAAATAACTTATAAGTATCAACCGATTTAAAATATTTAATGTACTATTGTTATACCATGCCTATTTTATAACGTGATTTCATAAAATTAAAAAGTAATGCATGTAAGATAAAAACATAACATTTAGTTTTTACAGAATGTTTTGTCCCCTACACTGTACAAAACATTAATGTTAGTTGTTTTTAAAAGTGTATAAATGTGCATTTTTTAAATTTTAATATAATTGAAAATTTAATGTGTAGACAAAAGCAAAAGTTTAATACATGAACACCGTTCAACAGTTTACGTTAACGGCAAATGATTAGTACAGCTGTTATAACAGGATTTGCTTGAAGATTAAAGCTGTTAAATTCTATTTATTATAAGGATTGTACATGCATAAATTTTGAAATTATACTACATATGCATGTAAAGTTAAATGAAAATTTAAGGTATGCAGTATGAATAATGAAAATTGTCATTCAGTTACTATGTGTCGATTAACCGTAAAAATTGTTTCTATATAATAATATTTCCTGTAAGAAAATCATTTTAGATATAAGTGAAACATTCTTTTTTTAAGATAGCCTGATGTTACTGAAAACAAATTTAAAAAAAAATCTTTCCAAAATATGGGTGTTGACTTTCAACAGAAATCAGAGTTTGCAACAGCTTTACTAAATTTATGTCATAATAATTCAATAAGCGAATAAATATAACATATCTTACAAATTCTAATCATATCAATAAAAATTGACCGCAGTGATATTGTCGTATATAGCAGTTTATATTTCGCAACATCATTAAATGGAATATTTGTGAGAAGATACATCTGTATCTTCTCACCATTATCATCTCTTCCATTGCCAAACTTGAATACTTTCGATTTTAGACGTTTTGTCTAATATCTTTAGAAATATTAGATGTATTTTTCTGAAGCTTCGGTATTATAAAGTACTTGACCACACATTTTGTAGAGAAAGTTTAAACGCGTTAGAAATTATTTCCAACCTCGTTTAACTTCACTCTGAGGAATCTTGCAAAGTAAAATTCAAATGAATGCTAAGTAATAGAAGAAATATGTGCATTTGGATGAAATAATTTTGTACTGAGCTTGCGTAAACAATAATAAAATTTCTTTTGTATAATTTTGTACTCAGCTGTTAAAAAAGTAAGATTAAATAGAAATCGACAGTTATTTTATATATAGGACAATTTATATTTGTATATAAAAACAGCCGATTATCATGAAAATTCAGGAAGGTATCAACGGTGTAATGAACTGAAATTAAGTAACTTTTTAAAGATATCTGAATAATAAGAAAATTTTCACAACTTGTACTTTTTCATTAAATATTTCTCATATTCATTTTTTTAACTGATGTTTTAGTACTCCTTGGAAAATCATCATAGTATGCCGATTCAATAAAAGAGAGAGAGAGAGAGAGAGAGAGAGAGAAAATATTCAAAATTGAAGTATCCGTTCCAAAGCTGTACTTAACTTAAATTAAATACGTATTTTTTTGTTGGAAGTATATTAATAAAAAATGGAATTTGTGGAAAATCGCTTATTTTCCAGCTACTTTTAAAAATGAACTAAAACTCTTCTTATATCTTTGATATGTTTCTGAATTTTCTTGATATTCGACTGTCATTTGTATATGCGTTGCCCAAAATAGTTTACTATTAAATTATTAAAAACAATTGTTATCGTTAGTTCATTTGGCAATAAAAAGTTATCTCCTTCAATGGTTTACACGCCATTAAATGTTTAATATAATTATATTCTGATTGCAGAACATTATCTCTACTGGGTTTCGTCAAGTGTTCTGAAAATGGCGATATCTTTTAATGTGAACCCAGCATGCTATATAGACAGCAGTAACAAAAAAAAAATAGAAATGTCTTGAATTGTAACACCTCCAACTACTCAGCAACAAATTATCGTACAATAATATTACTGGTGCCAAAAGATTGGAAATAAAGTCTACTATTAATCTATGTGTAAATAATTTGTTTAGGGAGCCATCAACATATTAAAACAAAACAAAACTTTGTTTTTTTTCAATAGCAATACTTTATTTTGAAACCGTAAATAAATTCTGCATTCTTCAATAAACCTAAATATAAATTTGTATACAATTCGTACGATTAGCTTACGAGGAATTAATTATTTTAAAACAGGATTATTTTAGGGACTGAAAGTTGAATTTCGGCACTCGAAGGTTGTTGAAAAGCTACAGATTGACTAAGTCACTTCTATAAATGTTCCAATATGATCCTTTCACTGACTTAATAATTTTCGGCTATTGTTATATACCGTATACTTCAGAATTCATTTTATAAAGTTTACACGCTGGGTTTGGTGATATATCATTATAGATATCCTATATTCATTTTCAAAATGTCATGAAGTATGTTATTTTTGATATTTTCATATATTTAATAACAATTTGAAAAAAAAAAAAGGCGTATGATGTTTCGATATTTTCAGTCAAAACAAGTAAATGAATTTTTTAACTGTTATTGATATTGCCGTTCTGTAGATTATCTACAGAATCTGTTATTTAAATATTATAAAAATATAATATAAATAATATATAATTATATAATAATATACAGTATATAAATAATATAAATATAAATATTTATTTATCTACAGAATCTTAAATTTAAATTTGAGGATTGGTCAATATGATGTATAAATATAATTTTTATTTAAAAGTTTCTTGCAATTTCCTTGTCATTGATTTAAAAAGACTGTTATCAATATCAGGATTTCTTTTGATAATTTGCATAACACATAAATGTAGAACAGATTCATTTTAATGTGAGATCGTGCGATACTGAAATATGCTTTAAGCTTTGTTTACATCGTAAGACAGACTTACATTTTAAGTTGATCGTAAGCGAGGCAGCGTAATTCCATTCCAAACATTTCAATAATATGAATAATATTTTTTAATGCAGTTTTTTTTCAAACTATGCTTTTCTGCACATCACAGACTGTCCCTTAAAGCCAGCATTTTCAAGTTTTTTGAGTCTAACTTGAAAACTACCTGGATGAGAAATTTAAAATTTTGGATATGCATAAAAAAGAACATATCAAATATAAATTAAAAAAAAAAAAAATCTGCGTTCCAATTTATATTTTTACAGAATATTAATTTCATAATTCATATAATAAAATTTTTTAAGTAAAAAAAAATAATGTATATATGTTTGAGTTTTATAGTTGGTTGGTTGAATGGGGTTTTATTGCGCAAAGTCCCTTTAGAGACATGCTGCGCCAATGAGTTTTATAATATTATACGCGCATATATTTTTTTTTAAATTAGGATTCTAATATCAGGAGCTATTACAAGTGATATATCAGTGGAGATATTATCAGTGAATATCTATAATTAGTTTTTTAGCAAGATTTAAAATATCTTGTCAAAATTATGAGTTACCACTGAAAATAAAACAATTTTTGGGCTGGTTTAATCGTTTCATTAATCGAAATTACCATTTAGTAGCTTCTAGTTTGAAAACGAACTATTTAATTACTACTTTTAAATAACACAGCTTGTTTATATTGTATTGTAAATTACATCTCTTCACTTGATGTCTATTTATCCTGACTGTAAAAATAAAATGAGCTGTAAAACAAAATGTGAAGATACTACTCAAATACATGCGCTCACAATATTTTTTTTTTTTTTTTTTTTAATACAGAAAAAAGTAGGATAAAACCAGAAAGTCATGTGAAATTGGATATAACATTTTAAAATAATTTTGAGATAAATAAATTGATAATAGTCAAAAGACCTAGCTTTTGATCAGAATTTGAGACTATTTGTGTTTTTTAAAAGTTTATTTTATGAGTTTTTTCCGTCTTTATTAGTTTTGAAAGTTTTTAAAAATGGGTAATTCCATGATCACATGTCGTGTAAGTCACATATTGCAATTTTGGATACCAGTATTTTAGAACGGAAAAATGTGACATATTTTATCAGAGATAGTTCACTAATTGAATAAGGCTATTCAAACCTTTAAAAAATAACGGTGGCCAATAATTTAGCAGTTACTAGAAATGTGACTTACACGACAAGTGCTCATGGAAATACCCAAATGTAAAAATATTTATACACTTTTTCACACCTGTATGTATAAAATCCGGAACAAAAAATGCAATTACCCTCTATTATTTCTCTCAGATACAACAGTTGAAAAATAATATCAATCGATTGAAAATAAGTCTACTTTTATTTTATGATTAAAATTTCTCACAGGCAACTATATCTATATTAAAATTAACACTACCTTTTTTTTCGATCAATGTACTTCAATTTTTTATTTCGCTCTCTCTATAAGAAGAATTATGCCTATAAATTAGTATAAGTATAAATTGTCAAAGATTTCTTAAAAAATTCTATTTCATGGGTGATTTAGAATTCACATTTGGTTAAGAATGTCTAAGTATAGCAGAAATTTTATATAAAGTTTTTCTACATACAGGCAAAAAATAAAAACACTAGATATATGTTTAAAAATGCATTGATGAGTTGTTACTGGAATTTTAAAAAACTGGTTCAAATTTTAATACTTTGTTAATCGATGATGAGTACATATTTATTTAGTACTTTTTTTATACAAAACATCAACTAAAATTTTTGAGTAGTAGTTTTTGCTTATTTTAAAATCATAGTACCTCTGCTCTTAAATGAAACGAAAATTACAGTTGGGAAATTCTGATAGATATAAAAAAAATAGTTCTGAATTAACACAACCGGTTAAGAGTGTGTTGTATAGTAGTCCAGGCATTTGGTCAAAAATAAATGCAAGTTTTTGTGTAGTTTTGATTTTTGGTTCCTTTATGTTTTTTGGGTCGCTGAACACGAATCTGGCATTATCCAACAAAATCTCTCCCCGGAAACACGTTTTTCTGGCAAAAAACGTGGCTTTTTTTCGTTTTTTCTAAATAACTTCAAAATTATGTATTTTACATAAAAGTGAATAAATACATAAATTAAAGAGCACAAAATTTCCAACATTTTATGTATTTAAAGTTTTTTTCTCTGATCAATGGTTTAGCCGTGAGAGAGCCGCAAAAATAGGTGTGAAAAGCAAAAAATTCTCAAAAACGTGAATTACAGCATCGTACATCGATGAAACTTGAAAAACAACCATTTTACGCAAATTTTCCCCACTTAATAATACTAAATATATTATTATTGACTATATTTTATTAATCTGATGGTCATTGTTTCTTTCATAACTAAAAAGTAAATAAAAATGAGCATATCTGTGAGCAAAATCTTCATTTGTTATTATAAAATAATAATAGTAATAATTTCTTAATTTGACTTTTAAATAATGTAAATAAAATAACTAAAACAGGCTTTAACTGATTCCATCTGCACTTTCCCCGTTGATTGAAGGAGTGCAAGTATGAAATAACGTTGGTCAAGCGCCCACCCCCGCATCCCATATCCACGTTCAGTGGAACACTAATCCCCCCTTTTTCACCAGTCTCGCCTCTGTTAGAAATATGCGTCGCACAGATCACTGGCTTATCAGGAGTACACATTCCTCTCAGTTTCTATATGCAACTGCTTACTTATAATTTAGTAATTCACTGTTTGAGTCTTCGTGAATATAGTGAATATCTAAAATGATTTTGCGCGATATCGCTGAGTTTTATGTGTGACTTTCCTTTAGAAGAGGGGTCAGTGAAAGTTAGTCGAGGTATTCCAGCGTTAATCAAGACAAGTACAGAAAGAAATGATGGAAAAACGGTTTTCCTAAAGGGGAAAATCTCAGTAGATGTGCATCTTAAGCGTAGATAAGCATACGTAAATGAACGGATGATTACTGCTTATCTGAAGAAGATAGAGTAACAAAGTGCTAGCACTTCTCAAATTTTAAGATCATCAACTCCTCAGTTTAATTTTCGAACTAATTGTTTAATATGTGGACTGGGCATTTCGAAAGAGTTCATCGCAACACAAGCGAAAAATCCCCCAAGCGAATGCAATATTGTATACAGTGTGCGACACATGGGATTCAAAAGTACAATTCTGAAAGCAGCAAGAGCTCGCAATGATGATTATGGGCAGGCTATAATTCAGCGCATCGAACCAGTGAATGATTTGATTGCAGCAAATGCTCAATACCACATCAAATGTTTTAAATATATTTATGGGAGGCCGAAGGTCCAAGAACAGAAGAAACGTGGTCCATTTTCCGAGGCAATCGACAGAGCAATGCAAAGTATATTACGGTTACCTTGAAAATCATGATGACGAGTGTCAATTCTCCATGGAAGAGCTAATGAAACAGGTTACAGGGAGTTATCAACCTGATATGAGAACTGTAAAGTTTAACCTCATTGAGAGATATGGAGAAGACATACTGATCACAAAGAATCAGAAAAAAAGTCGATTATATGTTTCAAGAATATAGGAGGGAAGATACTGACTAATGCATGGTATCAGCAAACATGTAAATCTGATCGAGATGACAGGCTGCGAGTGGTTGAAGCAGCAGCAAAAATTATTTGCGAAAATATCAGATAGAAGATTTGCTTCGGGAAACTGCAACAACATCGCCGTTGTGTGTCAAGACGAAGAGGGTAAGCTAGACTTTGAATCCGATCTCTAAATGGATTGCCCACACAATGAATCAGAGGTCCCAATGAAAGGGGACATAGTCATGCCGCAACGTATCAAATATTTACTATTAAAAAAACTTTTATTTATAATAGTAATAGTTATAAAAATACCCACTAATTCCATTCGTCTATTTTCTATTTTGTAAATGTCGGTGAAAAGCAGGGACCCTCAAATAAAAGAAAGCGGAAATAGTACTTTGTTTTTTTAAGTAAATGTACTTACTAATGTACATAATTATTTATAATTAAATAATAATTCATAATGAGTCGTCGTTTTTATTGTTAGCAACTTCATTGTAAAATATAGTCGTTCATAATATCTTCAGTATCACTTAAAGTCAATCTTTGCGAAAAGTGGTCAGTTTTCATGTTAAATCTAATGTACAGAGCCATAATTCCTATTTTCCGGATTTTTTTTTTTTTTTATTGTCACACCCACATTTTGAACTTCAAGAACTTTAAGAACTGGAATTCATTCAGCTTTTATATGTTAAAGTCTGTGTTAGTTATTTTATTTACATTATTTAAAAGTCAAAGTAAAAAATTATTACTATTATTATTTTGTAATAGCAAATGAAGATTTTGATCACAAAAATGCTCATTTTTATTTATTTTTTGTTATGAAAGAAACAATGACCATCAGATTAATAAAATATAGTCAATAATAATATATTTAGTATTATTAAGTGGGGAAAATTTGCGTAAAATGGTTGTTTTTCATGTTTCATCGACGTACGGTGCTGTGCTTCACGTTTTTCAGAATTTTTTGCTTTTCACACTCATTTTTGCGGCTCTCTCACGCAAAAACCATTGATCAGAGAAAAAAACTTTAAATACATAAAATGTAAGAAATTTTGTACTCTTTAATTTATGTATTGATGACTTTTATGTAAAATGCATAATTTTGAAGTAAATTAGAAAAAACGAAAAAAAGCCATGTGTTTTGCACGTTTTTTGCCAAAAAACGTGTTTCCGGGGAGAAATTTTGTTGGATAATGCCAGATTCGTGTTCAGCGATCCAAAAAACATAAAGGGAGCCAAAAATCAAAACTACACCAAAACTTGCATTTATTTGTCCTTTTTGAGCATGTAATGCCTGGACTATAGTAGGTAGAACGTTAAAGATTTACTCATGCATGCTATTTAATAATAAATATTATTCCTAATCCATTTGTTTCAGTACAATTATTAAATTATGATTTATTGCAGAATTAGTGGCTTTATTTAAATTTTTTTTTTTCAAATACATTACTGCTTGTATTGAAAGGTACATACTAAGTACGGAGATAAAAATGTAGACGTAAAGAAAAGTAGGAGCATAAGATTTGTATCTCTCCTGTTATTGTCATTGCAGGTATTTATTACTTGTTATGTACACTTCAGTGCACTAACTCACGCACGAAATTAATATTTGTCTAAATTTTCTGGATAAAAAAAAGAAATCATTAGGTCTATCTGTTTATAAATAATACCATTAATTACAACACAAACTTGTGTTTTCATTGTTTTTAATTATCATAACACATTGTTTCCAAAGAGTTTAGCATTGTTTACTGCAGTTTTTTTTTAATTGATCTTATGAATATGGACACTAAATTTCAGTTTATACATTGTATTTAAAAATTAAATTTAAATAAATTCCTTTAGAATATCACAAGCGATTTACAAGCAATTTTTAGAATATAAAATATTACGATTTGTTGAAGTGTTTGTAAAATTCAGAGATTTTGGAATTTGATATTTTATTAACATACCAAGCACTACGCCGAGATTGATATGCTCTTACTTTTTTTAAACGTAAAAATTTAATTAGTTTTATTTTATATCTGAAATAGAATATTTGCATGAAGAACGCATATTATTCGTTTACTTAAATATGTCATTTTTTTTTATTAACTGAAACGTCTCAATGAAAGACCACTAGAGGAGGTGTAAAAAAATTACCGGCAACGTTTCTCTATATACATGGTAAAAAAACATCATCGGTTTGGAAAGTATAGAATATTTTAACGTGCTGTAACTTAATGTGTTTAAATTGAAAGGAACTCGATTCGTTTTTCTATGTATGCAATTTTTTCGAATCCGTTTGGTAAATAGGCTGTAAAAGCTGTGGGCCAAGGGACCGGAGCCACGCAATAACCCCGGAAATACCCACCCCTATCAGACTGGATCCGGCCAGCTGCTAGTATCATTTTCAAATCATTTAGAGCCCAACATTGGCGCGTTTTGTTTTTCTGGTTTCGTTTAAATGATTGTTTCAGTAGGAAAGATATATACATGTCTCATACTTTCGAGTTCGAAAGTCAAAAGTGCGATTAAAATTGGAGGCAGCACATTTTCAAGAGTTTTATTTAGTGACGTGATTATTTTTATGCATACAGATTTTTTATTGTATGTTTTTCTTCTGAGGTTTTGGCTGCAAAGAAATTTAAATTAATTAAACGAGCACAAATCCTAGAAATATGTTAAATAATTAGTTATATTGTTTTATCCAGTTAGCTAAAACAACAAACTATGCATTTTTTAAAAATATAAATAATTTATTAGGATTATATTTCTAATATAGCATCGTAAAATGATTCGAAATAACTAAACAAGGTTCACATCCTTCAGGTAATTTTCCTGTTAAAATTTCAATATTCTATAAGAAAATGCTAAGAAGAATTTCCTAGTCTGAAAATTCCATTACCTGCACGAAACCTGTTAAAATACATATGAAACATGCATTTTAAATATGGTTGTAAATGAAGACATATTGTAAATCAAAAATTCCTTAGTAACACTTATTTTCCCAAATTCAAAGTTGTTTACATACGATAATAATATAACTGACTCTTTGAAAAGATATTCAAAATTTATGGAATAATTATATAGTTTTCAGTTGCATATTTAAGGCTTAAAGGCCATAGAGTTACATTATGACATGCACAAATTTGTCCATAATAAAATTGGACAAAATTTTCGCAATTTCTTTTTCCGATTCGTTCCAATTATATTGTTCTTGAATAAAAAAATAATGAAACAATGCATTAATATTCATTATATGCGATTATTTTTTAAATTACTATTAATATAAAAAATAATAAACTTTTATATATAAGTATTTTGTGTGTTCACATGTATTTTGTTTATGCAAATGAATCAAAAGGATTATGCAAAGATTCATATTTTTATTTATTCTTTTACAACTATTTTTTATACCAATAACAGTCTAACGATTTTTTAAATTCTAAAACGTTATATTTATAATATCGTGTGATGTTTAACATCAATCTACATGTAAGCTGATAGAATTTTTTAACCTTTTGAAGAGCTGAGCTCTAAGGCTTAAAATATAACATAAATTAAACAGCAAATAATTTTGAAGTAGCTATTGTATGAAATAGTCTTCTACTCTTTTCAAAAATTAAACTAAGCGCATTTTAAAACTTGTTTGAAAAACTAGGTTAATTTAATATTGAATATGCGCAATAGAAAATACTCAGGATTAATAAATTTTTACCAGAAAGGAAAAACATCCTTTTTATTAATAAAATGAGTATGTTTAAAAAAAAAATAGGAAAAAAAATTAATTTTCTGCGCACACTATTCTCAGTAGAAAAATGCAATTAAACGAAATGAAGCATATTTAATGCATGTTTAATTTAGTTTCACTTTCTTTCAATAGCAATTCTGAAGTAGAAAAATATTTCCTCATTTGGAGAGAGAGGCAGAGGATTGTATAAGTGTATGTGTAAATTTTATGTTTTACAAATATTTAGTCTTTTGACAATTATATTTGGGTAAAATAATTAAAAATTTTAAAGTAATTTAATTTTCATAACATGATTTACATTTTTAAATAAAATTTAATGCGTTTGGAAAAGAGCCTCTTACTAAAATCTTCTTTTGAAAGTAGTCTATATTCAATAAACTCAAATCAATATAAACACTTAAATGCATTTTTTTTATAAACTTTAAAATGTCATTAATCTTAGAATTGATTTTAAAAATTATTCGCAATGAAATAATCTTGATTAAAGAAAATTTACTGTATTCATTTTGTGATTTTTTTAAAATGCATTTCATCGATCTACCACGCCTCTACAACATATTTCAAATTCATAAATTTGAAGGTAATTTTTAAAAAATGGATATTTTTTATTAAAAAAATCAGTTTTTGACGCAATAACTTTTTATTTGTACTATTTTTGTGCAAATATTTACCTATTATAGCAATGCAT
Source organism: Maratus speculifer (assembly GCA_964019185.1). Classification (NCBI taxonomy): domain Eukaryota; kingdom Metazoa; phylum Arthropoda; class Arachnida; order Araneae; family Salticidae; genus Maratus; species Maratus speculifer. The sequence continues at coordinate 272,901,065 of OZ025294.1, forward strand.
ATTATCATTATTCTTATTAAATCTAATTCAATGTCATTGGATTTAAAATAAAACCAAAGATGACCAAGATCAATTGAGATCATTTTTCAATTTCTCTTTAAGATAGCTTTTTTATATTATTTATTATTTATTATTTTATTTTTTTAATTTGTAAATAATATTTGAATGATGATGTGTCTTCATATTGATGAAAATTTATATCTAAATTATAAAGCTGATATTTTTTTAAAGGACATGTATTTTTCAGTTTAAGAACACTGCATATGAGATAATATGATTTTTGTATAACATAAGTATTTCATACTCGCCGGTTTAAAAATAAAACCAAATAAGAAAGAGATTTTTCTTCTTAAATTTTGAAATGATGAGAAACTTAAAATAGAATTCAAAGATTTAATACATTTGTCTTTTATCATTGGTTATTTACTTCTTTCTTGAAAACGTGTCAATATATATGAATTCGTGAAGGACGTCTTAGCAAGCAAATTTGAAAATTGGGGTACATTTTAAAATTAATTATAAACTCTTTTTTTTGTTTTATTGTCAAATTGCCAATTGCTCCTTTATTAATCATACTGAATTCACAATTTTGTAAACAAAAGTTGATCTATTCATGTAACTTCGTCTTTTGTTTTGGCCAAAGTACTTGAAGAGGAACCCTTTTAATAGCAATCAAAATCCTTCGTGATTCTCATCTTTTCCTTTCGTTGCAATAAAAAGTCACGCTTCAAGAACACTTTTATTCGGTGTAAATAAATATAAAATAAAATATAAAACGTACACAAACTTTCCGTTATTGCATGACTGAAGGATTTGCTGAGCATATTTTACGATAAATAAACAATCTTTCATTTGTAACCATTTTCTATATTTTATCTGAAATAATAATAAAAATTCGAAGACTCCAAAATATCTTTATTATGTTAAATGAGCAACTATCCCCAAGGACATTATTATTTTTTTTTAGAATATTTATCTGATAAGTGTGATATGGGCGTAGATATTTACAAACCAAATATCACTTGGATTCACAATTCAAAATAAAATAGTAAATTCAGACTAGACGGAGAAAGCAAAATTATAATGACAAGTAATAAAAGGATATATTTTTATTCAATGTCTATTAATTTTTAAACAATGGGAATGAAAGAAAGAAAAGATAAGTGAAGAGATTTTAGACAATTTTCCCTTTTTCTAATAAAATTTTGAAAACACGATAATTTTAAAGAGTAAACCAAGTTCTTTTATTACTCTTTAAAATTAGTTGAAATCGCACATTTTAGCAAAACTTTGAAAATACGATAATTTCAAAAGGTGAATGTGTCAAAAGTGCTGAAGGTGCTGAAATACGAAGTTCTAAAAATTTTAAAGAAACATGTATTTATAAAAACAGTTTAAATTTAATATTTCCATTTGCTACCAAGTAGAAGATAAAAAAGATTGTAATTATCTTTGTTTACAGTTTTGGAATTATATGCATATATATATACATATGTTGCTTTTGTTCTGCAAATTCCATTTGTATTCATTTTATTTATTTATTTAATTTTCCCCCATGTTCAATGTGGTAATTTTCTATTAAATTCAATAGTTCATATATTGTAACGCAATTAATGGCTATATATATATATATATATAACCATTAAAAAATACTAATATTTAACATGTACAATGAATATATAGTAACCCAATAAATAACAAACTTAAACAAGACAAGAAAAGTCAGCAATATTGGAACAATAACGAATTATTGGAAACTGTGGTAATTGGCTCCTTTTCAAGGGTATTATCACGTAGACACATTAATTACGATTAATTACAGATCAGAAATAAGGAAAATCCTAAAAGTGATTTTTAAATTACCCAATTAATCGTAAAACCAAAATTTAAGTCAATGATATATATATATGTGTGTGTACATATATTTATATATATTTGAAACACATTTTAAATTTTGTAATGGCTTATTATAATGTACTAAGTAGTTTAAACCCTTTCAGGGGCAGAATAGTTTTCTTCATAAAAGAAAGAAATGAGTGTCTGATACCAAAATTTACAAATAAATTTCTTAGGAGAAAATAGCTGGATTTTTTAAGCTTTCATTATTAAAGCAAAATTTTATAAAAATATGCTTGGTGCCGTTTGTCAGTTTGGAATCAAAATAACCACTTATGACCACTGCTCTTAAAAGGACTAAATAAACACTTCAATATGTGATTGTCTTATGAAAAGATTTTATACTGTTATTTTTTATCTGGGTATCCATCTACTTTATTTAACATAGTATATTGTAATTCATTGATTGACTTATGTTAAGTAAATATGGTTAGTTAAAAATACGAGTAAATACAAGTGGTAAACATATGTTAAAAAATTTTTCTGCCAATAAATCTAAAGGAAAATATGAAATTACAATTTTATGAATCAGTGATGATCTATATATAATTGAGCACACTAGTACTGTGCAAATGTGTTATCAATAAAGAACAATGAATCTGCCAAATCCTTCATTATTTTTTCATAATATTTATTTCGATTATTTAATTTTAAAATCTTTACAAGATTCCTAAATTTGTTTAATTCGTTTCACTATTATAATAAATAAACAAACTGTATCAATTTGAACATCAGTAGATGTGTATCTTCATGCTTCCTTCAGCATGAGAGGAGGAGGGAGAAAAGAGAAAACGCATAATTTGTCACGTATTTTTACTTACAAATTTTAAGTATTACTCGGTCTAGATTTTCAATTTAATGCATATAGTGCTATGACAGTTTCGTGCTCTTCCATATGAAAGTTTAATAAAAAAAGGAAAGTTCCTTACTATAAAAAAACACATATCCCCTCAGTTTATCACCATAACCACAACCACACAAAAAAAATAATAACTGAAGATATAATCGCAGGTCAAACTTGGCATAAATGAATATTCTACTTCCTACAAACAAGGAAATAATACTGAACACAACCGAAATTTGAAAAAAAAATTGAATCTTAAACTAAAAAACGCATTGGCGACATTTTACGCCTTTAATTTGTTTGTGAACAAATACCTTAACATTTTATTGATTGTTATCTCAAAATATCGAACCTTGTCTCTTGTCATCCCCTTTTTAACATAAACCAAACCCTCAGGCCGAATCAAGGTTTTCAAGGTCAGAATTTTATAAGCAATGATCTTTAAGCCAGCTTTATCTATATTTATGAGCTGGTGCATTAATGCGTTTCGTTCCGAAACTTGAGTCAAGCGGCCGAACGAGTTGTCTGCGGAAGTTGTCTCTACATATTTGATAAATGCTATTGTTCTCACGCTGAGATAAATAGGAACACCGGGATGACATAAGTAATTACTGATTGATTCTTACTAAATTACCATTAAAAGTATTAGTAGAGTCAAATATACCACAATGTAGGTGAAACAACATATAGCAATAAGGTAAAAAATCAATACCAATAAATAAATAAAGTAAGATGAAATTGGACATGAATAAAAGTTTTTTTTTTTTCTTAAAATCTTTAGACGAATAAACTTTGATTTAAATATTATGTTATAAAAATTTTCAAAACCATGTCAAAGAAATCTTAAAATTGAAATTGCATTACTATAAGCAAAAGTAGTTAAATGCTAATTATTAAATATCAGTAGTTTTTGCAAAAAATACGCATGATGAAAACATACATCTGCAGCTGGTGTATTGTTTGTATTGTACAAAAATAGTTCAATACTCTATAAATGAGTGATAACATTTTCAAGTCTCACATTAGGTAACGAGTGAAGCGCAATTATTATATAAAATGTAAGAATATTATTCATACTGCCAAAAAGACTAAACCTATTATTATGTATCTATTATTATTATTATCTAGTTTTATTTTATTTAAATTGCTTGCCAACATTAATCTCTTAGGAAAGGACACTATAAAATCTAACAGCAAATAAAATAATACAGTTAAATAAATAAATACAGTTTTTGAATAGTTTATAAATAAATACAGTTTTTTACAACAAACATAAAACAGTAGACAAGAAGAGAAATTGCAATAAACGAAAAATTAAAATCAGGAAAAAATTATTATTTTTTTTTATCTGAAATATCTAGTAATTCTAAAAACACTAAATAAAAAGGAGAAAGGAAAATTATAAATTTCATAATTTGAAAATATTTAAAACTTCTTTCTTTCTTTATTTTTTTCTCTTTTTCTCTTTCTTTTTTCTATTTCTGTGTTCTGTCGTATTTTTTCAAGCACCGATGATGTAGAATCGAATTGAAGCAACAAGTGAAATATTTCTGTAGTTTTTCCAGCACCCTAAAAATACCAATTGTTTATGACAGTTCATTTTAATTCTATATAATGAAGTATACTTTATGTGATGGATTTGAAATTAAAGATAAAAAAATATTATCTACTACTTAAAAAGCCTATTGTGTTGTTCCTTCTCAAAGTACAATATAAATATATGAAACATTATATCACACATTACTTCCGCTATGTGCTATTCGAAACCACCGCGTCCAGGGGATTTTATCCCCTAATCCCTTATCCTCAATTGCTCATCTGAAGTATCAGGACTCTCGTGACTTTTGAATCACCGTGTTAATCGTAAACCGAGACATATCCCCCTATTAAAAGATAAAAAGAAAAAAAAGTTGGGGGGGGGGGGGAGGTTGTTGGACGAATTCATTTAGCATCATGTACAACGCTAAATAGCTCTCTCCGTTACACAATGCTATTTAAGACAGCCTCGACACTCATGCGACATCATAAATAAGAGTACTTTTGAAAGCATGCCGTAGTATTTCGTTCTTATACAGTGTGTCTTAAAAGGATTGAAATTGGCTTTTATTATTATTATTATTATTATTATTATTATTATTTTACCTCTTGTAGATACATAAGCAACGTAAATTGACTACTTGAAATGAATCAAGATAAGGCAGGATTTAAGAATATGGTAATGAAATAGGCCTGGTATTTATCCTTAGAAATTTATACTTTTAAAGTTTTTATGCGGTTACTGGGTCTTATAATTACAGACAAAAAAAAAAAAAAAAAAAAAAAAAAAAAAAAGAATGAAATTTCCATTTTCCTTCTATCAAATCATGTACATTGTTAAATATCTGTCTCCGTTACATAATGCCATTTAAGATAGCCCCGACATTCGTGCGACATAGGAGTGCGAAACAGGAGTACTTTTCAAAGAATGCCCATAGAATTTCGTGCCTACACAGTGTGCCTTAAAAGGATTGAAATTAGCTTATATTTTGTTTTTTTTACTTGTTCCAGATACATAGGCAACATAAATTGACTATTTGAAATGAAACACGATAAGGCAGGATTTAAAAATATGAGAATGAAATAGTACTGGCATTTATTCTCAGAAATTTATACTTTTATAATTTTTATGGGATTACTAGGTCTTATAAATCCTGGCAAATAAAAGAATAAAAATTCCATTTTTCTACTACCAAAACTCGCAAAAATTAAGAAACTTCAAAGGTATCTCATCTAGGTGTGTTTTAGTTTTAAAAGGAATTGTTGCAGTTTTACTTTTGAGAGAATGATCAAATTTTTTTTAAAAATGATTGCAAGATCCTGAGACCATTTTTTTTTTTTTTTTTTTTTTTTTTTTTTTTTTTTTTTTAACCTAGAGCGCCCGAAAATTTTACTCAAGTTTGATAACAATATTTATCACCGGAATTTTTATTCAAATTTATTAAATTGATTCATATAACGTAAATCTTCATGGACTAAGTTTAAATTATTTTAAAAAAAGTTCTGATTCGAATTGAAATTTAATCACATGATTTGAGTCGAATCTACTCCAACCATGATGTATTTTGATGTATTTTGATTGATTCGACAATGTAAGCCATGACCCTTAATGCTTTCTAGCGCTACAGGTGTAAAAATTTATATTCAAAATAAGCTCAAAAACTAATTTATAAAATAAAGCAATTTTTAAATTAAATGGGAAATAATATCATCCACCTAAGTCGTGGATACATCGATTGGTTCATACTCAAGATTATTTTCCAACCTTGATCTTCATTTGTCTGATATTAAGGTACTTCAATTATTTGATTGAGCACCATAAACACACATTTTGCTCTCTAAAAAAGGCATATGTTTGCAATATATATATTTGTCTGAGATTTAGAAATCTAATTTCAGTTTTTTGAACTGCTACCTGATATTTTAATAAATACTAATTTTAATGCATTTCCTGTGAAATTTTTGATCTATTTTGATGATTTAAAAATTCCTAAATCCATCAAATTTCAACCATGTAGTTATTTTTACAACCCAATGCTGTCTTAAATAATAATCTTTACGTTCGCTTAAAATGTGCTTATGTTTATACTAAAAAGTTAGTCATAGTAAAAAAATTCACCATGTTTTGGAAAGAATATGTTTAAATTCAGGTTGTAGCATAGAAGCCTGCCTAAAAACTGAATTTATTTTACGGTTGTCAGCAATTTCTTCTTAAAAGATTTTACTGTGCATAAAAAAAAGAAAAAATACATATTTTTTATTGTTTAATGCAATACCGTTTTAAATTTAAATATAATTTTTTATAAAAATTATAAGTGATAGAAAAAGTTTGATTAAACATTCGAATATAGTAGAGTAGGTTTATTTTAATTTTTTTTTTTTTCAATACAGAGAAATTACTTAAAGTTTGTTGAACGGTGTTATTTCTTTTTTGTCTCGGAGAAGTATACATATTTTTTTCGAGTTCTTGAATAAATTACTATTTAATAATTAAGTTTTATAATTAGTATATTATTATTATTATAGTAGTATATAATTATAATAGTATATTATTATAATAGTAGAATAAATTAAGTTTTCTTCCACTATTCCTATGTGGATGAGCTAAATACACTACAGATTATCTGATAATTTTCTAATTACTTCAGTCCTTTTTGATCATCCAGATTTTCCTTCTAAACCTTAATTTGTTATTAGCATATGTGAGGTTTAAATATAATTTTATTTTGGGGACACTCAATGCAGTGCAAACATAATCTTTACGTTCGCTTAAAATGTGCTTATGTTCATATTAAAAAGTTATTCATAGTAAAAATGATGAAAACCTAAATAGTTAAAAATTTACTAAATTTGTATAGTTTCTAAATGCCGTTTACATAATTTCCGCATATATAATAACAGTACCTACAATTTAGTTGAAAGCACCATCTAAAAGCGCTGCTCAATAAAGTGAATTATCTTTATCGATAAATATTTTAAATGTGTTTAAAAAATAAAAAAAATCACTTTACTCTTATGATTTAATAAACAAAATCGTATATACTTTTTAAAAACTTACATTATTTAAACGTTATATTTTCCAATACGTGACCAATAACTATCGATTCTCTTAGTGTTGTAACGTAGGATTTGAGTTTTGTAGTAAAACAGGGTGGCAAGTGGTGAGGAGAAAACACAGTAAAAAAAAAAAGACTAAACTACCAGTATTTTCTTTTAAAAAAATACTTCAAATAATATAAAGGGATTAAACAAGGTGAATTTCTCTTTAACAAAATACTGGTATTTAACACCTTTATTGACTCGGTTTTTCACTGACCTATCGACAACCTGTAAAATCTTAATTTCAAGATCATTCTTTATTGCATAGTAAAGGATTTACAAATCATATCTAAATAACAAATAAAAAGTTTTCTATGTGTTAAATCTTTAACAACAACAACAACAAAAAGAAACTTAAAGCAATCGGTACATTTAACTTTATCTTACATTTAATTTTTTAGCGCTTACTTTAAACTATCCTGTTTATTTTTACCAACTTGTGTCATTAAATATTTAACATAAAACACTGTAGACCAAATAAATTAATAGAAAAATTAATTTAAATTAATTGAATTTTTTTTTTATTTTTAATATCGAAAAATATTAAATGAAAGTAATTCTGAACATTGAATTACAAATATATCCAATGTTAATATTTATTTTATAATTAAAAAATGGTCACAAGTAACTTTTGAAATCACTGAATACATGTGTCAGCCAATATTCTTTATACTTTATCTAAAAAAAGATCTTTATTATTTGACAAATTAACATTTTTCAAATAATAAAGTAGACATAATCATAAGACATCATAGACATAATCTACTTAATCTGACATTCGTAATTTTCATATACAGAAATTCCTCTTATATGAAGTAAAGTCTGTTGGTTCAAATTAAAACAACGTCCAATAAAAATAAAATGGCCACAAAATTGGATTTCTGATTGTTTTATTCATGAAAATGAACTTTCCAGGGTAATAAATATAGCATTTTCAAAAAATTATGTACTGCTGGAAGCATTTTAACTTCTTTTGGTTGTTCGAGCAGAATAATATATTTATGTGTGTTATATCACATAAAATCAGTAATATATGTTTAAGGGGTCATGCGACTGTTAAACCGTCAAAAAATTCGAATTTTCGAAAAAACAGTTATATGAAAGATTAGCCTTTTCTGCGTATTTTAAGACAATCTGCTTGAAAAAATTCCCATAATTACGGAAGTTATGTTAAGAACGTGGCAGCTGTTTATTGTAAACAGATTTAAAGGGCCAGTACTTCACCGAGTAAATTTAAAAATGTGCTTTTTTTCACATAACGCACATGTTATCTCTAAAACTATTTAATATTTTTGCATGAAATTTTTACAGATGATACATAATGCCATTTTCTTGAAACTGAACCTAAACTTGCTTCCAGATTACTGAAGAATACATTTTCTATGCATAGATAAAAATTTAATTTTTTAAGGGAAAAATAAACTATTTTCAGTTTAATTTAAAAAATAGAATTATTGTTTAAATATATACAAATTTAGATTTAAATTAACCTTTTTTTTGTAGTATGTGTAAAAAGCAGAAATTTTGTTTTAAATTCATTATAATTTGAGTATTCATGTGCGTTATCTTTGATATCTCATGTTTTCCACAGCAAACTGCTTATTATTTATGATTCTCTAAAACAAATTATTTTTAACTTTCAAACAAGAATGAGGCATATGCGTATACATAAAATATTGATCTATTAACATAAAAAAAAATTTATGATTTTAAGGCTTATACTTTTCAAGATATAGAATGTCGAAATAGATACAATTTTTGTGATTTTTCGACTTTTAACAGTCGTATGATCTTGTAAATAACCAAAAGAACACATAATTTATTTAATTAGATAATATAACAGAGGATTTCCCTTTCTAATTAAAAATATATGTACTAATTTCGAGAAATATTATTATGAGACGGCGATTTCTTTTAGCTCAGCTATTCTCTTTCTTTATCTTGTATTTAAAACCATGAGACAGTAATTTATTTGAACGAAAATCATCGAGTTTCTAACAAAAGAACCCGTCCGGTAAGGTCGCAGAAAGAAAGCGTCAATCATGTTTTAGAAATGCCATTTACCTCATTATCATATCTAAAAATCATACACGATAATTGATTGTGTTAGTTTTGTTGAGCGAATTATGGATTTTAACATAATTCTTATACTGTATTAGACGCTTCTGTTAAACAATGTTTAAACATTTGTATTACAGTAATTTTTGACGATAAATGAAAGGATAATATGTATAGCATGCACTTTATGTAAGTGAACGTGTAATGATTATAGCATGTGTCGACAATGAATGCTCTCAGAAGCACGTAAATTTTATTTATTCGTGAAATAAATTGACATTAAAAAACATTTATTTTGTAAATAAATAAAATTATACCCGATAAATGTACTTATTTACGATGTAATATTTTTAATATCGTTGTCTAATGTATTGCTGTTTAAGTATCCATATAACAATGATATTCAACGGTAAAAAATATGATGATATGTGAAGGACATTACATTGAATGACTATTTAAAGTTTATAGAATGTGTCTGTGGAACATGTTACCAGAAGCGCAGAAATTTATATTTATCAAATAAAATGTTATAAAAAACATTTATTTTGTAGATAAATACAATTTTATGATGAATGTGCTTCAGAGGAATAAATTTTTGAAAATTGTGTTTTCTAACGGAGTTCTTGATAGTCCGTATTTCATTAAAATTTATTTTTGGAAAGAATGCGGAGTGTCCGATTTCAACGGTGTGCAATGTTTAATGCATAAATCTTTAGTCATACACATACAGCTCCAATGAGAAAAAACTTTTAAGGTAAAGAAGTATTTTTCCAATAAAGTTGAAAAAATTTTATGACTTCAGTTTGTTTTTGTCCACGAAAACTCTTGTAATTATACCCCGATTGCTCTGAAAATTTTAAGAATTATTGATGTTTATCCTAGCATGAACGCTATTTCAAATGAAGGTTCTAGCATTTTTAGTTTATTTACAGGGACAATTAAAAGCATTTTGCTACATTACGGCCAACAGGGAAAAACTGTTTAACAGGAATTAAAAAAGTTGTTACATTTTTTCAAATTTACTAAAAAGGATACGCATTTGCGAAGTGCACTAAAATATGCATTCTGTAAAATACCCTGTGCAAAGAATATACTTATTGTTCATTTATAGGGACACGCAAACTGTCATATTACATAATGGTATAGAGGGAAATGTTTTGGACTTATTTTAATTGCATTAAAATATAACCTATATAATGAAATTGATATACGTCGCTGAAGCTCAATATAAGTCTAATGGGAAGTGCATAGTATTTACAGGGCACACAAAAGATTTCAAATACTTTATTGTACCCGTAATACTGTATATTTGAGATGATGACAGGAAATGCATTTTTAATTATGTTATGCACTTTTAAATTTCACTATATTTATGCATGATTATAGTGACAAAAGATTTCGCGAATTTAAATTTTTAAATTTATCATAGTGAGGCAGAAAGACTTGCATAATTTTAGAAGGAAATCCCTTTATATATCCGAATAGCCATATTTAATAGAAATGTTTCATCCTCAAAACATAAGCCGCTAAACAAATGTTTTTCTTTTGCCAGCTTTGACAAGAAGAGGACGAATGACATAATATTATCGATACAAATTCATTAAAAATAGCTCTAAGTCCTTTGCGCACATTTTGTGGAGTTCTCGGTTAAAGTGTTGTCTATTTCTGTGTGTATCCGGCCTTTATATCTACGACAGCTTGCAAGAAGCATTTGGTGTCAACCACAGAAGTCAGATGTGTGTATTCAATAAATACATAAACTAAGCGAATACGATTTAAATTCACAGAACTTCACATTCCGCAAGAAATGAATTAAATTACACGCCTGCATAAAACAAATTTTCACTGTTTATTACAACATATACCAAGTTCGAACGAAAGACTTCCAAAACGCATGCGCAACTGAGAGTGCATTCTTGTGGTTATGACGTAGAAAGAATGGAAGAAACAAAAGTCTTAAATTGTGACAAATCTCAAGCAACAAAGTGTCTTAAAATAAGACGTTTGCAGATATTTTAGACACTATTTTCAATTCGTGTACACCATGATCATAGTAAGACACTTATGTATCTTAAATTAAGACATCTATAATGTTTTAATCTTCATATTAAGACACTTCAGTGTCTAATTTTGTTTTTCAATTAAATATGTGTCTAAATGTAAGACGCCTTTATTTGCAGTGTATGTTTTCTAATTCAAAATTTGTATTCGAGCTTGAACTCATTTTTAAATAACTGATCGAGGTTAATTTTTACAAACTGATGTAAATTCGATGCCAATTTAATACTATTAGGAGTTTTGATGGTTGCTTTTTATATTTATTTTACAAGACCACACACACACACACACACACAAAAAATCAGATAGCGTCCGTTATGAAATTTAAGAAAAAATGTTTTAGATTATGTAACACAAGACTGCGATGATTGTGTTTTTTAACTTTTATAATTGAATTTTATGTCTTTTGGCTCTGAATCCGAAAATTACCTTAATTTTTAACCATCAAATAAAAAAAATTTCACGCCAAGAATTTTCGCAAATTGTAATTTTTAAAATTAAAAATCAGTAAAAATCTTATGCTTTAAAATATAGGAGATGTTTGCGTTCATTAACTTATGATAATTGATTTTTATTTACATCTTTGTACTAATTCTGAAAATGACCTTCATTTTTACATATTAAAAATTTTTCTGAAATCGTAAATGTGTAAGTTATAATATATCGAAAATCTGAGACTGTAAAACTGATATAAAACTTTTTTAATTTAATTTAATTCAATAATTTATCCATTTTTATCCTTCATACTAGATTCTTTTAGCTAAACACTTCAGGGATCCAATGAGATGAGGGGTGGGGTAAATTTGATGTTTGAATTTTTGCACTTTGAATCTACGAGTTAAAAAAAAAAAACATGAAGTAGGGGCAAAAAATGAAGGTAATTTTAGGATTCAAGGGTAAAAAATACGTAAAATCAAATATCAAACGTTAAAAACACAATTAGCTGTATTTCATGATATCCGATTTTCGTTATTTTTGTTCTTTTAAATTTAACATTTACGATTTGCATAAAATCTTTATGGGTTGGCAAAGAAAAAAAAAATGTCAATTTCGGATTCAGGGCTACAAGATACATAAAAATGAATTATCAAAAAAAAAAAAAAAAAAAAAAAAAAAAAAAAAAAAAAAAAAACACAGTTCAAACTTTGCAGTCTAGTGTAATCTAATAAAATTTCAAAATATGTATCATTTTGTAAAGAAATGGGTCAATTGCTTTTTATAATTAAACAAAAATTCGTTTATTTCTTACCTCTTACATGTTTAGTACAAATTGTATATGCTGTATTAATATGTCAGAATGATCATAAATTTTCAATTTCTATTGCAATATTAATTTAACTCTCAAATATTTTTTTAAATATATCTGTGTATTATTTATATTTCTATAAAATTTGCGAATGACCCCTATTTCACAGCATAAAATATGCTTCAATTTTAAACAGCTATTACTCTGTCAGTTTTAATCGTAGAATAGGACTTTTTTTACTTAAATTTGTCTTACTTGATAGTGTTGTGAAATATTTTTACTAAATATTACTTATAGGACTGGGGGACCGCATATAAATTTAAATTTCGAAATTTTTAAAGAAATATTTTTATTGACATAAATCGCTTTGAAAATGCACTGTAAAAAAACGGACGATTTTCTGTTAAAAAACACTGAATTGTACTGACACCCCGATTGTCAGTACAATCTCCGTAAAATCACCCAGTCTTTACCTCATTTAAAACATTTTTGTAACTGGAGCTATATGTCTATGACTAAATGATTTTTGAATTTGCTATTAAAAGCCGTTGAGAGGAGACACACTGTATAGCTTGAATAAGGCAGAATTTTGCGCCTTCTAATATATTTGTAAGCATAATGTGTTTCATTAAGATTCTGATAACTGGATTGCTATGTTGAAGACGGGGATATAATATATACATATTGTTTAATTCATTTTTAATACTTTTTCATTTAATGCTGGACTTTTTAAGAAACACAATTTCTTAAAATTAAAATTTTAAAAATACTATTTTGCTATAGCGAAAATTTAATTACGTCCTACAATTTCTTGGATGCGCTTTCGCGTAAGTTTATTTTTGGGTTATAATTTGGGTTATAATAACAAATCTGAATTATAATTGTTTTCTTTTTTTGGTTGTTGCTAGTTTTTATTATCCTTATTATTACTTGTAAATGTGGTGTTCTACCCGGGGAGATTCTAAATTCTGATAGATTTTTTCTAAGTTCTGATGCCCTGAATTACTCTGGCTTTTGTGAATTTATGATAGTTCCTATGATGGACAGAGAATGTAAAATGCATAATTTCCAAACACTTTTCTTCATCCAAGGTATACCTCTTTATTCCATTCAGAAGTGTAGTTTTACCGTAATTTACACTTACTCTGATTCTATCGTTCACCGATATCGGAAAAGGATATCTGTTTCCAAGCAGTTATTAAGTTCAACCGGCCTGTTTTAGCCAATCAATAAGAAACCGTTGCTTTGATGAGAGTTGTTTGAATGATTTTCCACGATTACAGTGTTTCTTACTTTTGTTTTGCTTGATTGGCTTGCATCAGATTGCGAAGATTTTATTCAGCAGATAACTGTTTAATCGCGAAAAATCTGCTTGCTATTTTCATGCATCATAAAATACCAAACAACTTACAATAATTTAGAACATATATGCACTTAAAGGTTTTGTACCGAAATTATTTCTGGTGAAATGAAAGTATTTTTATTTTAAATTATGACTGAATATTTTTTAAATTATTACTTTATCAAAATTTTAGCATGATTTGTGAATTTTAATTTTTTAATTAGGGATTTGTGGATTAAGAATTTGGTGTCTATTAAAGAGCCTTTCACATTGTTTTTGTCTTAAAGCCAACTTTCACAACAGTCTTTGTCACAACTATACTATTAAACAAAATATTAATGAATTTAGCAAGTATCTAAGTACTGAATGGGAAGCCCCCTTTTTAGGTGCGTTAAATAAATATGTAGCACCTATAGTCATCACCTTATATCTTCATCCGCATGTAACAAAGCAAAGAACACCCAACCGAATGCTTTGAAATTTTAAATATATAAAGGTTACAGAATTTTGTCGAGTCATTTCAAATTTAATGAAAATCGGATATATACTTCACTTATAGTGATGATCAAATGTTTTCTATTACATTACAGCCAACGCGAAAAAAATGTTTCAAGTAAATTTTAATGTTGTTAGAATTTTCAAAAAGAATTAAATAGATATATTAATTATGGAATGCACTAAAATATACATTCTGTACAACATGTCGTACAAAAAATATTTATTATTCTTTTATAGGGATACACAAAAAGATTTCGTTGCATAATAGTACAGGAGGAAACAATGAATATTTAATACGTAATTTATCACATGCTAACTAAGCGTAGAGCCAGCAGGGTGAAAAATGTCCATGCTGGGGATCAAACCAGGAAACCTTGGAATAATGCTCTAAGTGCTTTTCCAATTAAGCTACATTTACGATACCTAGCTTGGCATTTTCACTCCCATTTGTCGGTTAATTAATTGGAAAATTAATTAAAAATTTTGCATAGGAAACATTGATTTCGGAGTATTTTAATCATGTTAAATTATTTCACAAATAATGAAATTATTAAACGTTGCTGAGGTATATTACAAGTGACTTCCTATATAAGAGAAAGTGCATAGTATTTACACTTTATTACAATATTATTAAGTATGCTTATGCCTGATGAGATAAATTTTTGAAATTAAAATTTTAAACTATCAAGTGTTTATATAATTTTCCAATATTTGGTTTGTCTATCTATCTTATGCCTGTCTATCAAACTTATGTCAATATAGTTGAATTTCTCTATAATTCTTATGCGTCACTGAAATTTACTATGCCATTGTCGTTATTAAATATAAAGTATGTAACATTTATATTGTTCATACTTTATTTACAGAGACACTCAAAAATTATCCGTTATGTTGTGGTCTTTGTGTAAATGTCATAATTATATAAATACATAGCACTTATAGGCGTCATCTGGTCCATCGGTCTCTGTCTGAATATGACACTGGGAAAAACTACCAAGCCGAATGGTTTGAAATTTAATATATAGAATCGTTGTCGAGTTTTGTCGAGTCATTTCAAATGTTATAAAAATCTATTTAAAACTTAAAAAAGATATTACAAAAAATTTTCTTTATTCTATAAAATCATATCATACTTAAGTAATTCAATGATATCTTATGATAGGTAATAATTCTAGGTTGCTATGGTGATTACATCCTTTTTCAAATGAGGTTATATTACTTCCTTATTACTATATTTATTGGATACGTTATTACTGAATAAAATCGTAATGAATTTTGTGTTGACGCATTTCTGTATAAGAGTGCAATAGCTATCGCACCCAGATCTAAGTATTTATATAACTTCGTTATAGTACGAACTCCCCTCATTTGCCAAGTTTGACGTGCAATTTCCAACTTGTTAAATCCAACTTGTTGTTTTAAATACTATTCTCTGTATTTAAAAATGTAGTGCATAAATGAGTCTAAAAAAGAAAAAGAAAAAAAAAAAAAAACACTATGTGTGAATTTTTCTCTTACTTTTTATTTAGTAAAAAAAGAAAACTGAGTCATTTGAAACTATAAACTCAGGATAAACCTTTTACTTAAATCTTTTTTTGCAGTGACAAAAAAAAGTTTCTTTTCTTTTTTCTTTTTTTTTTTTTTTTTTTTTTTTTTTAGAGCTATTGATCTTTCTAACAAATTATCACTATAAGCAGTAGCTTAACAAAAGAAGAAAAAAAAATCTATTTACGATATTTAACATGATTTATAATACATATTCCTAAAGATTGATTGCACCGAAATAATTGCAGCATCTAAATATACTACGTGTTATAATATACCACTGCAGTCTTTTTTAACTGTCATCAATATTTTAACAAATTTTAAACTTTTGTTTTCGTATGTTCGAGTGATTGGTTTGCGATTTTAATTTATAGGGATTTTCCATTCAGGTATTTTTACACGTACTAAAGCCATTTACTGAGCAAAATGACATTTTAGGTTGATTTTATAAATGATGCTGAATTACACTTGCCCTATTTTTCACATTCTCCTCATTTTTTGATGTATTTCTAAATTTTTCTCCTCTTTTCTCTTTTAATATGCTATCATAGTAGATAAAATTTGTAAAATAAGATTCAATTTCACCCTATTTTACACAAAAGTTATAGTTAATCTGATAAAATTTCGTATTGAATGCATAGGCTGACATTTAAAATGACTTTTTAAAATTTTGTGAATGTTGTTGATAGTAAAGAAAAAAGATAAGATAAACATTGATTTTTCGTTTTCTAATACAGTAACTTTTATAAAAAGATGTATGATTTTGATATTATTTTGTATGAAGCACTTTTAACATAAAAGTATTTTTTAAGTTAATGTAAAGAAAATAAGGTAAAAAAATATATAAAGCCTGCGATGATGTTATGAGCACTGTATATCGAGAAAAAAATGACATTTATAATACCAAATGCATTTCAAATTTTCTAAAGATAATATTTCTATTTGTATATAACATATTTAAATACTCTTAAAAGAAAAATCAGCCAGATATGCAATAAATACACATCCTAAATTAATGAATTCATCATTTAATTTTAAATTATATTCAAACAATCAAATCATTCACCCTATAGGGTTCATTTTTTCAGTTTACAATCCTACACCTCTTGCTATTATCGTAGTGATATAAATCATAATTCATGTTGAAATTTTATATTATTGAAGTTATCTTTAACTCTATTAGTGTTTATACGAAATCAATTAAAAAATCAAATCTAGCTATCTTCAAATTCATAGGAAATTAATTAAAAGTTTAAAAGGTATAAATTACATTATCTGGCATGTCAGTAAATAATTTTGGTAAAGAAGATTATTCTTTTTATTTTAAAACCTTTTCATATCTGCTGGAACTTTTTCAGTATTTAATGTTGGTGGTACATTAATGACATGTTGATACATAATATAATTGTATTTACTTGCTACCTATATTTTATTATTTATTTGTATTATTTTATTTATCAAGATAATATACGTTTATTTGATGTGACCGAGAGAAGTATTGCGTGTTTAAATGAATTGTTAGTGCCCATTTTAATTTTCGTACGAAAACTAATGTATATTTGCGATTTCTTTTATAGATATTGGAATCGCATGTTTTCTGATCAATATTTGTATAAGTTTCCATCGCGTTATGATGTTGAATAAAAATGAGTTCAAATGAGTTCCTTATTTGTATTTATTTTGCTTTCATTTACCTACTTTTTTATACTTAAACATAATTATAACGTGAAATATTTATTTAATAATATTTGCGCTGTCAACATTAATTTACATTTATGCACAATTTCCAATTGAGCATTCAGAAAATTAGATTTAGTTATACTGTAATAAATAGATAAAGCTATTTCCCCAATCCCTTAAATTCGATTTCTTATAGAAAATAGAATGTCTCTTGCTTGTAAAATAGTATATATTATAAAATAAATCGAAACAATAATGAGTTAATGTAACAGCAATTTAAATTAAAAATTATTTTTATAGAGTTTTTCAATTAAAAAATTTTATATTATATTTATTACTATACATTACTGTACTTATGTATATTTTACAGTAGAATTTTTTATATTCTATTTAAGGGGCCTCAAGGCGCTTAAAATCGGAAAAAAGAAAAAAAAGAGACCATTTTCAACTTTTACTACCTTTAAATGTATATGATTTTAAATCGCAATTTCTATTAAAATGAAAAATTCATTCATTTTATGCCTTTAAAAAATTGCAAGGTGCAGAATTAGGATACATAGGGGATCTCTAAACAGTCAGATATTTGACGAGCAAAAAATTGTTGTAATGTGCTCGATTACACAATAATATTGCACCTAGAATGAAACTTTTGGTGCCAACTGATACACCAGACTTTAATAATTACCCTGAATCTAAATAAATTTTTATTTAAAGCATTTCCTTTAATTTTAATACAGAGTTGCATCTAACTAATACGAAATTAAAAAAAAATTCAACAAAATAACCACCTAAATATACATATATTTTTTAACAATAAAGAAGAAATTTTAGGTTCTGTTTATGCAGAATAACATAAACAATGTGTTTTGAAAATTTTCTAAAAAACAAAAATTTAGAATTTTTGAAATATTGTGTGCATTATGCCTAAAAAGTCATTTATAGAAAAATGACTTCAAATTTTCGGAAAAGCCGCTTCAGGCATAATTCTAAAAGCCATACCTTTTGTTCCAATGAGAATTTCAATGAAACGTATCAAAATATTCTAAAAAAGTAATAGTTTAACACCTAAAAAAGTAAAATTTAAAAAATTTGGAAGCTTTAACAGCATTGCGTCTCCTTAGTTTAAATTGTTACTCTTTGCTTTTGTAGTTTCTTTTACTTTAATGAATTTCATGTTTCCTTTATTTTAATTTAAATATTGTGTTTTTGCATTGGCTTTTTATTTGTTTCAAAATTGTTAAATCCATACACATATTTTTAAAGAAATGTTCATGTTTAGTATTAAAGAAAAATCGAAATTTCATAATAGACAAAGGATATTTATTGGGGCCTTTTGATGAGTTTATTATCAACGCTCGTAAATATTTCTCATATAAAATGTTTTAATCATGCAAATATTCTTTAATAGTAAATTACTCTTAATAGTAATAACACTTGGAACCATTTTGAATTACTTTTCTTTAAATTTTATCTAAAGTCTTAAAAATATATATTCTAATAATAAATTAATTATTCTACATTAAGTACACATGTCATACAAGAATGTTGTTATGTATATTTACCAACTAAGTTTAATATGGGCATGAATGTTTAAAATGCATGTTCCGTTTCCATTCACAATTAAAAATAAAAGTCTAATAAATTAGAAAGAGATAACAAATTCAATCCAACTTAAAATGAGAATTAATGTATACCCGTATTCTTTGTCCAGTTTTCCTGATTAAAAGAATAAATAAGTAAATAAATAAAAGGAAGGAGATGAAAGGAAAATTTAACAAATACACATTTTCTTCAAGAAAATCGATGTTTTTTGAACAAAAATGTCGATTTTATCTTATTGATATTTAGAACTTTTATTATACATGTACATATGTATTTGACGATAGTGTCAATGTGTATTTAAATGCTTGAATAATTTTTCAAATACATAATAACTACAGCTCATATTCAAAATATTAGAATAATTGAGATAAAGTAATAAGAAAAAATTATTTGTCATTTATTTATTTTTTATACTAAGTAAATGCAATTAAATTTCTAATAAATTAAATCTGGAATGTTTAGATTAGATTTTTAACATTTATAAAATATAAAATACAGCACAATAAATTAGGTATACAGCTTCCTTAAACACACCAGAATATTAGAATAAAATTTAGATTGGTTCAAAATATTAGAATATTTTATTT
Organism: Maratus speculifer; assembly: GCA_964019185.1. NCBI lineage: Eukaryota > Metazoa > Arthropoda > Arachnida > Araneae > Salticidae > Maratus > Maratus speculifer. Next base: position 272,921,056 of record OZ025294.1, read on the forward strand.
TACGCAACAAAATTACCTTATGAATATGAAGTAAATGGTAGTTACTATTTTGTAGCATCCCCTTTAGCTTTCATAACAGCGTACAATCGATCTTGCATACTATATACAAGGTGTTTACAAACATTTCTATCAATATTAGCCCAAATAGACTTTATACGTGCCACTAACTCAGTTTTACTTGAAGGAGGATTTTCTTGAAGTTTTTTCTTCATTATACACCATAAGTTTTCGATGGGATTAAGATCTGGTGAATTTGGTGGCCAAGGAAGTACCTTAATGTTGCGTTGGCGGAACCAATTCTTAGTTGACACCGAGGTATGCGGGGACGCTAAATCTTGTTGAAAGATGAAATCATCTTCAAATAAATCTTCTGATGATGGAATCATGTAATATTCTAAAATTTCTTGATATATCAGAGAGTTAACCTTTTCGTAGACGATGCATAACTTTCCAGGTCCTTCTGCACTCATACAACCCCAAACCATGACACTAGCAGCAAATTTTAAGGAACGTTTAAGGCATTCTTTATCAAATGCTTCTTGCTTCATTCTCCAAACTCGAATACCTTGATTACCATATGAAACACAAAACATACTTTCATCACTAAATAATATATTTTTCCAATCTTCATTGCTCCATAAACGTCTTGATTTACACCAATTCAATCTTATACGCTTTTGTCTTGCAGTCATGAGAGGTTTTGTTTTCGGTACACGAGATTCAAATTTAAATTTATGGAGACGTCTTGATGTTGTCGATGTAGAAACTTCAACTCCTTCTTCTTTCCATTTTCGGTGCAAGAATCGCACACTTTTAAAACGGTTTTTCTTAACTATACGCTTCAGTTTCCTGTCATCTCTAGCAGATGTTTTTGGTTTTCGGCCACCATTTCGGCGATTATTTTGAAATTTTCCAATTTTTGAATATTGTGTTAGTATTTACTAACGCTCGATTGCGAACAATGTAAATAATTCGCTATAAAACATTGATTTTTACCGTGCCGATACAAATCAACCATACGAAGTTTAGTAGATTCAGGAATATCACTCACACGGCCCATTTTAAGACGAAAAAGAAACAAACTGCAAAAAAGAATACTGATTTTAAATAAAATAGTCTGAATTTAATCAATGATGCCACCAGTTAAGAATTGGTAATAATTAAAGGAGAATTAATGTGAAATATTCTAATATTTTGAACCACTTGAATAAATATTCTAATATTTTGACTTTTCAAAATAATTTTTTTTGCAATTAATCTTTTCAAAAATGATATTAAATTTAAGATAACAAGTAAGTTTAATCAACAATAAGTTCTTAGTAAAAATATCGTTTGCATATTTTCATTAAAAGACATTAAATTACCAAACGATATTTTCAATTTCTAAAAAAAAGGTAATTATTCTAATATTTTGAATATGAGCTGTATATCATTTTAGAAACAACAACACAGTTATCTCTATGATTTAAAGCTCCTGATGTTATTTCTGTTATATATGTGTACATATCCGTCTAAGATAGAAATCTGTGCGGATATATATATATATCCTACTAAAATAGAAATTTATACGCATATATTTATCCATTTATTTAAAAGTAAAAATGTTTACTGAACTTCCTGTAATTAATCTGTAGCAAAGATATTTAGTTTGATACTATATAAGATGGTTATGAAACTGAATTAAAAAAGTGAAAAATGTGAAAATTAAAAATCAAAAAGAAAAGAAATCCTTAGATCATATTTGAATTTAGTTGAAGTTAATATCGATGTTTTAGATCAGTAATATTCTAATACATTAGAAGCTTGTTTTCAAACAAGTTAACCCTTTACGACGTGACCTACACAACTGTGTAGGTGATCCAAAGGAATAAGAAAAAACATTTTCCTCTTTTAGTGCGAGTTAAAGTTGAGTCTTCACCCACACAATCTTGTGGATCCTCCCTATGAAATGAAACTGAGTTAACTCCTTAAACGCTAAAAAAACCCTTCTGAAACTGTGTTAAGAAAGTGCAGAAAGAAAAATTAAAAACTAAAAATAAATCTTTTAATATTCTTTATATTTAGTTGAAGTTTATATCGATGTTCTAAAGCACTATTATTCTAATAGATTAAAGGTTTCTACTAGGACAATTTAATGATCGAGCACTGTTTTCATATAAAGCCTTTGAGTTTTATGAAAAAAAAATCATTTTAATGTGAGATTTGTTGGTCTAAAACTCATTACAACGAAAAAGTAAGGACATTCGTTTAAATTTAAAGTATTTTATTTATTGAAACTTAAACCTTAATCAAAGAAAAAAAAAATCTATTTTTATTTCTTTATATAATAATTTCAATGAATTAAATATTGAAAGGATTTACTTATTAGGATTGCATGCAATTTATGTATATTATTAACTTAAAAAATACTGCAGTTGGGCTAATTTAATATCGAAGTTAGAACATTTATTTTGAATTTTTAAAAGTACGTTTCTGTGAGAAAAATACGATTTTGTTTTAAATTAAAATTTGTTGGAATTTAATGCGTAATAATAGTTTAATAGAGTTTAGTGAGTAAATTTCTCTGACACATTGTGTCAGAAAAGCATTCGAAACAAAGTACCTCTGAACAGCTTAACTAATATCATGAGGTGGAAACAGTAGTTTTCGTTATAAACAGTTTTGCACAGAGATAAAATCATTCATTTGTAATCGGTGGACTTGACTCCCCTTTTGTGAATTTTAAGTTGGGTTTGATTCATTTTTTGAAAGTGAGTGTGAATTGAAATAGAATAAAACAAATCCGGGAATCCCTAGAACTCTAACTCATTTAATATTTCTTAACAGTTTCTTGCAAAAAGAAAAATGTTTCTTGCAAATAAAAATATGTTTTTTTTAACCTTTAAGGGGCTGCTTCACTCAAATGAAAAGATCCATTCGCTAATGCTAATCCTATGGAAGAAATTTATAAAGATATCTCGGTTGCATTTTAATATTTTTAAGTGATTCTTTTTGCATTGGATAGCTGAGATCGATCTGAATATAGGCCGTTTTTTACTTTTTCGATTTTGTTTATAGATATTTTTTATGAGGGTGATTTCGCTTTCCAAGCCGGTTCTGAAAATGAAAACTTTCTCGAAAAAAATATGTGTAAACAAAATCAAAAAAGTAAAACACGGCCTGCATTCAGATCAATCTCAGCTATCCAATGCAAAAAGAATCATTGAAAAATATTAAAATGCAACCGAAATATCTTTATAAATTTCTTCCTTAGGATTAGCATTAGCGAACGGGTCTTTTCACTTGAGTGAAGCGGCCCCTTAAGTGACAGTTACCATAAAATAACTGACCACCAGTGTATAATTCTGAAAATAAACAAATAAATCTTTTATTATAGTTCTTTAAAATATTTAATAAACCTTTTTGTTAGGGTGATTTTTAATTTCTATTTTGCAAAAAGAGAAAATGTGTTTTTAAAGCATATTTCAAAACATTCATTTTTAAAATTGTGTAATTTTAAAGGCACTATGTTGAAAATATTTTGAAATTGTTTTAAATGTGTTGTTTTATAGTGTTCTAAATTGTGTGGTGCTTACAATGCGTTGTTAATTTGGCGACAAGGTGTTATGCAGCACAACACTATTTTAAGAAAACTATTTCACCAAAATTATTCAAAAAATTATCTCAATACAGTTAACAACACTATTTTTAGAACACATTTCTAGAAAGAAACACTTTTGCAATATATTAAGACCACAATCACAACACAAAAAACGTTTCACAACATATTAATTTGTTGTGAATTTGGGGACAAACGGTGTTCTGATATGTGTTTATTTTTGTGTTTGAGAATTTGCAGTGATCATGTACTCTCAAAGTGTACAAGTGCACCTTTTTGAGAAACACTGTTCTTGACCATTTAATTGTAACATCATCTGTAAATTCATCAGATAAATCAATTATAGTCTAAGTCTGCACACAGTAACTTGTCCGTTCATTGATGGTACTCGGAAAGAAGTTGCTAACAGATACATATAGTGCCCGAAAAACAATAATAAATTAAACTATTTGATAGTAGTGATTGACATTTTAATAACGAGTCATTTCGTGTAAATTTGCTTTTCTGAATATCCAAGTTATAAATATTTTTTTTTTTCTGTCGGCAACATTTCTTTTAGGAAAAAAGGATTGACAACTATTAAGAATGAATAAAACACAATCTTAACTTTGAATATTTATGCCGCAGAATTCAAAGATCATAAAAACAACAACGGTATATAGCAGAAAATTCCAACAACTCAATCGCATACCAGTAATAATTGTAGAAAAATATTTAACCTATTTATCTACAAAAAATTAACGCAAATGCTTCTATAAAATAAGGTGAAGATTAGTGGTATGTCTGTGTCCAGTGTTAGATGAGTTGTTTTAAATGCTTGGTATAGAGTTTTCTTTCTTCTTAATTAAGTGATAATTAATAAAATGAATATTAAAAATCCATAAATAGAAAAATTAAAATTAGTAGATATTAAGCCTTCTGTTAAAAATAACGCAACTCGTTGAATTACTTTGCTTTTCTGCGCAAATTGTTTTTGATTATCATGGCTATTACGCACTCGCTTCATTTCGACATCATGGATTTTGGAACTCACGCATCAGTCGAAACACATGAGAAAGTGCCTCGTCATGCTTAGAGAGAGCCATTGGACAGTGAATGAAACACCGTTTTCTAGCCATTAGTAACACAGAGAAGTTAGATCTTCTAACTTGTGGCAATGGTTTTCTGTGACGCACGCTATATGAACACTCGCTCTACAATCTTTGTGTGGAACTATCATAAACTGATTGCATTCTTGATAAATAATTTTACATTTCCATGCATTCGATCTTGGATGCCTAAGGATCCATTGTGCTGTTAACTACTTATTGATAAAAATAGGTGTACATATATACATCCAAATTGCATTAACAAATTCAAATCTTGATTCGCATAATGTTTATGTACTCATACAAAAAAAAGTAACTTTTTTTTATTATTATTACTAAAATTCGATATTCTACTTTTATTCTTGTTGTAACTTATTATGTTGAAATTAATATAAATTGCATTTCAAAAGTTCATTTCTAAGCAATTTATTAAATTTCATTGATAGCAATAAATGCAAATATTGCCATGTTGAGTTATTACAAACAAATTATTCAAATTAATTTAGGTAAAATTTAAATCAATAACTACCTACTAAAATGATTTAAATTGACTGATGTAATTTTATCAATTATAATTCCATTTATATAATACGAAATTTATATGTCTGCGATTTTTGTACAAACTGAATATAAGATTTGCGATGTCAACATCGGTAATGGACTAGTTATTGCAATTGTAATGCAAATGTAATAGCAATTTAAATATTATTTCATTCGAAATAATTAGATGGAAATGATTTGATATTAGTTGTTAATTACATTTTTCAGACAAGCTCAAATAACGCAGATAAATAAAAAACAACTAAATAAATAAATTCTTAACAAAAATATTTTTGCTATGAAAGTTTTTGAGAAGTATTTTTTTACTTTTAAAGTATTCATTTTTAGGGGTTCCTTTTTTTTACAATCAAACTTTTGAAGCTACTGACATTTTATTAATTTGTTTTAGAAAAGTTTTATATGGATTGGATAAATGAAATTATTAATAATATTTTGTCTGTTGTAGAAAACTAACATAAAACAATTTAGATCGCAAATATATATATGTTTATTATTCTAAAGCGGTGTTTGAATTTAGACATTTTTCTCTGGAAGAGAATTTTGGAGCTTCGGGAAGGGGGAACTCTAAAGTAGTTTCTCAGGATAACCATCGTATTTACATTATGTAACACACATTTAAAACTCATATCCTAAATATTGTCAGAACACGCTTGAAAAAATATGTTAAATGCTAACAAAACTACACTTTTTCTGAAAATCAATTACCTTAAACAAAATTCTCAATGTAATTTTAAGAATCTTTAATGAACATTTATTTTATTTTATTTTGTTTATTCTTATACAATATCAAATTTCTTGAAAATATAAATTATTTATGTGGACATAAACGCATATTAAAAGAATGTTTTTTAATTGCAAGAATCAGTGTGATGATTACTTGCAAAGAATTGCTATTGTATGTGTGAATTTGAAATTTCAATGTAATATATATTAATAAAACTGATTATATGGATGCATTTAACTGTAAAACGGTTTTAATAATTATACATTGAAATAAAAGGAAATATTTGTAAAAATACTTATTTTATTTCCAACGAAAGTATTTCCAGTGAAAAAGAAAATCTAATATGAAATCTGATAAAATCTATGATGAAAGAGTGAATTCCATATTTCTGTCGAAGTGAATTTAAATTTCCCTCAATTATCCATTTCTATAAAGTTTCATGAATGTTGATATTCATCGGTTCGGTCGAACAGGTCACACAAACGGTCAAACGAGAATGAGGGAACTTCAGAGAAAAGAAAACCGGACACAAAGTCGGGCATCTAGATATAGGTCAACGGTGGGACCGGCAAAAGTGCAAATTATGTAATTTTAAACATGAGCCTAGTGTCGAATTTGCATACATAGATATTTTGGTCCTTGCAGCGCTCATCAAAATAAAACTCATTGTTTCCCTCCACTTATCTCCTCCAAAAGTATGTAAAAAAGTTAAATAATTGCGAGGGAAAACCCATAACTCAAACGAAAGATGAATTGATTTCACGGCTACGAGTAGAGCATGTAACAAACAAATAAACAACAACACCACAAAAACTTTATTTAAAAATTAAGAACTTGTTCTGACATTTATTCGGTATGTAAATTAGTCATACTTTAAAAATTTATAAACTTCCTCGTTCTAAAAAATATTAGTTATTTCTATTAAGATATACGCACGATATAAATAGATTTAAGTAGAAGATTTTAATAGGTAATAGATTTTGGAACGAAAACAGGTGTTATTTCTAGTTTAATTTTGTTAACATAAAGCAAAGAAATATGTACATTTGCAAACATTTTAATGAGCTTAATATAAATATTTTATCAAAAAGAAATGCAAATTTTTGTAAAATATTACATTAAAATTTTACTTAATTATAAATCTAAAAAAAAGGACTTCAGTTGCCTGATTTTATATTAAATTAAAAAAAGTTTTAGGACTTTCGGCACATCCTGTATCAGTGCACAAAATCCACCACTAAAATGAAGCGAAATGAAATGAATTCTTCCAATGAAGCGAATATAGCGTGAAAATCTTGGCTGAGTTTAAAGGCTTTATAATTTTGATTTATTTTACTAATTGTTCATGTCATTTTTTTTTTTTTTTAACAATTAAAGTATTACTTTGTAGTTCTCGCAAGAACAATCCCAGAAACAAACTGTATAAACCCGTTGAGAAATCTCTTTCTCACCAAACAGATGGAACTACGTTTTTTTGATGAAAATAATTGAAAATGAAATAATTTAACGATGTTTATTTATTTTTTTTCTAAAATATTACAAGATCAATTTTTCTGAAACTGAAATGGAAACAATTCGAGAACATCGTCTTTGAATTAAAAATAAATATCTAAGAAATTCGGTCGTCTAGTTTCTAAGTAATCAGTGAACACATATAATAATTGCTTAATATGCATATATATGAACGAGTGAGTTTCAAAACTCGCCTTATCCAAAATTTTTTAAAATCCTGTTTTCCCTGTCAATCTATTATATTGACAGACCTGCATCAAGAAAACACTACAATGTAAAAAAGATAAAAAAAAAAGTAAAGAAACTAGTTTTATCGTGTATTTCTAGTATTGTACAATCTTGGTGTACAATGGAAACCAGTGGACGCAGTCAGTAGTTTTCACGATTTCCCAAGATTTGATTTTCTGAATAAGGCGAGTTTTGGAGAGCCTGCTCCTCTTTTTAAGCCGGTTAAAAACCTAGTGGTATGTTTAAAGGCGGGTATAAATTTGAAAATAGTTACCTTTGTTAAATTAATCTGTCAAAAGAATAAAGTATTGGTTTTATTTTTGTGTTACGTATCTAGATTATTTATGAGACCACTAAAATATGTTCAGTGTTTGAATACGTCCAGAATCCACTTTTAAGTTGTTTATTTTAAAATATTTTATGATTTCAAATTCAATCTTGCAAAAAAAAAAAAAAAAAAAAAAAAAAAAAAAAAAAAAAAAAAAAACATATTTTCAATTGTATTTTTAAATGTTGATTTATTTTTAATAAACAGTCTTAAAAAATAACTTTACTCGTGCAATACAGTTTTAATCTGATATACTGGTTTATGTTAATAAAAAAGCGCACTAAATTGCTTTTAAACAAATATGTAACGTCTTTAAAATTAGTTAGAGAGATACACGTTTTAAGTAACCTAGTTTCCATTTATCGGGTAAACGTGATTCAGAACTTGAACGTTCAGTCCATAACGTCATTTACTTTTTCAAATCAGCGTGTTTTGTGTATAAAAAATATTTCTTTTCCCTAAGAAAGTAGTTTTCTGAGAAATCATGGATTTTTTAAATTTCACTTCAAGTTATAAAGGAAATGCTAACTATCTTACTGATTTGGTTATTTTTGCTGAAAAGAATTCGTAAAGACGATTATTCAAATTAATGGCGTGGTAATTGTTGTTTCTTTTTTGATTTCTCCCTTTCGGATTAAGATTTATTGAGTTAAAGGTTATTCTTCGACATAAAAACTTCATCACTACATCTACTTTTTTTTCTTCATATTAACTTTGATTGTTAAAGGTTATGTATCGGACTATTTGAAAATATTTAATTCCACCCCCTCCCTTTCCACTGATAAACAAAAAACAAATATACACCAAATTTTTTGAATGCTATTTAGTATGTTACCAATTTTTTACGAAAGGGTTAACTTTATGAATTGTGACAGAAAGGAAACTTGAAATTTGCATTTCATATTTATTTAAAAACTTATTTTATGTGAGAATAAATTTCGTAGAAATAACCTGTTTTTTACATGAATTTAGTAAAGCATAAAGCAATAAATCTGTAACGGTGTATAAATTTATAATTGAAACTATTAATAAAAAAGAAACTAAGAGCTTCTTCTTTCTAGATATTACTGACTTTACTTTGGGTGTTTCCAAATATTTTTATAGATTTCTTAAATAATGTTTGTGTTATCTATGATTTCTTAAACTGTAAAAATTTATTAATAGATATTTTGTGACATAATTAAAACATCTAATTCTTGTACATTTGTTCGTCATATTCATTTGGTAATAATTCGTTTTTTTTTTTTTTTTTTTTTTTTTTTTTTTTTTTTGAGGATAACTAACTGAAAACGAATCTGCTTATTACAAGAGTTTCAAAAAGCAATAAACATTAAATATTTTGCAGTATATAAGTTACAGCGTTAAAATAACATAAAATAAAAAATAATATTGTTATTTTTTCTTATCGTTGTTGTCTGTATTTTCGGTAAATTTAATTAATTACGTAAAAGTTAGAATTCATAAATCATGGACCATTCCGAAACAGTCTAAATATTTGATATCGAAAAATCTGCGCTTCATATTCATTCAAAAGTCCATTTATTGGGCAGTAAATAATGCAAGAAGAATCAGCGTTTCTCATGAGTTAAGCAAAGCATAAAATGAAGAATCTTTTACGGTGCTTAATTTCGATCGGCATCTTCTTTCTTCTCACCCGCAACTAATAAATGCAGCCGTACACAAACGATCAGCCATTAGAAAACGAGATGCTGTTGTGAAAAGGACAGTTATTCAATTTATTGTTTCTTTGAAAAGGACATTCAGCTCCAATAAAAGGAGTTTTGGTCATTCAGTAGCAGGAAAAGCTCTGCATAATTATGATGTAATTCGGGAGTGATTGCAATTATTACCAAGGGAGGACAGTTACTCTTTTTTTTTAATTTCGTTTTAAAATAGTTATTTTTAACGCTTGTATTTTTAATTAAGTGTTAATTAAAGTAAAATCCCAATTCATGTTCTAATTAACAATAGGAATCTTTAATAGCTTCATTCCCCCCCCCCCCCCCAAATAAAATTGATAAGTGGGGGACAAAAATAACTTAGTCAATTTCTGTTATTTATGAGCAAGTAATTTGAATCTAAATTACGGAAATTGGATTTTTACGTTTTACTAGTAATAAAACAATTGTAAAATTTAATTTATCAGGGCGAAATACCATAACACAGTTTTTGTTTTAAATTATGATGTTTCGTTATTACTAAAATAATTAATGATATATTATTTATAAAATAATTCAATTATGAACGCGGAAAAAAATGTATTTAATATCATATTTATGTGGCTTATATGTAAAATATGAGTATAGTTATATGCATAATACTAATTTATACCTACATTTTTAAAACGCGTGATATCAACCCGCCATTATTTCGCGCTTCATTTTACAGTAATACGTGTAAGTTGTAAAATAGGAATAAAATATTGATTTTGAAAAAGAAAAATACTCTTGTAGGTCATTTTTTTCATTTTTTAAAGTCCCCCGTTATTGGTTGTACCACGTTTCCCCCGTTTCTGTTTGCGTGGTACAAGCAGAGACATATTTGAACACGGAAATTTATCTTTATTGGTGTTTTCGGTGTGAAAAAAATAATTGTCTTTTTAATTTTATGGGAACAATAAAAGAACTTTTCCCTGAGAGGATCTGTAATTAGAAAGTGATTACAATTATTAACACAAGAGAAGACAAATACTTTACTTTAAATTTTGTTTCAAAATAACAATTTTCTAAAATTAAAGGCAATTCATCTTTCGATTAACATAAAGATAGACAATTTTTAGAGCGTCTTTTTACTTCGTACAAAACAGATAAATATTTGGCAAAAATGTCTTTAAGATATGGATTTGTTTTTAATAAATGAATATTTTGAATCTATAAAATAAGGAAACTGGTTTTTTACTTTGATCCCAGTAAAATTTTAAGCAATTAAACGAAACTGTATTTAAAAATTTTACTACATTCCACTGTTTGAATAAATCGTAATCTTGCTGTTGTTTTCTATATCAAATCGTTACATTAAATCTTCATTTTAGAAAGATTTCAATGGACTTGAGTATTTTAATTCGTCGTTTTTCTTCTTCCCACCATTAAAAGGTAAATATAAGTGCATGTAATATAAGTAATATTACTTAAAAGTTGTTATTTTTTTTCTTTTAACAGTTATAAGTTTAAATACAATTGACTAAAACAATCGTTTAAAAAGTTTACCATATTCTGATCGAGCTTTTTGAATATTTATGATTTTCATTGTATTTCTGCATGCATAAATCACGAGTGTTAAAGTTAAATAAAACGTGCTTTTAGTAACGAAAATGGCATATAACCACATTTGGAGACATAAAATGTTTCTTTTATTATTTTTATTTTCAGGTTACTTAAAATAACAAAAAAATTTAATTCTGCACTTAATTTTTAATTTTCATCTCATTTTAATTTTTTTTTCATTCGAAAACAAAAAAAAAACAAAAAAAAATTGACATAATATTAATGAATAATATATCAAGTATTAATGTATTTAAATAAATTAAAGCCCTCGTGCTGTTATAATAAATTCATTTTTTTCTTCGTTTTCTGTATATGTTACATTTTATGACAAACCTAATCAGAAACGTATTTTCGTAATAATATTATTATCTTTTTCAAATTATCTTATAATGAAAAAAAATATATTTTTTTTTCCTTTTTTCTTTCTTTCTTTCATTAAATTTTAATTCCAAATATTCTTTCTAATTTTTTATAATACTGCAGACATAATGCTAATTATTGTTAGATATTAATAGATTGAAATCATTGAACATGTACATAAGAATTCCACTGTACGATGTAATCCTTTTTTTTTTTTTTTTTTTTTTTTTTTTTTTTTTTTGCATATAACAAGCTTAATAGATTTTATCTACGAATATCGTCATTAAAAAATACATATCTTTATGATGCAATATAGAGTTTCCTTTTTTATCGTTCTTTTTTAATTTCGGAACTTTCTATTTTCTTACGCGCAAACAAACGTTAACTATTAACAAACTGAAATAAATTACTATTAAAAATTTTCGGTATTCTAAAGTTTTAATTAACACAGTTTTGCAAATGGCACACTTAACTATAATATTTTTTCAGTAACAAACCTCAGCATTTCAAACAAAACATTTTATGACGTAATAGAAATGCTTCTTCTATTGTTATTTATTGGTTCTTTTTAACCTTACTTTATTCTTCCTCATTCGCAAACAATAAATTTGGACATAATAATAATTACTAATATTTTAAATACAAATAGACTGAAAAATTTTCAAGAGAAATTTTTTCTATTATTTGAATGAACCCAATTTTGACTGTGATTTTTGCACATGTCGCGCTTTATAGAAGCGTTAACTAGAATATATTTTCAATTACAAATACAAAAATCTTTAACGAAATATGTTTTCATTGAGTAAAACCTGCAGTCTATTTTTTTTAATCGACACAGTAAATGTGCATATTATGTGTACTAACTACTAATATGATAATTATTAGTGGAGAGAAATAAATTTATATTAAACTTTTCCAACCATTCTACCATATGAATAAACCGATATTCACGATCAACGTATGCAACGAATTATAACAAATAAAGAGATCTCTTTTCGATAACAAATATATTTATCACCGTTTTTATTATAACATTTTATTATGAAAAAAAGTCTTCTTTCTTTTTCTTTTTTCTTTTTAACTTTCCAGTGATCTTAAATTGCGAGTGAAATTTTTGTGCTCATCATTTTCTTTTTCTCACCCGCAAACAATAAATGCAGACGTACTTAAACGAGAGGCCATTATGATAAAAGTGGTCGCTGTGAAAAGGGTGAATAACACGTTCTAGATTCTTTATAAGTGTTATTCTGGTTTTTTTTAGAGTTTAACGAAAGAATGTTGGTCATTTCACAAAAAGAAAAATATTCAGGATACACAGAGAAGAATTTCATCTTCTCGTTTATGAATAAACATCATTTTAAAAGAAAATTTGTTTTGGGGACTTTTATTGTACGATAAGAGAATTGCATGGCTTTGGTTTTAAAAATTGTAGATTAAAACGCTAAAATTTATATATTATCAGATAAATACAGAATATATTATTGAGATATCAGTTGTTTCGACGTAATAAGTTATAAAATAATTCTTTAGAAAATTGTGGCTTTGAATGGCATTCAATAAATAATTGGCAGAAGTGCCATGATTAAACTGCTCAATAGTTTAATTTGCACTTGGAATAATGCATATGCTGAAGACGCCTTAATGTAATATTTATCTTCACATATACTTTAAGATGACATTATAATAATTTGAATGTATAAACTTAATTTTAAAAATCTTAGGAAAAATTGCATGACAGATTAAAATTTGACATACTATAATTAACTGAAAAATTACTAATGACCCAAGTTATATTTTAAAGAGATTACTCGGAAAATTCATGTGTTTTTAATGTTTATTTTAAAATGCCTCTTAATGTTTTATAACATTATACGTTAGACATATGAATATTTAAATAATAGTTTTTTTATTAATAATTTACTTACATTTAAATTCATTTTACATAAAATTTATTTATTGCAGTTTTTTGTTTAGTTTTATACATTTAATGGACTTAAAAGTGTTTTAATATTGTATCAAATGTACGCAACGATTAAAAAGAAAAGCTCTAACCTAATGAATAGATTATTTTTGTTTATTGCCTATTCACGAAATGTGATAGACTTCCGATGCAAGTTTTCTGAAGCATTGCATCTTAATGCATCATTGTATATTTTTTAATTGAAATTAAATTCCTAATGGAAACAACTAAATGATTTTACATTTGATAAAATGATATAAGCAATTTAACATCACAAAATTATATTAATTTAAATCCTAAAATACCAGCCAATGAATTGAGATTTGATTTACTGTGTACACTGGAAAAAAAATCTGTAACGTTACTAAACTTTTTCTAGGAAACTGAAATTCTTAGAGATTTTTATGTAACGGTAACATCAAAAATTCATGTAGCCGATTTTGTTACATAAATTTTTATTGTTACCGTTACATGAAAAGTTCTAGAAATCCAAGTTTTCTAGAAAAAGTTTAGTAACTTTAAAATTTCATTTACAGTGTATAAAGTATATATAGGAAGCCAGAGTTGAGCACAATTTATACGTTTGTTAAAGAACATTTTCGAAAAACATAAACAAAATTGCTTCAACATACTGAATTTTGGTACTAGAAATGTACAAAAAAGAAAAATTATAATAATTATGAATGATTTTTATTTTGTATTATTAAGATTATTTTAAACGAAATTTAAGATAATTTAAATAAATGAAAAAATATTATTGTTGTGTAATCACGTGTAGAGAAAATGTGAAAGCTTCCTACTTTTATTTTCAGTTTAAATCTTTTGCTGAAAGACTGATAGACATAAATTACATATACCGTTATTAAATATTAGTAAAATATTATTTGGTGTTAGATTTTTAAAACGTTCTTTTGTGGCTGTTTGGCGAGATTAATGCCTTTGATTTCCATCTAAAGCATTATTCATTGAATATGAAAAAGAAAAACTCTTAACATTCAATGACACCTGAAAAAAAGATTTTCAACACTTTTTAAGAAAAATTTTAATAACTATAATAATAATAATACTTAGAAAAAGACATAGAACAGCTCTTCTAAGGCTTTTTTTCATTTACGTACCCCTTTCTTAAGCATTTCATTTCGGAATACTCTCATTTACATTAAGCACGCACCCCTCCCCCCTCATTCAACTATATATATATATATAGTAAATATGCTTTTTTTCATTAGTAATATTCTTATCACAGTCAAATAATTTATCGATGCAAATTACATTGTCATTTCTAGCATTTGTGTGGCATTACTAGCCATTTTTATGATTGCTCTCTTTACGGATATTATTTACACATACTTCCAGAAGGCTCGCCATACGTAAAACCAGGTGTACACTTGTCCCAATATGGGAACCGCTAACATAGAAAATACTAATAAAAGCTTAATTTCTTACTTGGCATGTTTTTCGAATAACGTTTTTGAAAGTTTTTCAAATAAACAACGTATAAATGAAATAAGAAATTTATTTATATCGTACAATCGAAACATTTTAATACTATAATTGAATGGAATAAATTAAGTTAAAAATGGAGACTTAAGTTTAAAAAGTATAAATGAGAAACCTATAAAACTTTCGCCTCTCTTTAAACATTGTTCAGTGCCATTAAGTAACCCGGATAAGGTATTTAAAAACATATATGCTTATCATAGAATAAACTAAGGGGGAAAATTTGGACAATTACTGAGCCTCCGTAAGTAAGTTTCGAAGATGAGGGAGGATGTGATTAGTAGAATTACGAAGTAATCGCATTTACTTCAGATTACGAGGATCAAATTCATGTTTTGTAATCCTTTGTAAGGCACGCGTTTCATCATTTGTTTACGGAATTGGTCACCGTAAATCTTCATTCAAGCACAAATATATGTTCTCTGAATTTGAAATATAGGTCTGCGATAGGGAAGTAGCAATATAACGATTCTTCTTTGGTTTTACATGTTAAATAACTATGGAAAGTAAAGCTTCATTTTTCCTTAAATTTTTGTTTATTTATTTTTATTTATTTAATGCATCTTCTTATTCGAATAATGTTACTTTTGTGGCGAAGATACAGAATTTGATACATGAATTATCAGAAGTTTAATATCAAAATCACTGATATGATTTTTGAGAGAGATTAAAGTTAAAATAATTTTATCGTAAAGCTTTTTAGATTAATAATATTTTAAAACATAATAAATTATTGACAAATTACTAGCTATTTATATTTTGTGTATTTGTATTAAACACCTGTCCAATGAATGTGAAATAAACAAACGATTTTTAAATGTTTTATGAATAAAATTTTCCTCCCTTCCACCCCCAATTTTCTCCATTACCTTGTGAATCAATATTTCCATTAAAAACAATTTTATTTTTACTATTTTTATTTAGAAAACATATTTAAATTTTCCAACTAATTAACTATTTTTAATTGCGTTAGCCATTAAGCCCCTATTGTTAAAATCTCTCTTGAAAGGAACCTATTAATATCATTTAATGTAAGATTTAATGTAATTAGCTCATTTTTAAATTGATATCTAAATTATATTTAAAACAAATACTTAACAATCTTTAGAATCAATGGCGAAATAATGCTGATTTATCAACCTATATTTATTTTCTGAAGCAAATATTGAGTAATAAAACTAAAATGTTTATCATATGCGCTCTTT
Source organism: Maratus speculifer (assembly GCA_964019185.1). Taxonomy (NCBI): domain Eukaryota; kingdom Metazoa; phylum Arthropoda; class Arachnida; order Araneae; family Salticidae; genus Maratus; species Maratus speculifer. Next base: position 272,937,383 of record OZ025294.1, read on the forward strand.
TTAAGAAAAAGTTTTAATCAAAATGAATTCTTGAAAATTAATAACCCACTATTATTTTTTTCCAAATGCAACATAAGTCATCATAATTAAATATAAGTATCATAATTAAACGTAAGTGAATTATTTTTCCATCACGGCAATTTTTCCCCTTTTTTATTTATTCGGTTATTTATATGTCTAAATCATTATTCATTTGGGATGTAAATCCATCAAGAAGTTGATAGAAAAAAAAACTTTAAAAATAAAGACATGTATATAGTCAGTTCTTATGTTTATGTAATCTTTTTTTTAATCATTTGTTTTGTTAATAAATACTTAATGTATAAAGAAAAATCTTTTGCTTAATAATTTCACTTTTACGCAGCGTTCCTAACTGAATAATAATAATAATAATAATTAGTATACAGTCCATAAATGCAGATTCTCTGTAACTCATAAATTGCCAATGATAAACTCCAAACCAGAATCAATGTTTGAAATTCAACTCCAAAAGAAAAAAATAAGTACGTGTGTGTATATATTCTTTTGTTGTTTTACCACATTTCCCATTTTTTATTGCATAAATTTAGAAAAATAAATTTTACAACATAAACTTCGTGTGCTCAGATTAAAGTAATTTTATCTTAACGTAGTATTTAAAAATATGAAGGAAGCAGCAAGCTTTGCAATGAAGCATCAAATAATTTTATGCATTTTTTTCAGCTAATAGCATTTGAAAAATAATCCCCCCCCCCCCGGACCAAATATGAGTTAAATTCACTTAAAATATAATCACATGAAGATGTTTCAGTTCCCAAAAATTGTTTTATAAATATAAGATAAAATAAGGGTAAATATCTTTTATGATTCTCCTAAGATAGATATTTCCTTAAGAAAAGTATCTCCTAAAATGTATGAAAAGGTATTCTTAAGATAATGCAATTCATCTGAGTTAACAAAAGGCATAATCGTCCACTTTTCAGCATTTTTGATTGAACGTGTAATTTTTTTTATTTGTTTTGTGCTTAGTATGTTTTCATATCATAATAAGCTTAATTTTTAATACTATTTTATGATCTTCGACGTTTCAGGAATTAAAAATTATTTAGTTATTTTATAATAATAACCAGCCATATTTTACACAACTTTTTAGAATGTTAAAGGCATTTTATATCACCTATTTATCGATTAAGTATTTTTTATTTTGAAAGAAATTTCTTAAATGTTTCTTAAAAGTTTTATTTAAATGAATATGTATATAAAAATATAATTGAAACATGATCACTGCACTCCAAAATACACTTCAGAGTTATAATACTCTAAAACATAATTTACAAAAATGCGAAATCTACGAAAATTCTGCTTATGAATAGAAAAGTTACTTTTTATTTTTCAAAAAAACATAATTTTCTTTTATGTAAAAGAGCTTTGTTAATTGTATTTTTGTATTTTAGGTGAAAATCTGGTTTCAAAACCGCCGTTCTAAGTACAAGAAGATGTTGAAAGCCCAACAGCAACAACAGCAAGCCGCCGGTACAGGTCCAGCGCCACCCGGCAGCCAATCGACACCACCGTCGAGTCTAGCGCCGCCGCCCGCTTCAACGACGCCGCAATCGCCGCCGGAGCCGCACGACCCCGCGCACAGCCCGGCCGACGGTTTACTCGGCCCTGGTGCAGCCGTCAGCCCTCCCGCCATGAGCCCACCAATTTCCTCGTGGGATATGGCTTCGTCCAAGGCGGCAATGAACGTAACCAACAGTTATATGCCGCAATATTCTTGGTATCACCAGACGGACCCTTCCATGAGTCAACAAATCCTCACTTAGAGAGCAAGGGTTGTGTCACCCAGGACTCACTTTCAGTATTACCTTCCATAGCATGTGTGTGAGTGTGCGTGCGGTGCCGAATGTAGGGCCCGAGTGCCCGTCGGGCTAAGTGCACGCGGAAGGGCCGGTCGGAATTTTCCGCTGGGGGCCATCTCATCTCATCATCCACGGGCTGATATAGGCCAGTAATCCTTCGTCATTATGGAGCCAAATATGTAACTGTCTCTTCTACAAACCCCCATTATTACACATGACTCGAATCTTACGTTTCAGCTGCTTCCAGTGCTTATAAAGCAAACGAAAACCGTCGACCTAAAGTTCCAAGACCAAAAGACACTGTACAGGAATTTTGACTATGTGGATTCAAAGTTTGCTAATATATTTTCAAAGAGACGATCAATGTTCTAAAGGTCAAGCCAGGATGATAGTGCTTCTTCGAAAACACACTTGGATCTAAAACTCGTTTAAAAACAAGTCTAGGCGTCCTCTCTAAGTGATATATGTGATTGATATGTATATTCGATCCATTCACCGCACAACCTTTGTTTTGAATCCTAAATGAAAACTCCAAAATTTTAAAGCTTGTGCAAAAGATATTAAAAGCACGTGTAATTTGATTCTGATTTGCTTTCAGATATTGAATCCGTCAAAGGAATAACAGTTTGAAGTTAAATTGTATAATTAGCAATTTGCAATGAAATTCTTAAGTGTTTTTCTACGTATTTCGCAATTTGTCAAAGAAATTCAAGAAACATCGAAATTTTTATTGTTTCTGACTTGAAGGTAGTGTAAATATGAATAAATGTGTAAATAAACTGTAAAACCTGAAGAAATCCAAATATCATTAATAAAACGTCATTTTACATTCACTCAGGATTTTTGATGTTAAGTTGGCGAGTAAAAGTTAAGACTTAAGCTCAATAAAAGTAAGTAAAAGAACATAAGACTAAAGATTAATATTCGATATTAAAATAGTCAAAAGAGAATATTTTATCTACCCTGGTTTAAGAATAAAACTTTAAAGAAAATTTATTTATTACTGAATTATTTTATTCTTAAGAGAAAAAAAATCAGCTAAATAAATATATTTCATATAGCCTAGTGAGATAATAATTGTTAATTTTAACTACTATGAATTTTTAGAAGAGAAATAATTCTGGTTCATTATATCTGAATGCTGCACATGAATTCTGTCCAGCATTCAAGCATATTTTCAAAAGTTGACGCAAATTAAAAATCATAAATTAAAAATTTAACTTAATACTGCTGATCAAATGCAATTTTTTTTATACATGAATGTTGAACATATATATCGTTCAGCATCCAAGTATCTTTACAAAATTTCATGCAAATTAAAAATCAGTAACATTAATAAATTCCATACTATTTGACAAAATGTAAACCATTGTTCATTTTAGCTATCCTGAGTTTTTAAAGATATTTTTTTATACATACATGAAGGCCGAACATATATTATGTTCAGTGTTCAAGTATCTTTCCGAAAATTGGCCCAAACTGAATTTTATAATGATACTAGTTTCATGTGCCTTTCGTGACCGTTTATACAGTTCTCTTTCAAGCATACATATTTTGTGAACATTTTCTGGTTTTCTTCTAGATATTTTTGATTAAAATTTCATTACGAAATAAATACTGAAATAATTATTTTGTCTAATATTGAAATTGCGAATATTTATAACAATGAAACGACCAGAATTTAATTCAGAGATAGGCTATATGCAAGAAATATTTGTTATTTCAGTACAATATAAGAATATGTTTTTAAATTAAAAGTTTATTTTATTTTTATTATTATTATTTCTAATACATTTTGCGATTTTTTTTAGTATGGGAGATCAATAACTTCTAAATTTCTTTCTTTATTTCGTCAAAAACTTAGTAAGGTACATTAAATGAACTATTAGAATTGATAATAAAAACGTAGCTATAGCTACATTAAATCAGGCAGTATTTTACTGATTTAATGAATCATTTAAGAGAGTGAGTGGAAAAAAAAACAATGGTCTTGATTGTTTAATATTTAAAAATACCCAGGCCGATAGCACAAAAATATATGCATCGTTAAAAAATAATAATAAGTAAGATTACTTAATATTTTTACTGGGCAACCACTTTTAAAGAAAAAAGGTATTTTTTAAATTTAATTTTTGTTTTATGTTTTTTTTTTTTTTTTTTTTTTTAAATTAAACATTTTAAATGTAACACACATCAACACATCAGCGTTTTTTAGTGCTCGAAGTTTTTACTTTATTTTTATTTTTTCTTAAAAAATTTAATTTTTTTTTTTTGTTAGCTGTAGTGTTTCGCATCCATTTTGCATAACAGAATCAAATGCATATATTTATGAACATTGGTTTCCACGGGCTAAAATTTATGACTAAAAAATAATTTAAAAAATTTGACACAGAAATGTTATAAGATTAAAATTTCTGTTAGAAAACAAAAATAAATACAGTGTCCATGTGATTCCCTTTTAAATTTGCGGTCATTTTACCTTTCTAGGCCACGATTTCATAAATAAATATAATTAAAATCTTATAAAAAATATTTTATTAGGCTATGTATTTAAAATATTTTTATGATTAGTATCTTACGTGATTCAAATTGAACAGTAGCTTCTGCTACTTAATTTTTTTTTCATTATGTAATTTTACTATTCTTATTAATGTACATTTACTTAACTTTCATTCTCTTCTTCTACCTAAATTTACATTATGTTTGCGAAACAACTTTTTTTTTCGCAACAGTTTAACATTTCAAATAACTATGTTCCTCCAAAGAAATAAAAAGTAAGAAAAAAAAAAATGTTAATCTTTCTGAATTTGTTTAGCCCACCCAGAGAGCAGAAACGAAATAGTTTTTCGTTTCTAAACTAATTTCTTTTCTTAAAATATTATAACAAACAGTTCCGCATGAATAATCTGCTTAAAAAAGTAAAACGCGGAAACACAAGTATAAAATTTCTCCCTACTTCGTAACGCTTTTAATTTAAACAAAAATGATTTAAACAAGTTCTGTTTAAAGAACTTAAGTAGTACATACTTTTTTCTTTTCTTTTTTCTATTTTCCCCCAAAAAGAAATAACGCAACCTCACTAGTTAAAATGTTATAGTTAAGTATTTTCCTATTTTTAAAGAAGTACCTTTTTCTTCAATTTACTATATCAAAGTTTATTATTTGTTATTCAAGGGCGTTGTAAAATTTGCTTTTTTCCCTTCAAATTCTGATGCTTGACATGTTGGTTTTGCATATATCGCTTACTTTGAATAAATAGTGCAGTATCCTCCATATTTGAACTTAAAAAAAATCTAATTGGATTTAATTCGTGATATGTTTATTTATCATTATTGCATATAAAGATAAATAAACGTATGTGAAATGCAGGTTTATTTTAAATGTGCAGTGTACCTGAACGGATATAAAGAATAACTCTTAGCTTCGTAGCAGATAAAACATTTTATTAAAATTGAATTATTTAAAGTGTTTTTTTGCCAAAAGTTTTGTGATTTTCTGTTTGATTTTTATTTATATAAAATTTTTAAAAGTTCAAAAGAAATATTTTTTTTCCGATATAGGTCTCATGTTATATAAATTCTGCCAGCTTAGAAGAAATAAATATCAAATTTTTACTTAAATATGATTAAAAACAAGGTAATTCTTCAATATTATGTGCAATATCTTTTATATCAAATAGTGATTAAATTTAAAATAGCTAAATTCATGAAGTATAGATCAGGTCTAGGTTTTTATTGAATAAAAGCTAAAACGAAATGAAAAAAACAATGAGAAAATAAAATGTCTTTGAAAGATTGAACTAAACAGCAGATATGTGACAAGTTTCTAACTAAGCATCTATGATTTAAAATCCATTTAAAATGCGCATCATAATCTTGTTTTAGGAGGATTCTAAAATTAAGATGTTGAAACATTTTGATAAAATCCATTTAAAAGGCACATAATATTATTTCAGGAGGATTCTAAAATTTAGCCGTTGAAATATTTTAATAAACTCCGTTTAAAATGCACGTAATCTTATTTTGGAAAAATTCTAAAACAAAGATTTTGATAAATGCCATTATTTACTTTACATAAATGGAGAAAAACATTATTCTCTTGTAGCAGTGGTTTCCCGAGACCACGAGATGAAATCGACACGGCGCCACCACAAAGAAGCCGCAAACCATACCGTAGAAATACCTGCCGGAAGAAATGTGTTTTCAAGTATTATCGCACCCTTGTGGACATCACAAGTCAATATGAGTCGTAAATTTACAAAGAAAGGAGAATTTTATTATTCTTTACCCTCTTTGAGGAATCCAAATCTCGCGACATGCCCAAGGCACTGGGAGCCCTGGTGCCATTCAAAAAGCTTGCGGTCGGTAAGAGTAAACATATGCCGCCCCTATAATATGCATTACGTTACAATAGGGATTTGATTTCGCTTTATGGAGATGAATATTGCTTCTTTTATAAATGATAACTTGACCCCCTCATCTGCTTCCCTCGAAATAAGGTTATTAATGTTTATATGTAAAACTTGCAAAGACATCATCCGGATTAATAATAGCAGTACAGTTTTTCCAAAAATATTTTACAAAACTGCCGTTTTAACTGTAGTGTACTTTAATTTCAAAACCCCTGCAAAATCTTACTTGAATGAAATTTCATTTCCTGAAAGGTATACAATAATATTTTTCTTCCTATTCTCCAAGAGCTGTTGGCAATTGAAAAGTGTTTTTTTTTCACACAATGTAATGCATTTTTAAAGATTATTTTAAAAGTAAAATTTATCGCTAATTAAAATAAAATGTTACATTCATACGGAAAATTATTATCAAATTCGTTTACATCTCAGCTTTTGTTTCACTGAAATAATACCTGGCCAACAATTAGTGCACATCCTATCACAGACACAATCCACAGATTGTTTTTATTTATTTATTTATTTTGTTTTAACCCTTTGCGACGCAGGGCAAATTCATTGCTTAAGTTTTGAAATTAATGACTGATACCGGAATTTGAAAACAACTTTATTTGTAAATAAGAAGAAGCTATATTTCACGCTTTCAATAAACCGTAAATTTTTCCACAAAATTCCGGTGCCAATGTGGCGTTTGGGAATTAAAGTTAAGTGGTTTCATAGATATACCACCGCGCCGCAAAGGGTTAAGTAAATCCTCGCCTACTCGAGTTTCTTCTTTCAGTTTTCTAGAATACTTCATTCAAAGCAAATACTTCTCAATTTTCTTTCTTTAATTTCAGTTGTGCTAAAATAAATTGTTTCTGGATATTTTAATTTGAATATATTTATTAAAAATATCTAATATGCAATAAATAACTGAGCTGTATACATTTTATAGAGGTTTATAAATGCAGAAATAATGTAAAATATTCTATTCCGAATTTAAACACTATTCATTTTCTTCCACAAATGCATGAAATATCGATATGTATATGCTCCTTTATTCGATGTTACGTCAGCCTTTGCTTTTAATCGATATTCTGCAGGAGGCGATAATGAGATGATGTTTCAACGCTGCAATGGTTCAATACAAAAGACATTAGTTTAAAAAACAAGCTGTCTCATCTTTTTTTTCGAAAGACTTATGCTGGTTTAAGTTGTTTATGTATTAACTCAATCCATTGGCTTTTATTTGAAATACTTACTTTTTTACGAATAAGAAAGAATTATTTTTTAAAAATGTATTTTGGTCTTCAAAAGAACGGTTCTTGAATACCAAAATCATTTGTATAAATAATAAAATATTAAAGGCGTGAATAAATTTATGTTTACTCTTAGTTTACATGTAATTATTAAAGTTTTATTTCAAAAAATTCCCGCAACATGATTCAAAGTAATACAGTATTTGAAAAGAATTAAATACAACACTTTTAATATAACTTAGAAAAAAAATGTAACCTAACTCATTCTCAGACAGAATTTTAATTGCTTTTCTAAATAAGAGATGAATATCAGTATTTTTTCTTCTGTATTTATGATAATCGACTTCTACCATGACTTACAAAAATAAAACGAAAATCCATGGTGGTTTTTATTAAATATAATATCATATTGCGGATATATATATATTTTTTATCTTTTTATATCAATTTTTGTATTAACTTTATTTATAATGAAAAGTTCTTCTCCATAGAAATATCTTCTAATGTTTTCAAACATGAATCCAGTTTCACTGTCTCTCTGTGTATCTGACTGTCCGTTCTGTAACTCTCGTAAATGTACTAAGGATGCCACAAAATGTTTTTTAGTTATTGATGATTGCTATAGAATGTTCGGTATTGAAAATTAAGTGTGTAGCATTTATAATTCGTTTACAGGGGCACAAATAATATTTCCGTTACATTATGTTTTAAGGTGTTATATTCTGTACATTTAACTGACATTAAAATGCTTAAAACATAAGGGAATTTATATGGATCATTGCGGTGCACTAAAGCATGTTTACTGAGGAGTATAAAATAAGTATATTTTCCAATTCGTCTACAGGAATGTACAAAATATTTCCATTAGCGTTGCAGAATATATTTTCAATAGAGTATGGAGTGCGTATTATTCATCAACAGTTATCATCAGACTCAGAAATAAATTCGGTTGCAGGTGCTGTAGTCAATTTTATTGCATGAAAAAATTAAATTTCTTAATAATATTTAGTTTGTGAATTGTTTTTATTATCGGTAAATTTTTTTGCCGCTTTTAAGATTCAAACACATTATTGATAAGGACAGACTGTTTCTAGCAGAAAAATAAATAGTGAAATTTTATCGTTTTAAAATGAAACCTACACCTATAATATGAAATGTCTTATTTATGATGAGACTATTTTTTCAAGTAATTTTATTAGAATACTGATTTTAACTGCAAATGAAATATCAGATCCTACTAGATATTATATGCGGAGTGTCTCAAAATGTTTGAAAATGACTTTAAATTTTTATTTAAGATACATAGGCGTTATAAATTTCAAATCTGTTTAATATTAAGTAAGAATTAAGATTATGTTGATGAAATAATACCGCCATTAATTTACAATGAGTTCTTTTTTTGAACTTTTTTACCGACTTTAGATTCTATAAGTTAGATTATTAATTTTTTTCTTTATGATTTTTTTTCCATTAAGATGTTCAAACTTGATGTCTTTTTCGATTGTTTTACTTTAATTTTGATTCTGCAAATTACAAAAAAGTATATATATTTCCTTTTTAAAATAAGACTGTTTTTTTCTTCAAATTTTTACTGTAAATATTTTTTTTTAAATTTAAATAAATAATTTTAAAATGCTAAATCAATATTAAAGCTTGTATATTTCTGTTTATTTAAATGAAAAAAAGCTTAATTTTAAAGATAATATTTCGAGTTATAACGGTTTTAAAATACTCCACATTTTAAATAGATTTTAAATTAAATAAATATGTTTGTTTAATTGAGTGATTTTGTTTACAAATGGTATGGTTAACCATCACTAAGAATTTCAAAATTGTAACACAATAAATAAAAAATATTTTAAAATATGTCGCGGATCCTCTTTATGAAACTTCGAATTTTTCGGTACTAAAAGCAGACAAACGCATTTTCATTGAAGAGGTAAAAAATAAAACTTTATTAATGTATTTTTTAGGACATGGGGAAAATGTTTTAAAATATAGTTTATTGAACCTGTCAACCGTTAAAAGTTTTGAAAATATAACGTTTTGATATTTATTTACCAGGACCATTTCTTCCACATATGTTTAACTTTTTGCATTTTACTAGTACATTGTCCACGTGACTACAAGTAAAAAATTAAAGTGAGTTTCAATCTTTTTGCAACACGGTATTATTTTCCATTGAAAACAATGAAAACTAATATTTTTTTATGTTTTTCCTTTTGCCTTTAATCTGCTCTTTTACAAAAGAAAAAAAACTACATTTGAGTATTAATAAAAAGTCATTTTTTACATTTCTTTAAATTTGTAAATAGATATGAAAGAAAGATTTAATTATATGAAAGTACTTATGACCAGGTCAACATTCATTAAAAAAGCTTTCTGACGTTTTTCTAAGCGTATCTTCTTAGGAGGCGCTTGATGCAACGGAATAAAATTTTGAAAGCCTTTACACATTCAGCAAAAGATTTAAGTTTATTTATTATTATTATTATTTTAAATTATTATTACCATAAATTGGTATTATACTCACTCACCTTTTTAAAATATCCTCTAAGTAACACTTTTTTTTTATTCTAAACCAATTGCAAATTTAAAATATAAGTGTTCTTGAAATCATATGGACTTTGTATAAAATTATTTTTTTTTTAAATTTTAAACAAGAATAATAACCAGATATGTCATTCAGAAAACAGAAAAAATTCAAAAAGATAAAAAAATTCCTGTAGCTATCCGCTTGTTTATTTTCTTTAGTACCATGCTAGTCAATTTGGTACACTGAAAAATAACTCCAAGGAAATAATAAAAAAAGGAATTTTATGTAGAAATGTTTAAAAATGCTTGAGAAAAGAAAAGTGCGTCAAAATATTGAATAACTGAGAATTAGCATTTTATCTGTACCTGTTTTTATCCTTGATAAATAACTTCCAAGCAGGGAAAATTTAGAATTTTCAGCAATAGCAGTTTATTATTAGTTTTTACTATTTATGATTTTTATGCAGAGAAAACAAAAAGAGATTCCAAGTTTCCAAAACGAATCTCATGTCTCCAATAATTTATATTTTTGTGTACAGTTTCAAAAATTCTTATTTTTCAAAGAGATATTAAATGCCTGCAGTGTCTTAAATTTTAAATTTTACTTAATTAATTGATTTTCTAAAAGTCTTACTTTTACTGTTTATAGAGATGATTAAATTCTGTAGCAATCAAACCTCCATAAAGACATTAAATTAACGAGTACAAAAAAAATTACATATATTCATTGATAGCTAACATATATAGGTCTAAGAACAGATCACGTGCATAAATTTGAATAATTATACGCGATCTCCACTTAATTTTTATGGAAGAATATTGCTTTCCAAAATGATAATTGGCTGTCATTTTAAATTTGTTATTGTGAAGCAGAATTTCATTGATGAATATGCAAATAAGTGGTGTAGAAGATTTCATGAAAAGAAATTTTAAAGGCTTAATGGCATTTTCAAAGAAAGAATGTTTTCCATTCTTCTTTCTTCCCACAACGTTCAACTTTTTTTCTTCGACTTCAATTAAATTTTCTATTAATTTTCAACATTTAAGTTTAATTTTACTAAATTCAGTTAATGATTGTACGATAATGAAAATCTCCCCAAGGACATTATTTTGTACTTTCTCGTTAGCAAGGAATAAGCTCAAGTCTTTTTAGAAACAGTTTATAAACCTGAATGAAATATATATGTGTGTATGCATGTGTTTACTGGAGCATGTACATAAGCGTATAATATTTATGTACACATGTTTGTGTATGTATATTTATGTAGATACATATGTGTGTGTATGCATAGCTGCCAAATCTTTTGAATTTTGAGTACTCCTTTACCGAATAGTAATTTTCGTTATATTTAATCGCAAATTATTGTCATTAAATAAAGCGAGTACGTCTATTCGGATTGGCAGCTATGATGTATGTATTTATATATATCTATGTAAATATGTACATATTTATATATATATGTATATGCATGTACCTGTGTAATTATGCGATTAAGTACTGTGCATATCATGTGAAAAGGCTTAAAATGATTTAAGATAAAAGGTTTAAAAGGGATTTAATTAAGAAGGAGTTTAATAAAGACAAAATAAAGAAATTATAACATTACAGTTTATTCTTTAAAAATGCCTTACAAATGTGCAGAGGTGAAAACACACAAACAAAAAGAAACATGTATATATAAGTTAAAAAAGTTTAACTATTTATTGCATAATTTATTCTATAAAATCGATGTAATATATTAATTTTTTGTTGTATTTTTAAAAGTAAATTTCCTTTGCTATCACACCATTATTCGTCCGAAAAGAACCTGTCTGAATGCTGAAATCTACGCAAAATAATAAACTCTATTTCAATAATTTTATATATTTCAATTCCAATATTTTTTTTTTTTATCCACTTCCAAGAAAGCTAATATTTAGATATATTTACGTATTTAATAATATATATACATTCATTTAGCAGTATTCAGGCATACTTTCGAGTAAAATGAATAAAACGCTTAAATATACTATTACAACTTTGTAACATGGAAAAATGCCCCTCCGGCACCACGCATACACATATCCCGAGAGTCTAATGTATAGTCGTTGAAAAATAAGTAAATAATTAAATAAATACCCTCTACTAACTCCTCAACAAATTATTATAGACGAAATTTACTGGTACCAAACGACCGGAAATAAAGTCTACTCTTAAATGATGTAGATAAAATTTGCTTAGGAGGTTATCTACATATTAAAACAAACCCCTTTTTTCCAATGGCATTACCAAATTTTAGCAATATATTTCAAATATTCGGTTCAAACTAAGCCTAGACACCGAATTTCAAGTCTTTTGAATGATAAGGTTTTTAATTATAAACTTTCAAAATTTAGTACTTCTAATGTTAAGTTACATTTTCGTATTTTTATTAATATCTCCTGAAATTATTCTCCTAATGTGCTATTTTTTTTGAAGTAATAATATTAAAGTACTCAAACATAAATAAGTTGAATTTGCAATTTTTATAATTTTATTATATAAATTATGAATTTTGAAATTAATATTCGAAAAAAAATATGAATTTCAACCTACAAATTTTTGGTTGGATTTAGAATTATTAAATCTTGCTTTATGACAATCCAAAATTAAAAAAATTTCTTCCAAGTAGTTTTCAAATTATGCTCAAAAGAAGGCAAAATGATGGTATAATGCGCCGTCTACGATAGAAGTTATATTTGGGAATTTCTTTTACTATCCTGTAATCTATCAGTTTTAATTGATTGCTTGAGTGGCGCAAAGATGCCTTGATCAAGGAGGCTTCTCTGGATCAACAATAGAGTACTGAACTTCAATCTAGATACAACCCTCAAAATTTGTTCATTTTAAAATAATTAATTTCTCGGAAACTTTTTTTTAACTGCATGAGAATTTTGTTTTTAGGCTAATTGAAGTGTGTGGAGTTATTTTGTACTATCAGAATTGAGTACTGCTATTGAAAAAAAAAAAAAAAAAAAAAAAATAGGAATCATTCTAATATGTAGATGGCCTCCTAAGCACATTTTATGTACATCATTTAAAAGTTGACTTTATTTCCTATCGTTTGGTACTAATAAATTTCTTCTACACTAATTTTTTGCAGAATTAGTACGGTGGTGTTTACTTTTTTTTCACGACTGTATTTACTATGATGCAAGTTGAAAAAAGTACACAATAATCAATAAGAATTTTTGTTTAATTATGTGGATAATAACTTGAAATGCTTATGAAAAAATGCAAAAAAAAAAAAAAAAAAAATACTAAGAATATGCCGTGTTTGTAACTGCATTTCAATATTTAAACTTTAATATAGAGTCCTTTAAGGTGCATTTAAAAAAACTATTATCTATGCTTTAATAAATAAATAAATAAATAAACAAATAAATTCCTTTTTAAACGCCTAAACTTTATCTAATTATAGTATTCTGAATTTTATGAATTTTAGGTACTCTCTGGGACGAAATGTTGAAAGAAGCTTTTTCAGTGCCATAGTGCTTTTCCATAGAGTAAAGAATTTTTTTTCGAAACATAATAATTCTAAAAGTAACTATTCTGGCATAAATTAATTTTAATATAAATTGAAATAATGGAGAAAATTTCGATGTTTTAAACATTTTTTGCGGTTAGAATAATACCTATAAAATTAAGGATTTTGACATTAACTATTAGTCAACATTATGAGGGAATATTCTGTATGTATATATAACTACATATACATGAAAAATTTTCTTGAGCTATTCAATTTAAAACAATTATAAATATCCAAACTAATCTGAAAAAGATACAAAATGCATAATTAAGTACATAATAATTGAAATTTTTTTCAATTATAAGCACATGCATTTTCCACTAACAATTTTCTTCATGCAGAATCCAATAAGTATCATACATAGTTTTAAATTATAATCAGAAAAAAAAATATTTAACTGAATAATAATTTAAAAAAAACATTTTTTAAACTTAAAATAGATATAACCTTTTTAAATGTGTAATATGTATTTCATAAAAGCTCAATAAGAAATTCTGTTTCGTAATATTTTGCATGAAACTGATTATGACAATAATTTGCAATTTCTAAAATCAAAAATCATTGTTTACATGCTTTAATCACTTTTATTTAAAATGATTTCTACAATAAAAATGTAATGATATGAAATTTGCGTCAACTCTTGGATACAGTATGTAGCTATTTGTTAAAAATGAAAATAATTACTGTGAAATGTACTAACGTTTTCAAAATTAAATTAATATCCATAAGTAGGTTAAAAAAGCATTTTAACTGATAAGTTAATCATTAAGGAAATAAATTAAATATAAATAAAATGCTTTAAGTTCCCAACATGCTATTTCTTTCTAACATTGTTATGTTAGAAATAAATACAAAAGTTTGAAAGAAGTCAAATAATACACATTTGAATAGATGCAGAGAAAGTATTTCTAAATTATTTGGGTTATGTTTTTTTTTCATTCTATTACAATGATTTCTATATCTTAAAACTGAATAAATAAGCATGCTCAAGATTTGTCTGATCTACATATTTTCAAATGTTTTGAAAAATATAACCCAAACTTATTTTATTTGTTGAAAGAATTAAAATAATTTTTGTTATAATGGCAGAGGTGAAGTTCTCTCTTTTGTAACTGAAAATAAATGCCTGCTTTGAAATGCAATTATAAATTAGATACTACAAAAAGTCAGCATTTTATATCGCTCATGTGCAATTGTATCGCAAAAGACTATTTATTGTGGAAAATGAAAATCAAATTGAAACTATTAAAAACTATTTAGAAAAATGAACTAATTAATCAAAATGTTGATTTATTTTTAATTTTTATTTACTTTACTATACATATATATATATTGAAATGAAACCAAAATAAGTTTTTTAAAATAATAATATAATGACGGATACTTTAAAAATCATGATTAAAAAATGATAATTTAGCTTATTTATTAATTGATTTGTATTTGTATAATTCTTATTCATATCTAAATCTATTACTTTAAATTATAATGTATTTATTTTTGTACATAAATGCCTTGTCATTTAGATATCATTCATCTGTTGTGTTTAAATCAAGCAGTATCTTTTGTGAGAAAAAGTGTAATATAAAGTTTCTAAAAAGCGTTTTTAGCTTTTACCACTTTTTGACTATTTATGTGTGTTTTTATTCATTTACATTTTCATAGTTACATACAAAAACACATTATTAAATTTTACAGGTGTCTCGTTTTTGAAATACACGGCTATTCAAAAATTATGAAGAAAAATTTCAGTTCGAACTGAAACAGAAAGTAAATATAACGATAAAAATTCATTATCTTTTCTATCTTGATTACTCTACATTAAAATATATTTTCTTATTAGTAAGGAGAAAAGTTTAATATTATTAATATTAAAATATAAATGTTAATATAAATAATGATTTTACAATTCCAAGCGATTTCACTGCTTCGTATAAGTCTGGGTTTGTACAGCTCATATTCAAAATATTAGAATAATTGAGAAAAAGTAATAAGAAAAAATTATTTGTCATTTATTTATTTTTTATACTAAGTAAATGCAATTAAATTTCTTATAAATTAAATCTGGAATGTTTAGATAAGATTTTAACATTTATAAAATATAAAATACAACACAATAAATTAGGTATACAGCTTCCTTAAACACACCAGAATATTAGAATAAAATTTAGATTGGTTCAAAATATTAGAATATTTTATTTTACGCAACAATATTACCTTGTGAATATGAAGTAAATGGTAGTTAATATTTTGTAGCATCCCCTTTAGCTTTCATAACAGCGTACAATCGATCTTGTATACTATATACAAGGTGTTTACAAACATTTCTATCAATATCAGCCCAAATAGACTTTATACGTGCCACTAACTCAGTTTTACTTGAAGGAGGATTTTCTTGAAGTTTTTTCTTCATTATACACCATAAGTTTTCGATGGAATTAAGATCTGGTGAATTTGGTGGCCAAGGAATTACCTTAATGTTGCGTTGGCGGAACCAATTCTTAGTTGACACCGAGGTATGTGGGGACGCTAAATCTTGTTGAAAGATGAAATCATCTTCAAATAAATCTTCTGATGATGGAATCATGTAATATTCTAAAATTTCTTGATATATCAGAGAGTTAACCTTTTCGTAGACGATGCATAACTTTCCAGGTCCTTCTGCACTCATACAACCCCAAACCATGACACTAGCAGCAAATTTTATTGAACGTTTAAGGCATTCTTTATCAAATGCTTCTTGCTTCATTCTCCAAACTCTAATACCTTGATTACCATATGAAACACAAAACATACTTTCATCACTAAATAATATATTTTTCCAATCTTCATTGCTCCATAAATGTCTTGATTTACACCAATTCAATCTTATACGCTTTTGTCTTGCAGTCATGAGAGGTTTTGTTTTCGGTACACGAGATTCAAATTTAAATTTATGGAGACGTCTTAATGTTGTCTATATAGAAACTTCAACTCCTTCTTCTTTCCATTTTCGGTGCAAGAATCGCACACTTTTAAAACGGTTTTTCTTAACTATACGCTTCAGTTTCCTGTCATCTCTAGCAAACGTTTTTGGTTTTCGGCCACCATTTCGGCGATTATTTTGAAATTTTCCAATTTTTGAATATTGTGTTAGTATTTTACTAACGCTCGATTGCGAACAATGTAAATAATTCGCTATAAAACATTGATTTTTACCGTGCCGATACAAATCAACCATACGAAGTTTAGTAGATTCAGGAATATCACTCACACGGCCCATTTTAAGACGAAAAAGAAACAAACTGCAAAAAAGAATACTGATTTTAAATAAAATAGTCTGAATTTAATCAATGATGCCACCAGTTAAGAATTGGTAATAATTAAAGGAGAATTAATGTGAAATATTCCAATATTTTGAACCCCTTGAATAAATATTCTAATATTTTGACTTTTCAAAATAATTTTTTTTGTAATTAATCTTTTCAAAAATGATATTAAATTTAAGATAACAAGTAAGTTTAATCAACAATAAGTTCTTAATAAAAATATCGTTTGCATATTTTCATTAAAAAACATTAAATTACCAAACGAATTTTCAATTTCTAAAAAAAAGGTAATTATTCTAATATTTTGAATATGAGCTGTAGTTCAAATTGAAACAAAAGTAGAATATAATGGTAAAAATCCATACTCTGTTCTGTCTTTCATACTCTACTTTAAAATATATTTTCTTATTAGTAAGGACTTAAGTTTATAATTATTGTCATTGAAATATAAATGTTAATATAAATAATGATTTTACAATTCCAAGATATTTCGCTGTTTCGTGTAAATATGGTTTTCAGTTCGAATTGAAACAATAGTAATATATAACGATAAAAATCCATGCTCTTTTAAATCTTGATTATTCCACTTTGAAATATATTCTCTTATTAGTGAGGGAAATTTTTAAAATTACCACTATTTGAAAATAAATATTAATATAAATAATGATTTTACAATTCCAAAAGATTTCATTGTTTCCTGTAAATATAGTTTTTATTTTAAGTACGATTTTCCTTTTTGATTAATAAATATTCTAAAATAAACATCTATACATGCATATTTTGCTGACATATGAAGTTTTTTTGGAAGTGCAAGATGAACAGTAACAAAATTAATGAGTTTCTCATCTGATTCTAATAATATTTACATAGCTCTTATTGCACAATGAACTTAAAAAATAAATCATTTTTACTCTGAAATCTTTTCCAGCACATACATAAGATACAAAATACGAATACACGGTTGAATCCAGGACCCTCTTTAATCTGCAAAATTTTCTTTTTGGAATTTTTTCTTAAAATTATAAAAAACAAAAATTAAATTAAATGTATATATATAAATATATAAGTAGAAGGAGAGAGAAAGAGAGAGAGAGAGAGAGAGAGAGTAAGATAAAAATATATGCGAGCCCTCGAAGCCCAAGGGATATAAGTACAAAACTTAGATTTGGATTAAATTGAGTTGAAAGTTGGAACATCAATAGTAATTTACCGAATTAAATGATGAAAGTGCTGCTTATTTCATAACTGTTTTTGAACTTTTATTTCAATAATTGCAAAAGAGAGTGGAGTACAATATATTTTTTTTCATTTAAGTAGCGATTAAAGTGTCTAAGTAATTAAGTAATTTAAAGAGCATAGGGACACATCGCTAAAACGCAGAATATGGCTAGGAAATCACTTATATATCTTTATCTCAATACAAATAAAATTATTTCCAGATAGTTTGTGCACCTAGCTGAGTATTTTTAATTTTGTCACTCATATCCCCTTGGCTTTTGGGGTCCTTACATACACACACACATACACACATACATATATATATATATATATATATATATATATATATATATATATATATATATATATATATATATATATATATATATATATATATATATATATATATATAATCATTAATTGTAAAATAATATGTATAAAACATGAAAAAATGATTTAAAAGGAAAAAATTTTAAATTTGTAGAACCATAGTAGATTCGTTAGACCCCTAATACTATAAAACTACAAATAATGTGGGCGGTTTCGTCTTCGTATCAGCCATGAAAAGCAAAATGATACGAAGTTGGGCTACCAACACATATAAAACCAAAATAAAATGGAGAAAAAATATAAAAATAAATCTTAATAACATGAGTAAAAGGGATAGAATTGGGATCGATTACCATCTAGAAAATCTCACCTTAAATAATGTGAAATTTTTTACGCATTTAACCTAAATTTATTTTTAAATGAAAAATATTGACATTTCTGTGGGAAAATTCCCTGATCTATACTAACCCTGATAGTATACTAAAATTTAATTTAAATGGAAAACACATTACATAGTTGAAAACACATTCAAACATTCCCGCTCATAGATTGTAACATACTACACTATCTATGTCAATATCTTTTTTACACACTACATATTTTATCAAGGTGCGTAAATTCCATGGAATTTTCAAACAATTTGGAACTACCATTTATGATTACAAAATTTCTATATAATATTTAAATAGCAGAATTTGTAGCCGTCTTTGTAGTTGCATGTTGCAGAAATTGAAATATATTTTATGCAATTAAATAAGGCTCAGAATTCCATTTAAAATGTAACTACAAAATTGTACGCACTCTTGTGTAATAAATTCGGCAGTCTATAAAAAGCCTATATACATTTATTTATATTATGCACAGAACAAATAATATAATAAGTGTTATTCCATCTAAAAATTGCATAACACTGAAAATACACTTTTAGAAATATCCACTCATATAATTTTATTTATTCTAAATCTCCTGTGCAGTCCTGAATATAATCCATAAACAATGTACATTATACTGAAATTTAATTGAAAATAGATCTATAAGACACAGATTACAACAAACACCCAAGCAATTATCGCTAATAAGACTGAACGTTGCAATCTATTTCGAATGTGTATGTGATCTAATCATTTTTTGCACATTATATAATATACTTAAATTTATACAAGTTTGAAATCCTATAACATAAATGAAAATGCATTTCCAGAATTTATTATTCGTAGTTGATAATGTATCTGAAATCATATTGTGCGGCATTGTAAAGGAACATTAATTGACACATTCAACATTTTCTATAGGAAAGATGTCATTATACTCTTAAATAACGCATATAAATTTCCTTACATTAGCAATAGTAGAGTAGACCGAAGCTTGTTGGCCCTATTTGACTTTTATATATTTTATAAATTAATTTTTAATTTCTTTCTTAACGTGTTCATTTAGAGCATCATAAATCGTAACCCATGTACGTGAAGTTTTGAAAAAATATAATTAAATAGTTTCTATAGGAAGCTCAGAAAGACTTTAAGTCACTCGGCCAATCTCAAACGGGTTATGTTGGTGCTTCAAAATAATTTGTTTTTTGGATTAATTAAGGAATTGAAAAAACGCCTAAAATGTGAAATATAACTTTAATTTGGCATACAAATGGTACAAAGAATACGAAAAGATCTTTTGTTCAACTTAACTACTGCTTTCGTCGAAATATTTCTCATCATCACAACGAATGAAAATATAAAATATTTTATTCGCAGTGACATACGATTCGTGTGAACAACGTTTGCACCTGGTGCATTACTCTTTATATTTATATATTATATTTTACTCTTTATTATCCTGATCAGTAACACAGATAAATCTGCAATTTTATTGACCTTTTAAGACTTGACTTTTAACTCTTGGACTGCGAGTCAACGTGCCCGGATTAAATGACCACCTTACCCGTTATCGCCATTTTGTTTTTTGATCATACTCAGTTAACATTTTTTTAATCAGATAGGTACATAATAAGTTGTGAACAACAGTCTTTTAGCTTGCTATTGACTAAAGTGAACTTTAAAAAGAAATGAGAAACAAATATTTATACTCTCTTAAAAAGTCAGCCACAAAATAGCTCAAGTTGAGCTGAAATCCACTCAATGTTGAAAGGCAGCTTCTCAAAAAAAGAGTTGAAATAACTCGAGTTTTAACCAATTTAAATGAAGTTGAGCTATTTAAATAACCAATTTAGATCAAGAAGATTTAATCGTTTGAAAAACAACTCTTTTATGATCGAAAAAATTACAGCTCTTTCATGAGAAGCCAAATCAGCTCTTTCGTTTTAAGAGTGTAAAAATACAAAAAAAAAAAAAAAAAAAATCTTACTAGAGTGAAAATTTAAAAATTTGAAGCGGCTTTTGTTTAATTCTTCTTCACTGCTGACATTATTGTGGTTGAAAGAAAACATGATAAAAAAAACACATTTCGCTTTGCTAGTAATAAGAAATATGCTCCTTGTGGAAGCTAACTTGCCCCTACTGGCCAGCATAGCCTGGTCTATCCAGCAGCACCGTTAAAATACGTTTGAAACGACATGTCTATAGGGTCTCATTGTCTATAGGGTCTCACTTTAATTTGTTTTCTGGTAAACCATTTTTCATCTGAAAGTTGAATACACAAAGGTCTTCCCCTACGTGAAATTTAAGATATAATGTCTTTATCCTTTAAATATGATAAAAAAATATACATTCTATATTCCTTATGGGACATATATTTCTATAAAACAGCGGGTTTATGATAAAGCACATAATAATCCAACAATTCGAAGTTAAAAGATCGGAAAAATGTGTAAACTTGCTCGCAGTTCATTTTTTGGTTTTTACTAAACAAAGATAACAAACTAAATACTAACTATGCAAACATTTGTAATACCCATAGAGTTACTAAACATACGAAATACAGCAGACTGAGGAATTCTAATGTTTTTCTATTGTTTTTTACACCACCCCATACAAGATATTTAGTTCCTTTTCCACTCATGAAGTACCAACCCTTATTGTCCTTCCGTTTTGATACAGACATTTTGTAATCGACTTGTACAATTATCTACACGATCTATTCAACTCTCTTTAGTTCTGTGTAACTTTTGAAATTCCGCTGAGCGAAATCAATTCTATGACTATATACTTATTTAACCAAGAAATATATTTTGTTTGATTTGGTTGATTTTGAACAACTTTGGGGTAGATTTGTCATTTGAATCTGATATAGATTCATATATAGCTTTACTGTTTTACTATAGAACAAACTATTCATCATCACTGTCACTTCATCTATCAAAAAATTATCTCTGTTGTAAAATTGCGTCAGTCTCTTTTGCTCTCATTGTGTCAAATTCTTTAATTTTTTTTTCTTTTACGAAAATACTAGAATTAAAATATCAATACTTAGTGATTACTATTAATCTAATTCAATAAAATAGTTTAAATCATAGGGTAAATAAATGCTTGGAAATTTTAATAAAACATTTCTTAGTTTGAAAACTTTTATTGTACAATGTTTTAAAATGACTTTTAAAATTTACTAATAAATTTTAAAAAAGTTACAATAAAGCCTGTGAATTTAAACTATAATTACTTACTAATACAACTAGATAACAGAACTAAACAGAATTCCAACACATACTAAATTCAGTGAAATGGAGGAAGATATGCATCTAAGTTTTAACCATGATAAATATTTTCTATAAATGTATTTTTCTACAATATCTATCAATATATACAATAGTATCTACACTATATATATCTACAAGAAAAACTGCCCTAAACAGATATTTAAACCATTAACTTTTTAGAAAGTAATTTTATTATATTCATAAACGAATTTTAAAATGGTGATAATTAGTTTTGTTTGCGAGAACACCGATTTTCCACCATTTTTAGAAAATCACTTACTATGTAAGCGAATATTTCAAGAGGAAATTTGTTTTCGTGCAACTATCCAACGGATTGATTCGTAATCTTAAACATTCATTAAAATAAATGTAAAATCAGAATTACAAATAGTTTAAGTTTGAAATTTTAAAAACAGACATTGCGAGCTCGTCATATGTGGATCTACATAACAGTGAAGCTATAAGGTAAGCTGTGTTAACTGGACCTACGAGGTAACTGGGGTATGGGCTATTTTATATAAAACCATTGATGTATTTTAAGTTTGAGCTATTGTGATCATTAAACCCCCATCTCTACTTCATACAACAACGTGTGTTAACTCAATCATAACTCTGTCTTTTCTGTGATAGATTATTAAATATTCAAGCTTCTTTAAAAAAAAAAAAAAAAAAAGTCAATTTAGTTGAATTCCTTGGATTTTATTTTTAAATATGGTAAGTGCTTTTATTAAACAATCACTTTTATAGACTATTCATATAAATACATTGATATTATTAGTTTTCTATTCATATTTATTTTATGTTTCAAACGTAAGGCCGATGTAGCAGTTATCCCACAATTTTTTCAAGAGTAGGGTAACTGGGACATAGGACAGGGGTAACTGGACCATACAGGATCCACTTACTCCATCAGTTATGAATACTTTTTTGGAGTCTCTCTTACTAGAGGAAAGTAATTTCTCATTTGTTTTATGCTTCCAGTAAAGGAAATTACAGAATATATTATTAAAATTGCATAATAAAAATTTTAAAAGCATATGTCAGCGGGTATAAACCAAATTTCTTAAGTGAGATGTCTAAACCTCAAAATTTTATGGCACAGATGAATAGAGGTATATAAGACAAAAGAGTCATTATTAGAAAAGTATATAAAACCACAAAAAATATAGCTCTGCTCGATGTAAAAACATGGTTACATTCTCGACAGATTTATTGGATTTATCGAATTTTCATTGAGGTAAATAAAAAAGGAGAACGAGATATTTAAGCACTTATGCACTTTTTGTTCATAAATTTATCTTGTTTGTTTTTTCTTGAAAAACCCATGAAAATTTTATACTTATTATAAATACTAAAGTACTTATGTACTTATTTAATTTTTATGTTTTAGGATAAATAAATCTAATAATTTCACATTTGGTGCTTTTGTTAGATACCTTAATAGCAAAAGTTTCCTTTACAACGCTCTTTTATTTTTATATATATGTAATTTGCATGATCTATCTGGTTTAAATTTTTTAAAGTTATTTACACATTTTTAAACAGGATCTAATTCCTCATATTAAAAATGGCAAAGGTGTGCGGAAAATAGACCTGCCTGGTCCAGTTGCTCCTTTTTTTGTGGGGCAACTGGATCCATGAAATATGTAGTTGGAATATATGTATACTTATACTTACATTAAGAGATTGAAATGTAATTTCTAACATATTTGTCTGAAAGAGTGGACCTAGCTGAACACATTTAGAGATTCAGATATTAATTCAAATAAATATTAGCTTTTGGAAGCTGAATTCTCAGAATCGCTAGAGTGACATTGTAAAATCGCGGACCAATTGCTCCATGTAACTTTACATATAGTTTAGTAGTATATTAGCACCACTAAGCCCAATTGTGCATTTTTTAATTACATTTTTTTTATTAATTTTAGCATCTGACGTTTTTGTTCTTTTTTACATTTTGACGTGATTTTTCTACATTCAGTAAAATATTCAGATTTCTATATTTAAGCCCAATATAGTAAAATTTATTTTGCTTTCGGTAATGCTTATTTCGTAAAAATCATCCTGTAATTAGTCGAGATATTACTTAAAAACACATTGGAAAAGACTCATCAAATTTCTTTTTTTCCAAAACTGAAAATAGCGC
The DNA here is from genome assembly GCA_964019185.1 of Maratus speculifer. Classification (NCBI taxonomy): domain Eukaryota; kingdom Metazoa; phylum Arthropoda; class Arachnida; order Araneae; family Salticidae; genus Maratus; species Maratus speculifer. The sequence continues at coordinate 272,961,601 of OZ025294.1, forward strand.
ATGAACTGGATTTGATTTCTAATTGAAAATGAAAAATAATAACAAGTTTCACAAATTGACTAAATTTAAGAAAAACAATCACGATATGGATTTGAAATTTTCAAAACAAATGTAGAATTTTTTTTTAATTCACAGTCGAATATCGATTTTTTTTGTTTTTAAATCGATATCGTTTTTTTCTTATTTTTTGTCAAAAACTGTAGGTGACCATGCAAAATTTTCCAGAACAAAACAGATATAATATTAAACGTCGCCAGAGGCTAAAAACATAGCGTGTTCTTTGGTAAAACTACCTTGATAGGTGTCAAAAGTTTGTTCATAGGGATTTCTCCCCCTTTATTTAAGTTTCAAAATATGTTTTCCTAAAAATAAGCTTCAGTTACGAAATTTTTCAAACAATAATAGAATATTCTCTATAGGATTTATGAGTCCGCTTTCAATTGGAATTGATTCATTGAACTTAGATTTCGATTCTCTTAACACTTTTAATGACACCTACCAGCTCCAGGGGGCGAATTTATAAATTCGGTTCTATTGGTCCAAATTTCAAAACAGTTTGGTTCATTCAGCTTAGCTTATCAATTTTTGCCAAACTTACTCCTATTTTAATAACTCTATTCATATTACTCATATTTCTTTGGAAGCAATCCCAAATTACAATAAAATCTGAAGTACCATTTCTCATAATCATAAAGTTTATTTATGAGCAATGGTTACTACTATTTCCATAAAATAATTTCAGCAAATTTCGTAAATTAAGTTTCTTTTTCAGCTACCGGTATAAATTTTTAACCAAGAAGGCCAATAATCTTAATTAGTCATTTGTTAAATAGCACTTGCATCTCCCCTCCTCCCCTTCCACTTCATCGGTTTTTGCTTAAAAAGCTACTTTACTCATGCAAATTACATTAATTACGTTAACTAATCACGTTACAAATGACATTAACTTATTAATTATCATTTCTTACAGTCTTAAAGTTAATATACACTATATGGCCACAGAAGACCGGCTACTTACGATTTTAGACGCTTTGTTAAATATTTAGAAAAATATATGAGGAATACACAATATGGCACGTACTGCTAAATTTGAATAAAACACCTCAATTTTTTGCTTCATTTTTGGAACAACGGAATTTCGAACTTATTCTATAGAAGATCACTTTCAGAATTTTTAAGCTATGATTTTGAAACTTTCACAAAAGTTGCTCTATATATTTAGCTAACATAATATGCAAATGAAATTTTGATATAGTTGACGCATGCGCAGTGAAAATTTATTTAGTAAACCTACTCATTTTTAGTACAATCATTATTATTTTTTAATTTTAATTACAGCGTGTTGTGAACAATGTTGTTTGTCATATTTTCAGAAAAGAACAACATTATTTTATATTAAGAACTCTGCAAATTATAAGGAAAAAACCTGGAAAAATTTGGGACTGTTTTTATAAAAACCTTAATTTCTCAACGAGTATACATGCTACGAGTATACCCAGAAAAAAATGAACACAATTTATTACAATAAGCTACTTAATCATAATCTACAGTTTGAGCTTTTTCCACATTACTTTTGACAGGGTTATTCTAAAGATATTCGTTCTTTTTCAATTTGTTGACGGTTTCCTATGGAGTTTCGGGGGAAATATTCACAGAAATGTGTGACCTATACTATTATATTGACACTCTTAGAGTTTCAGGATATTTCCTCATGAATTTTTCTAGATATTTAAGAAAATGTCTAAAACTGCAAGTGGCCGGTAACCTTTGGCCATATAGTTTATAACTATTGGTTACTGCTATTTCCGAAAAGCAATTTCAGATAAATTTCTTAAATTGAGTTCCTGGCTCAGCTAGCAGTCCAAATTTTTAATAAGGAATCCAGTAGCCTTAATTTATTATATATCTAATAGCACTTGCATCTCACCTAAGTCTCCGTCTTTCATCGGTTTTTGTTTAAGAGGCCGGTTTTGAAAGCGAATGGAGTATTTTTTATCACGGAATATTATATTATATTTTTGTCACGGAATAATTGATTCTGAAGTTTGATGTATTTCCGTGCATAAATTCTGGAGACAGAGCTATTGCGGAAATCGAACAAAAGGCACCATTCAGCGCGCCTGTTGAGCAATTTATACCAAAAACTAATCAGCACCAAACTATGTCAAGGACTACCTGAATATAAATGTTATTAAATTCCGTGCTTTAGTTCTTGAGAAAAGCCTGGAAAATTTATTTCACACACAGACAGACGGGCAAACAGACGGACAGAGTCACAGACAGACATTTTGTAAAAACATGTATTTCGGGTTCTCTAACCCTTAAAACGTGTAAATTCGTTGAAAACCGGAACTCGAAGTTTTTCTCGAATCCAACACTTTCTTTTTGTAAAGATAGAAGAAAGTAAAAAAAGCGTAGTAGACGAAGTTACAAAGATTTATTTCTTAAAAAAAAAAAAAATAAAAAAAAAAAATAAAAAAAATAAAAAAAATTGTTGCATATTCTCAAAAAATAAAGATTGTAACAGGCGAAATATAATGTATTTATTAGAGATTTATTTACTGAAATATTTATTGAATGTTGTTGAAACAGTTATCGAATAATGTGTTAGTTTATAGATTGCAGCACTATTTCTTTCTACTTCCAGAGCATTGGTTGGAGCATCCATTGTCATCAAATAAGGCGTCAAACCCTGAGGTCCTGAATAGATGGACAAAATTATAAAAATTTTCGATAAAAATCGCATTTTATCCGGTACTTATATAATAATAATATTTTTTATGAAGTTCTAAATGAAATTTGGTATAGGTAGGTTAAATTAAAAAACAATTAAAAAAATTTTACTATTAGAAAAAATATTAATACAAAAAAGAAAAGTAGGGAATTTAAGTACGACAACTATTCTTGATTTTAACTATACCACTTCCACTCCATAACATTTTCTTCGTGATTTTCCCGTAGAATCGTATCCAAAATGGTTTGAAAATTGTTTAAAACTAAATTAGTAGATATGTAATCCGTTTGCCGATTTTTAAGAAAATCAATACAGTTCGTGCGAAAGTGATCGATAATATATTTGTCCGATGAAAGCTCATTCGAAAGTAATTGTGTTTCGGAATTACTGTGTTTATTCACTTACACCCATAAAATCATGATTACAATGCATTCCTTACAGTTTTGAAAAGTAAAAATCAGAGGTACAACCAAATTCTATAAAGTACTTTGAATAACGTTAAAGACTTATTTATGTTGGATTAGCTATTAAAAATATAAGCTTTTGAGTAAAAATTATTTGCAACTGTAAGCAAATGGTTTTCTAAAAAATGCATTTCTACGTGAAGTAGAATAAGATTAGGTGTTCTGGGTTAATAACTCCAGGGTGAGAAATGAGGTCAACTGCTAATATTAAGGTAATCATGGAGATATCCAGAAGATGGCATCTAAAGGCTCTGAGTCATCTAAATCACAAACAACCACTTAAAGTTAATTTGTTTCAGGCATAGACCTTATCGCTGGAAGAAGCACGTAAGAATCAACATCTGATTAAAAATTTGCGAAGTAAGTTCTGTGACCCAAAGACTACATATTTATTAGGATATCCTTTGTTTATTACATAAATTTGTAGTATATCACGTTCTTTCAAAATGCTGTGCGATGTTTTGGATGTGTTCGCGAGGTAGATTGTAGTTTAAAATATACTGCGCAATAAGTATGCCGGGGTAATAACGCCATCCACTGGTTTATTACTCCGATTGTTATTACTACGGTGTTATTACTCCTGGTAGTACATCCGAACAGTGTTTATTTTTTCCTTTATGTATCAGAGAGCATTATTTTTATTGCTGAAAACCAAGAAGGATTAAAAGAAATTAGTATGTCCTAAATGTTGCTAATTTTTTCATATCAGAAGAATAAAATATCAAATGATTCCTACAGCATCCTGATATCATAATTAATTCAGAGTAAGAGAAATTTGTAATTCTTCGACTGCAGAGTTTATATATTTAGAATTAAATAATTTACATGTCGTTATAACATCTTATTTTATAATTTTCTTTGTATGGCATTATAATTACACATATAGTTGAGCATTAACGCTAAATAACATTGATCAAGAAATCACGGATCACACCATTCCATTTTATAGATACATATCTAATAAAATGCTCTTTTATGTATGCATAGTCAATAAATTGTTTTGTCAAATTTTATATTTGTTTTTAAAAAAACTATAATAAAGCCGTGAAAATTGGGAGAACTTCACATGGCGTTATTACTCCAGGACAAGCTTATTTAAGAGCAAAATTGCTTAGAAGTGCTGAATTTATTCAACATTAACCAGTAAAATGTTTTCAGGTGGGAAGATTACGATTGTATATTAAATACACAATGCATCATAATATTTTCTGAACTGATTTTAGACTTTTAAATAAAATTTGCTTCATCACCGTGCTGGAAATTTGAGAGAATATTTCTATAATTAATTGAAGAAGTCTGTTATCGAGTTTAAACAAAAAATCCAGCTTATAATAGCAATAAGATTTTTCCTCTTTCCTGAGAAACTTTTGTGTTTCGCGTGCAAGATATTTTGAAAGCTCGGTTCTAAAGTAGAGTTGCACGAAATTTATAAAAATATTTAACGCACTACTTTCAAAATATCGAGGTTTTAATCACGGATAGATTTTTGTGATGAATCGTCGCTGTTACATTTATGGATCTCTCGTCAAAACCATAAACATAAAATCAACAAATTCAAAAAGTACGAATATATTTTAGATAACCCTGTCAAAACTAATGTAGCAAAAGCGCGCAAACTGCAGATCACGATTAAGTGGATTAGTGCAAAAAAAAAAAAAAAAAAAAAAAAAAAAAACTGTGTTCATTTTTATACCGATAGCATGTATAATCGTAGAGAAATTAATGTTTTTATAAAAACAGTTCAAAATTTTTTCAAGTTTTTTGCTTATAATTTGCAAAGTTCTTAATATAAAATAATGTTCTTTTCCGAAAGTAAGACAAACAAAATTGTTCACAATATTGTATACGAAAAGATTAAAAAATAATAAAAAATCTGTAAAAAATGAGCAGGTGAACTAAATACTTTTTCATTGCGCATGCGTAAAGGTTGTCAAAATTTCATTTGCATATTATGTTAGCTAAATGCATAGAGCAACTTTTGTAAAAAAAGTCTCAAAAGCATAGCTTGAAAATTCTGAAAATAGTCGTCGAGGGAATAAGTTCAAAATACGTTATTCTTAAAATAAGGCAAAACGATGAGGGGTTGTATCCAAATATAGTACGTGCCATATTGTGTGTGCTATATTGGCACTAATCAATGGATAAATGGATACAACCCCTCATCACCTAGAAATATCATACTAAGAATATAATCAGAAAAATATATTAATTTTCTTTTATGTTCTTTATAAGATGACATTTGTACATTTCCTTATTCTCTTCTTTTTCTTTAGCATCAAAACGCCATGATTTTCATTTTATTTCACTTTATCGATTAAGTTTATTAAAAAACATATATGAGGAGCCCAGAGGCCAAGGGGTATAAGTGACAAAATTGAAAAAATTGAGTTAAGTGCACAGGCTATCTCGAAATATGTCTATTTATTTATAGGTAAATAGTTAAGAGTGATTTTTTCATTATGTACTGAGTTATAGGGGTCAGTTATTTAACCTCTTTCCCAAAACAGTGAAACGTGTGGAGGCCAAGGGGTATAAGTACAGTCTTACGGTATAAGTACAAGGGGTATAAGTACTTACGTTAACGTCTACACTGTCAGAAAAATTCGTCAATATACACTAAGTTATCGTTATTTTTTTCACAAAAAACTTCTGTTTTCCCAAAAGATGTATTTGTTCTGTGAGTTCATTCCGAAAGTCGAAAAATGAGGAAACGTTTCCGTTTATATCTAGCACTCATGCGCATTGGGTCTGTTAGTAATAAATTCGAATTTATTTTTAAAATGAAAAACAAAAATATTCTATCGATTAAAATGTCTAATTTATTTTTAAAAGACAAAAATGTTTTCGAATTTAAAAATAAATAACAATTACTTTCTTTATTCGTTCAAAAATTCTCACAATCTGTTATTCAAAGTTGGATAAGTTGAATAAAGTCCAATATACTAAGTTATTTCTATGATAAATATTCGCATATAAAATATACTTTAAGTGAACACATTTAAAAAATATTTTAATTAAAAAATAAAATGCAAAAAAAATTGATATTATTAAAAAAAAATCTTATCGAATAAAAATAAAACATCCATGTTTTTTCTCTAACAATCTATGTAATATATTTGAAATTCACATTTTTATACTATATTAATATTAAAGTAAAAAAAAACCCAGCCACAATTTCATTAAAGATGAAGTCTTTCCGAGATTAACTGCAAAATTAAAAGCTTTTTAACGAAATACACCAAACCACACCCATATGAAATGAACACTTCTATTTAAAGCAATATCTTCACAAGCAATCCTGGCGCCGTGGATGCGCGTTGGTCTTGTAATCCTGGGGTCCTTGGTTCGATCCCCACCTCTTCCGCATTGATTTTTCTAAACTTTTTTCAAGTGACGGATATTTTTCCTCTTTTGACGGAGAAAAAAATAAACGGAAAGTCGTCAATATACAGACAATTTCTGGCAGCAGTGCTGCCAGTACATTTTCTGTAAAAAGACGGAAATTTTTTTGAGAGTGTATATAGCAGAAGCGCGACCAATGACATACAAAGCCATTTGCTTTTTTATGCATTAAATAAATGCATTTTAACTGTTATCAAGTAAGGAAAGATATGCGTTAAGCATAGATTATGAACACTTTCCAATACTCCCTGAAATCTTTAAAAATTTTTGCTATTTAGGGTAATAAAGAGTTACTATCCATTGCCAAATATGTATCCTGATCCATTTGAGCAGGGCCTGATTATCAACGGGGCACTATCCTACCAGTAAAAAGAAATAGAATTTTTTCCCTTATTTATGACAGTAATTTCGAATGAAAAAGGCGTTTAAACAAGTTGAAACTTTCCATAAAATTTTACTGGTAGGAGAGTGCCCCGTTAGTAATCAGGCTCTGCATTTGAGCAGCCCTATGTTTTATCAATCGGTAGATATATACTGTATAACGGGAAAATTAGTTTAGCAAGAAAACACATAACAGTTTGAAATTTCTCTTTCAGCAGTTTATACTAATAAATGGAAGTATACTTGCATATTTTTGTTTATTTTGTAGTATATCTTGAACCTTTATTATACGCCAGTATTTAGCTGAAATTTACTTCAAACTAAAATACTCTTAAGACTACTGAAATCACATTTTCAGAAATTATCATCCATCGATGACCATGTATAAAATTTTGTGCGTGATCCATTTTATCTATATTTTACAAACATTTCTTAGTAAACTGAATGCAGTTCAGCATAGAAGTACATGACTTATTTAAAAGCAATATTTAAGTAAAGTACGTTCATATTCTGTAACCTTTACGAGTATTTTTGTGTAACTTTGTATATGAACTATAGCATTTATACATGTCACATAACATGTGTAAATTTAGTGAAATTTAAAAATGCAATTCATAATTAAAATGGCATTTCATCTATCCATCAATCATCATTGATAATATATACAGTACTTTAGATGGAATATACTATTTGAAATCTTTTTGTCCCTGTAAATTTTGTGTACTTCGTATTATATGCGAAATAACTTATAGGGTAGATGTGCCAGTAATGGGCCACCTTCCAGTAATGGGCCACCTCGCACTTTTTGGTTTATAAAAAAATAATAAATAATAGTTAAGCTTTTATTATTTTTTTCTGAACTCTACCTTGCATGCTTTATAAGCTGGATTAATTTTTTACACTTTTCGTCAAAACAATTAGGAAGCAGAAAATAAAGTTTCACAGTTTTTCTGTTTTTCACTGAAAATCTTAATGAACAAGCTAAGAGCAGACTTTACTTACTTAGTTTTATATCTTTTTTATTTTTCCGTAAAAATTGAATGTTTTTGTTTGGTTAGCAATATAAAACATTGAATTTAATATACCAATGGCCATTTAGAAAATTTTATTTATTTTTAAGATTTTAGGAGGGGTGGTCCATTACTGGATTGCTTATTTCGTGATTTGCCAGTAATGGGCCACCCAAGTGACCAATACTAAAAGTGTAATTTCAGTAGTGATAAAATATTTTGATTTAACTGAAAACTAAATAAACAAATTTAATACTTAAATTTTACTTACTAGAATTTAATAAAGACAATTTCTTTATAAATACAGTCAAGTCTCTCTATAACGAAACTCCATACATCGAATTTCTCTATATAACGAATTTTTAGTAGGAATGTTCCCCTTTTCCCATGATTACATTAAAAACAGTCTCTATATAGCGAAATATCTATCTCCATATAACGAATAGTTTCATAAAATGTTCTTTATTCAGTTGTTAAAAAAAACTTCGAAATCACATGAAATCAAATTTCCATCTCTTATTCCTAATTTATCGTTCAGTGCTGAGTTTTTTTTTATATTACTCCTCTGCTTGAATTTTCTTGTTCCTTAAGTCCAACAAATTCATCAACCCCCTCCTTTCACACACCTTTCAACATCCTTCTCAAAACAGTGTTAATTGAATAGTTATACATATAAGAACGGGATCAATGGGGGTAATTGAAGAAAAAACAATTTACAATTGCTTCAAAAAAGGCCGAATTTTGTATACAAGAGGATAATGTGGATTCTGAGGAAGAAGAAGATGCGACTTACGTAGACATAAAAAGAACAAGTTGGAAATTGCACGTGAATGTAGCAAATGAGGTGCGTTCGTACGATAACGAAATTTTTAAAATATTCAGATCTTGCTTTTATAGTAAATAGTACTTCGGATACATTATATTGGTTGAAATTCTATAAATATACAGGAATAGTAATTCTTATTACACCTCAGCAACGTATATCTTATTCATAAAATATGAAATAGTTGAATATAATTAAAACACGTACCAAACCATGTTTCCCCGTATAGCATTATATAGTGGAATACTTTTGTGTAGTCCTGTAATTTCATAATAAAAATTCTTTGCGTCACAGATTGTACAGAATGCATATTTTAGTATATATTTCATAGATTCATGCCAATTCTATTATGTTCGAATGAGTGTAACATCATTAAAATGCATTTGAAACTTCTTCCCCATTGACCGTAATATAACGGAATCCTTTTGATTGTCCCTGTAATTGATCTATGCATCCGATTTTCATAACATTTGAAATGACTCGACAAAATTACGCAATAATTATATGTTTTAAATTTCAAACGATTAAAATGCATTTAAAACTTTTTCCCCTATTGACCGTAATGTAACGGAATCCTTTTGAATGCCCCTGTAATTGATCTATCCATCCGATTTTCATAAAATTTGAAATGACTCGACAAAATTGTGTAATAATTATGTATTTTAAATTTCAAACGATTCGGTTGGATAGTTTTCCGTTGTTATATGCGGACAGACAAACTGACAGATAGACAGACTGTCAGACAAACGGACAGATAGATGGACAGACAGACGGACTGAACGACAATTATCGGTGCTACCTATTTACATAATTACGAACGCACCTAAAAATACTTATCTGTTATTTTTTGTAGGGTGGCCCATTACTGGAACATAGGCGGTCCATTACTGGAACATAGGTGGCCCATTACTGGGCATTTGGGTGTTTAGACATATTTCTATTATTTAAAATGAAATTTTTATTTCTATTGGGAAATGTAACTGTGGGATTAGTTAAATATTGTTGAAAGATTAATCTAATATGAAAAAAAATAGAATACAATAATTATAACTATTAATAAAAAATTATTTTTTAGAGAAATTCCTTAAGGTGGCCCATTACTGGCACATCTACCCTATTAAGCCTCAGAGATACATATGAATTTTATTACACGTGAAAATTGTAATATAATTAAAATAATTCGCAAACAATTCCCTCTTTATCAATAGGTAATGTAAATCTTTTGTATGGCCCTGTAAATAAATAATAACTATTCTTTTCACCTCAGATTTTACAGAATGTTTATTTTAGTGCAATTCGGAAATGCATATAAAATAAATTTTAATGTGTGACAAGGTGTAACATCTTTCAAATTCATTTAAAACGATTTTTCCCATTAACTGTAATGTAATGGAAAACTTTTGATTGTCCCTGTAAATAAACTAATATTTGCAATACGTTTGTGTTGAGTAAAAAATGAATAATTCCCAAAAATTTCAAGGCAATCCGAATATATGTACGAGAGTTAGGGCGCGGACAGACGGACTGACAAACCAAAATCATATTCACTTTTCAACTTTGTTGGTAAATGTTAAAAAATATAAATTACAATGTTTCTAAACTTATAATAAAATTTTAAAACTTATATTAGAACAAAAGTTTTTCCTTTCATTTATTTATATCAACATTGTTCATAAATTTTTCTTAAATTCATTTTTTTATTTCATAATTTTTTCTTTTATAGACTTTATATTAAAACAAAATTTTGTCCTTTCACTTATTTGTATCAACATTGTTCTTAATTTTTTCATAAATACAACTTTTTATTTAATAATCTTTCATTTCTTGCGTTCATTTGGCACCTGTACCCTTTAGCTTTCAAGCAGTTTTCATTACTGCTTGGAAGCCAAGGGGTACAAGTACCGAATGACGATAAACATTGCTTAGTTATAAATAAAAAGAAAAAATGTATTTCACTTTTTTAAAAACTGTTATTGAAATAAGAGTTCAAAGATCACTAAGAAGTAAGCAAAAGTTCCATATCTCGATTCGTTGAATTACAATTGATGTTTAACTTTGAACTCAATTTACTCGAAATCTAAATTTTGTCACTTGTACCCCTTGGCTTCTGGGCTCCTCATATGATTTGCTGGCAAGCAAATGTTTAATATCAAATATCAAATATCGAGATATTGGTATGAAACTAGAAATGAAAACTAGAAAAACCGCAAGACTACGGATTGGACATAGACCGATTTATTTACAGCCTTTAATTTTAACATTGGGAATTTCGAATTTTGTGGTATTCCCATCTGGACAAAATAAAAGTGCATATTCTTTTTCAAATCTTACTAAAGTATTGAAAACCTTAAGGCAACTAAAAGGCAACGATATATTTGTAATTGGTTACTGCTAAGTTACAAACTATTTTTTTATTTAAATCGTAACAGCTCTTAAATTAATAAATAAAATAAATGGACTAAATATTTTTAGCAAATTTAGATTATTAGCTAATTTAGATATTTGGATACAATGATTATACACATTTCTTTCTTCTTTTAACCGTTTGCGGTCGTATTAAGTTCATACAAAGGTGTCATGATAGTCTGAAATAGTTTTTATTGAACGAAGAGTAATACAAGAATATGCACGATAATGAATGAAAAACAGAATTCTTTAATTTTTAAAAACTTTAGTGAATGTAACACAATAATATGTTTTAGTTTTATGTTCAAAATATATTTTAATGCTCTCCATCGTGTGGTGCCTTTCAAGGCAGTTTCAAATATGCATCTCTTAATTTTGTTTGTTTGGATATATAGAACATTCTTTACTCTTTACATCTCATATTGCTTATCTTTTTAGGTGCGTTCGTAATTATGTAAATACGTAGCACCTATTGTTGTCGTTCAGTCCATCTGTCTGTCCGCATATAACAACGCAAAAACTACCCAACCGAATCGTTTGAAATTAAAATATATAATTATTACATAATTTTGTCGAGTCATTTCAAATTTTATGAAAATCGGATGCACAGATCAATTACAGGGACAATCAAAAGGATTTCGTTACATTACGGTCAATGGAGAAAAAAGTTTCAAATGCATTTTTATCATTTGAAATATTAAATACATAATTATTACATAATTTTGTCGAGTTATTTCAAATTTTATGAAAATCGGATGCATAGATCAATTACAGGGACAATCAAAAGGATTCCGTTACATTACGGTCAATGGAGAAAAAAGTTTTAAATGCATTTTTATCGTTTAAAATTCTAAATACATAATTATTACATAATTTTGTCGAGTTATTTCAAATTTTAACAAAATCGGATGCATAGTTCAACTACAGGGAGAATCAAAAGTGTTTCGTTACATTACGGTTAATTGGGTAAAAATGTTTCAAATGCATTTTAATGGTCTTATACTCATTCGAACGTAACAAAATTGATATGCATCTATAAAGTACATATTATAATATACATTTTGCATAATCTGTGGTGCAAAGAATATTTGTTATTGATTTACAAGACCACACAAAAGTATTCCATTGCATAATGGTATAGGGAGAACATTGTTTGGTGCGCATTTTAATTGTAATTATTTACAATTTTATGAGATTGATATATGAGAGTGATATTTTTAAAACTTCGTTATCGTACGAACGCACCTCATTTGCTACGCTTCACGTGCAATTTCCAACTTGTTTAAATTGCTTTCAGTTTCACAACACTTTATTTGTTATAACTTTTTTTCGTCATTGTAGAGTATTATTTAAAAAATATTTTAAGAAGGGAAGAGATCTAATTACATTTAAACGTAATTTCTGATATATTATTTCGATTTCTACATATCTACGAAGTTTGTCCACATAATACAAAATCATTATGTTTTTTTTTTTTTTTTTTTTCTTTTTTTTTCTTTTGTTTGCGGCTGAGAGCAAACATATGACTGGAATGGTAAAAAATCTGTGGTTTGTAAGGCAAATATAGGACTCAAATAGTAAAAAAAGGTTTTGCGGCTGAGAGTAAACATACGACCGTTAACTGGTAAAATGTGTAGGATAATAAATCCTTTAAGGTACAAATACTGAAAAACAGAATATTGACATTCTTAATAGATTCAGTTTAGGTTTTGGACATGATCATGCATTGTGGACGTACAATCGTTAAACATTAACAATAATAATAATAATAAACCTCATCACCCCGTACTATAGTAGTACCAAATTGTTGCATAGGGATGTGTTCCTTTCGTCCACGAATCGCATCCTTATTCCGAATTTTAATGCAATTTGACAATTTTAATTTTTCAAATAGTAACACTTACATTTGGCATTTTATTTCCTTTGATCAGATTAACCCGTTACAGTTTGTATACTTTCTTAAATTTTTATAGGATTATAACAGAAAATGTGTTACAGAAGTTTATCTACAAAATCGAAAAATAAAACTAAGATCTTACGCAGGAATTTACCGAAAAAGTTCGATTACTTACAAGAAAAATTGCATAGAAATTCTAAATATAGAATAAATTAACTTTATATGAAATAAAGTTAAATAATTGTTTTCAGCTACTTTCAGTGCATGCCAATTATGACAGGAGACAGTCTCTTAGAATACCGTCAAAATGAAGAATTTCTTATAGTATCTCAAAATATAACATCTTTATAACGAAAAAGCTAAAGCATATGTCTATGTTTTGGATGACACTCATTCGTTTTCGAGAAAAAAAAATTTAAGAACATATTCATAAATTTTAAGTTCATTTTTATAAATTATTTGAATATGAATATACTAACATTTTACACTATTAAAAATATATTTTTCAATTAAAAAATGACGGAAATATATTTGATACTATTCATTGTAACTGACTAAATGATAAACATTTCAATTAGACTATTATTTCGCTATAAACAATATCTGAAACTGCGAGAAAAAAAATGTCAATTTTGACAACAGGGGAAAACCATTTAATTTACAGAAAAAAAAAAACTGTGCATTTTTTTTTTCTGAATATTTTTTTCTGTAAAAAATACAGGTTTTTTTTATAATGTTGGGAAGATATAAATTAAAGTTTGTCATCTGTGTTTAACGTTAGTATTTAACATCCTGTAACTCTGTGAAGCTATAAGAAAATCTATAAAATTACATATTTTGACCGGCTGCTTTAACCCTTTCCGGCACACTGTGCTCGGTCTGGGATGCCTAATTTTTATTCTAAACTTCCAAACGGCACCAGTAATATTTTAGCAAAATTTTGCTTTTACATTAAAAGCTTAAATTAAGGAATTCAAAATATTTTAAAAATCCGTTTGTGAATTCCGGTGTCAGTCGATAATTTCTTATTTTAGTACAGATTTTGCCCGTGCCGGAAAGGGTTAAACAAAGGATCTCAAATAAAGCATCAAAAGTTGGTGATGTGCGTGAAATACTATGCACGATTCGAAAATTTGCATCTATTAAATTAACAAATGAGTAAGATAGTTATTTTTACCTACTTGTTTCCATATTATAGATAGATGAGATGTCCATAATCGATGGTATTCCATAATAAAATGCCAATAATAATAAGATATTATTCCAAGCAAGAAAAAAAAATTTGATTACAGATTTTCATTACCTTACTTGTAAGAATATAAAACCTGGACATAAACTGATCTTGATATTTAGAAATATATAGATATTTAAAAATTCTAGACTTATTTTAAGTTTTATAAAAATCATCTTTTTGTTACAAAAATATAAACTAAAATTATTTATATTTTCTCGGTTATTATTGCCGTTCTATTTTGTAAATGTGGCATAAAATAAATTTACCATTTGTTCTCACAAGGATATAAAGTAATCTCACAAAATTTTAAACTAAACTATAAACATGCAAACTTTACTTTTCTAATATTATTCAGTCAGGTACTCACTTTCGTGAGGTAATAATAGAAGAAAACGCTTCGTCAAAAGCTGCGTGTGACAAATAAATAAACTATCACATCGACATTAGCCAAGTTTATGCACAAGTAAAAGACACCTCATCGGCATTAGTCAAAATCCTGTGCACAAATAAAAAACATTATACCATCTCCTAATATACTCCCACCTTTAATTTAGGCATAAGGCAAATTAAATATAAGATAGATATAACTATAATACAATAAAAATTAAAATTAAATACTAAAAGGGAATAATAAAAACATTTAGATTTTTACAAATTTCAGTTCACAATTATCTCATACGTTCACTATACTTCCTTGGCTAATCTGCTACATTCTATTGGTTTTGTCTTCCAGAATCTGGATTATAGGATTCTCTGGACTTAATACATCTAAGGGATAGAGTTTGCAAAATCGTCGTTCAAGTGTTCCTGAACTCGTTTTCATTTCTGCCACTGTAGTAGATTCAAATATTTGATTCATCATCATTATTCATCTCGAATATTTGAAATAATTCTCCGATTTATTCTTTTTAAAATCTATTTCTGAATTGTAGTCGAATATTTTAGCAATGTTAGTATCTTTTTCAGAGAACTTTGTATCTAGATAAAGAATGATTTCTTTAATATCTTATGAAAATGATGACTAAGTCAAAAGAAGAAATCCGTCCATTTCTTCGAAAATATAAGTTAGAGAGCTTTTATTAGGGTTTCGTTCGTCTGACGAAATCCTATTTGTCTCTCTCCTCTGTCTGTCTGTCCGTCACAGAGTCCGTACTCAAAAACTGCATAAGTCAGAGATCTCAAATTTTTTGTATACACAGCTGAATACCTCAAGTCACACGACAAATTATAAAATTTTAAAAAAGGTCTATTATTTTAAATAAATTAATTTTGTCAATTCATTCGTTCATTTTTGCGATTTAAATTTTAGGACAGAATCTTAACATCAACGTTTATTGTATAGATACCGAAGCTTTGAAGTAAAGTAAACAGGAGGTTCTTAGTGCGAATTCCGCTCGGTTATGGAAGTTGAAATTTTCATATTCTGATTTAATTACAAAAAATTTCGTACTTTTTATCAATTTAAGGATATATTATGATATGATGTGATAAATAATCGCTGATATTCATAATATTTTAGAATTCGGGTTTCTTTCTATTTTAAAAAATATTGCGATTTATTACTGATTCAGAATTTTAAATTTCATTTAAACAATTTCTTTTTCTTTTTAGAAATTTAAATTTTTTTTATATCTCCGCTAATTTTTTTTTTTTAATTTCGGATTTTCACAAAAATTGGAATTTTGGATTTTATTTAAATAATTTGATTTGAACATTTTTAATTTTTATTAAAATAAGTAACTTCCTTTTATAATTATATAAAAATTAAATTTATTGGTTCTACCATCTATGTAAGTATTTAATAATTATAAATTAACAATTTAGATTTATTAATTAAAGGAAAAGTTGTTTTGAATGAAATATTAAATGAAACCCTATGTGCAATCTGCGATTATACTTACTCACTTGTTTACTGTCACCTCGACAACAATTTGACAGCTCTTTTTACAATATTTAAAGTTGAATTAGCTCGTGTTCTAATCAAGAGAATTTCAACAAATCTAATTAGATGCTTCCATTATTCACCACGCAAAGCTGCTGTTTGAAGGATGAACTTCCATGTAATTGGAGACTCCGTCAGAAGAAACAATTCCCTTTCAGGCCAAAGATTTTAAGAGGTTATTCGTGCATCAAAAAGTTGGTACCATTATCAATGGTACCGCCCTGGCCTTCTTCTTCGGAATATAAATCTTTGGAGTGTTTGAATAACTCCTGTAGAAAGATTGGATACAAGTTTAAAGTGTAATTTTCTGTATACTACACATCTATGTTGTAAAATCCACAGTTTAGGCATGTTTAAGAAAAGACGACTAAATAGATCAGGACCCAATCTAGAAGTTGATAAATAAAACACGTTGTATATGGCTTTTCAGAGTATCCTTTACATCTGTAACACATAGACACCAGACTTCTAATATTGTATTTGGAAGAAATGATCTTATAAATTTAGCTTAAACTATATCCGCTGATCTGTTTTTTTTTTTTTTTTTTTTTTTTTGAAAACCAGTAATTTTTTTGAAAGAAATTCGTGGTGAGTTCCTGCAACAATTCCAAGAAAAACGCTCACAAAGGTAAGTTTCCGCGAAATTTATAAATAAAATTTTTCTTTAAATGAAAGTGGAGTTCAAAAAGTTGACCAAGTGAGAGCACTGTATCCGATTGTTTTAAGACCAGCATCAGAGTTTTAATAAATGACATCATTGAATCATTTGATAGTATTAAAATTTGGATATCTGAAACGAAAACACGCCATGTCTCTTTAATATCTTTGTTTTCAGTCTCAACAGTCCTTCTTGGTCTTTTATGACATCAAAATTGTTTCCAAAATTTTCCATCTGTACTCCAGACTAAAGTGAGTTTTTTGCCTTTTTGATCTTCAACGGACAGTTCTAATGTAAAAGATCTATTTTTGTTTCTGCATTTCAATATGAATCTATTCTCTCAAAATATAATATTTATAACTTTCATGAATTTTGAAATTATACTATATATCATAAACATGATATGATCCTAACCATGTCATATATCATAACCATGAATGAGAACAATTTAACTACTTAACTACTAAATTTTTCACTTTTTTTCATAACTAATTCTTCGTTAATAATTATTTCTGATTGTGGCTAATTTTCCTCCGCTTCCAAAACTTCAAACACTCTGGTCCCTTCTACCATCTAACCTTTAATAAACATTTATATTACATCTTCTAGAACGTAGATCAGTATAGTTGAGATGACCAGGTAAAAAGTTTCTGTTAAGATTCAGAAATCTTACAAATTTATCGAAATCTATCTCTCGCAAAATTCTACGATCATTTCTTCAAATCAAAGCGAATACTGCAGGAGAGTCGGTCTAGAGCTTTATTGATATAAAATACTAATTAAGGCTTAATAAATAAATTTGGCTAATCTTGCTCCTAAAACTCATGGAAATAGTTTTAAAATTTAGTTGTTTATACTTTTACTTTGTGCAAGAGAAGACTTAGCCCCTAAAAGTTTTATAAAAACTTTGTCTTCATTTTGCAACAAATTGCTGATGTATAAGCTTCTTTACCAGTGTCACATAATTTATGAATACACTAGTTTTCTTCCAATTATAACCTACCCTTCTATCGATCTTCACGTTATTTAAATATTTCAGTTCTATGTAACGTTTATGTAAGCTATTTCATTCTAATTTCATTGGCCAGGACTCTTGAATTATTAGTTTCACAAGGGAAAATGCTGAAACTAAACAGGCAATTGGATCAAAGGTAACTGATTTATAACTGACAGCTGTTTTCTATTTAACTGCTAAATTTATGAACTATCTTTTAACTATCGTACTTTCTAACCCAATACAACCCTAAAACCGAAGCTGAAACAAACCCTGTCGAGTTAGAACTTTGTTGAGCAAGTCTTTCTTTTTAAGTTATTTTATATTTTAAATGGCCCAAAATTGTAGTAATATCATTTTTATGATTTTATATAGACAAAACAAAAAATGTTTCGGAATCTTTGTATCAAGATTAAAGACACAGAAGAAAAATATCTTTCACTTTTACTTCTAACTTTTTTTTACTTAATTTTAAATTTCAAATTTTTTCAAAAAAATTAAATTGCCGCCATTTTGAAACAAAATGGCGGATGAAGCTGGCTGACACCAAATTTCATTCAAGTCGGATCATAAATACGATAATTCCGCATGACAAAAATCAGATATATGTATATATAGATATAGATATATATCAACATTTGAACGGTGGATGGTTTTGGGTTGTACCAAAATTTTCCGGAAGTGCTTTCCACCGTCATAGTTTTCTAAAAAATTCAGCTGAATTTTATCCGTTGTCAAAACGTGGATTAAGATTTGAGACGACGATCGAAAAATTCAGAATAAAAGAAACAGGGCCTTATATCTAGAAATTGGAAAATAGAATAAAGATTAAGAGGAAGACTGATTTTCGCTAGAAGAAATCACTTTTTTTCTCCAGAGTGTATGATCAGCGAGCTAGAAACAAAAGATCACCAGTGATTTCAGAATGCTAATAACATTTTTGTTATTTTTATAAATATAGCATGTAAAGGTAACTGTTTGCATATTTTATGAGAAATAAATGGAACAAAATTACCGCTTGTGAAAAAACATACTAATCAAAATAA
The DNA here is from genome assembly GCA_964019185.1 of Maratus speculifer. NCBI lineage: Eukaryota > Metazoa > Arthropoda > Arachnida > Araneae > Salticidae > Maratus > Maratus speculifer. The sequence goes on from OZ025294.1 coordinate 272,980,592, forward strand.
AGGAGGCAAACTACATATTTTATTACCCATTGAAGACATCTATTTTTCATTTATTATTTCTTTTTTGATTAGGGTCTATTCTAGGAAACAATATTAGTCTCATATTTCGGAATAAATAGAGTATCCTTCTGCAGATAAAATATACAAGGCGATAAAAAATATTCTTATATTATATATATATATATAATTATAATAAAATAATTTTATATATAGCATTTCATGCCACGCGAGAAGCACAAATTGATTAACACTACTGTTAACATGCAGTTACAGATAAAAGGCGAATAGAACACAAAGGATGGTTTATTGTTAAAGTAACAGTTTATATAGTGTAATACGAACATTATGAATTTTAATTTAAACATGGATAAATTATTACTAATTAAAGTTAAAGAAAATGCAAAAGAAAAAATAAGTATAATTATTTATATTTGAATTGGTCATTTCGAAACCGTGTAAGACAAGTGTTTTCCAAACATAACTTTTTGTCGCATATGCTTCCTTAAAAGTAGAACCATGTTCTGGGTAACATAACCACTGTAATACGTTACAGTATAGTTCCTCTTAAAAAAATTCTTTCTAATGTTAATAATATTAATATTAATAATAGTAATTCTGATTATCTTCTCTTGAATGGCTTTTGCATGCAATACCAGATGACGTTGTTGCCATAATATTCGATTTTATGCAAAATCTATCACTGCCACACATACCAGTACAAAAACGGCTACTTACTTTTAGTTACGGCAACTATAGGTTCATTGTTTTGGTAAAGGATATTAAAACAAGTAAATTGATATTTTACATGTATCCCGAAGACATTTCTAACAAGGGAGTGTGTTCTATGTTGTTACACTATATTGAAAATAATATTGAATCACATATTGAGCATTTACATCTGGTATAAAATGATTTCCTTGGGCAAAACAAAATCAATACGATAATGAGATTTTTGTTGTCTTTGACTAAATCCAGATGATTTGAAAAAAAAAAAAAATCAGTATTTTCTATCCTGTACGTTGGCATTCATTTTAAACAAATGATACGATTTTGGAGTAAAAAAAAAAAAAAAAAAAAAAAAAAAAAAAAAAAAAAAAAAATCATGATTTTACCTACATTCCACAAGAATACACTGATTTGGCTTCGAATTCCAGTTCAACATTTACAATCAAAGCAATGAAAACTTAAGATATTTTGGACGTCAAGAAATTGTGGCTGACTTTATATAAAAAAGCATTCTGTTAAATGTTAACAGAATCGTAAGGGAAAAGTGTTTTTAAAGAACAAAAGAAAAACATTAGCTCCCACGATATACAAGAGTTTTCACTATGATTCTGATAATAAAGAAAGGGTGACAATCATAGATAAGGATTTTATTGATAGATCCAGTAAAGATTTAGTTATCTTGATATTAAAAAAAAAAATCAACTCCAGTAACGCTTTTATCAAACAAAGCCTATACATCGAAAGTGTCAATTAATAGCAAAAATTTAGATGATTTAAAATGAGTTCAGGGAAGAGCATATTTTTTAGCAAAAACTTGCGAGCCTGAAATTATCTCCATGATAATATTTACTGATATTTCTCAATTGAACTTGTCCAGACGAGTGTCTGGAATGTGGAATGCTATAGTTGTGGGAAAAATTTTCCATCAAAGCATCTACAGGGTGAGTCATAAGTATCGAAACAATAGTCTATCTCCTTAAATATTGCCCCTAGGCACATTCTTCCAATAGCAAAGTTTTATAAAAAGGTGCAAAATGTCATGACATAAAATGTAACTTCTTGGGGAGTCTATTTGAAAAAATACGAAAATTAAATTTTTATACGGCACCCGTAGGGCTAAATTCCCATTTAGAAAATTAGTTCTTCTTCACTGTTGAATTAAAGAAAAAAAAATTCAACTACATATCTATAAATCTCACAGAGATATTAAAATCAGAAATTCTCAAAAATTCGAAAATTACACCCCTTAACCATGCCTCTAAAAGAAGAGTTTTGACTCTTTTAGAAAGCAAGAAACGGATCATCCACAAGTTTTCCGTTATTAATTGTCGATTTAAGACAATGTTTCTCATTTAGACACAAAAAAGCAGCGTACAGATTTAAGCATACAAGATTTAATGCTAAACCTGCTTTCAAAATATCCTGGTAGTGTGCACTAGAAGTCTGGATGGGTCGCAAAATCAAAGTAAGGTCCCATACTGACACACATGAAAAAGTTCGGCCTGGCCTGAAAAAAATTAAAATAATAGTCCGACATGGCCTCATTGAATTTCTACATAGTTTTATACGTCGATATGAGTAAAAATTGTTTCTTATTCGTGTGTTACTTATTTTTTTGAACGGATCAGACTAGTCAGAGAAGATGATTTTAATACGGGTTGTGTCGAGACAGGAGTTGAAATTTTAGCCCCGTGCAGATATAAAAAGAAAGAAGACAGTCCCGGTTCGGAATGTAAAAACATGTAAAGCCTGGCCGAGTCTTCAGAAAAAAGTTAGTTCCCTGTCCTGGTCAGGCCCGGTCCCTGAATACAAACATTTTTTAACAGCCTCGCCAGTAGGATAAAAAGTCTCAAGTTGTGAGTGTTAAAGTTATGAAAAAACTCCTAATAGGTATGTTAGAAAAAGCTATGTTTTAAATAATTGACGGACATTAAAATAGTAGCGGAGAGTAGGGTGGTGCGGGATACTTTTTACAAAAGTAAGAAAATCAACTTTGTTTGACACAAAAACAAAAATTTTAATTTATAGAGTGAAAGGTGAAACTTGCTAATCTCCTTGAACAATATCGAAACGTAACATGGAAAAGTGATTTTATAATTAAAGAAATTATAAGTTTCAAAATGTGTCCCATGCCTCTACACTAACAGGAAGGTATGGTACAGCAATAAAACAAAGCTATAAAACACAAATAGTTTATTGTCGGCTAGATATAAAACCAAACAAAGAGCGTAGCTTGATAATGTATGCGCCACAGTATAAAATTCCAGTGTTATCATGACTGGAATGAAAATTCAAGATTGTCAATCATACATGACATTAAGAAATCATCGATTCAATTTATTTCCATTTTGAAGTAAATGAATATATTATCAATGATATAACTAATGTACTATCCTATAAAAATGTTTGCATGTTCGCAATTTATATTCATTTTATTAAAAAAGGGGGAATGGACATGTCCCATTTCTCCCTTTACAGGCATATTCCATTTCTCCCCACTTCCTAATTTTGTGTTAAGCTTCTTGTATAAACAAAAATACTATTTTTTTTCCTAGTTTAAATAATGGATAGTATACAGAATAATGTTCCAGAAATAAGGAAACTATTACATATATGTATAAACAAATCATTAATGTACAGAGTGCATATAAAGTATATGAAGCAAATTTACTTTTGATTGTTGAAATAATCTTTTTCTTTATACCATTGCAAGCTTATACAGATCAACAATTTTTTTCAACTGAAGTTGGGCTACCATTGCTTCATCTTTTGTGTGATTGATAAAATATTTATAGAGTGATACATAAACAGAAAAAACAACTGTGTCACTCTACCCCACTCGCTCCTACAGAAAAGAAGTGAAATCAGCAAAAGTGAAACTGGATCCGGAGTTTAAGCTACAGAAATAAGTTATTTTTTCATATACATTTTAAAAAAAAGCACTTAAACATTTTATTAGAAGGCAATCTTTGCTTAAAAATTTAAATGCGTTTTTCTCCACGATGTTTTTTTTTTTTTTTTTTTTTCATCATTTTTCTTCTTTAAATTATTAACTCAAAAATCGTTTAAGAAATAAGGTGCAAACTTGGAACTTGTCGTTTATTTTTATTCATTTATTTATTTATTACATTAATTTTGGTTCGGCAAATATAAAAAGATATTTACTTTTGAACATACGATTTTTGAAAAAATAAGTTACTTCATTTTGTAAATAAATATTGCTGATTATTTTAAAATTAATATTAAAAAAATGCTGAAACAGAATTAAATTATATTTTCTTCTTAAATGGAAAAAAAAAGAAATCCGATAGATAATGTTTCGAGTTATAACGATTTTAAATTACTGTACTTAAAAAAATAATAATGGGTTAATTTTTTTTAACTTTATGGAAAATTTTTGGATGTGATTTTGCTTGAAAATTATATGGTTAATTATCACAAAAAAGCAAAATGCAAAATTCTAACCCGATAAATATATTTTTTGCATATTTCCTAGAACTCTTAAAGTAATATTTTTTCTTTAATTGCATGTATTTCTATTTGTATCTAATACCTTAAAACCTGACGAATTATTTAAACGGCCATAACTCTGTGAGTTTTGCAGGTATGAAGATGCAATTTTATATGTTTAATTCAGGAATAAATGAGGAATTTTTACCCTACGGGTGCTGTATAAAAACTTAATTTTCGGATTTTTTCAAATAGACTCCCAATGCAGTTGCAACTTATACCATCATATATGGCACCTTTTTAAAATATTTTTTTCAAATGGAAGCATGGGTCTAGGGGCAATATTTAAAAAGATAGCCTATTGTTTCGATACCGTTAAATGGGGGTGAATAGGAACAGCGGGGTCAATAGGAACGAAACTTCCCGGTCTTACAAATAAATTCATTATAAATATATGTGATGATATTTTTAGTTGCCATTTTTTATAAGAATGTAATATCATTAAGAAT